>JBAMBP010001327.1:0-207698 GCA_037044515.1 Phortica magna
GGGAAAAGTTTGCCAAAACTAATTCATTAGAAATTTTGCATGTTTATTTGAAGAAGTGAATTTAGTAAAATTGCGAAGATTCAATGAAGCGCATTAAGAAGTAAAAATCAGTTAATTACGTTTGGCCACAACTGCAAATGCCACAAGTCGTGCGCATTGACAGCTCAGATATTCATTTGCACGTTACTTGCAACAGCATTTTGCCTACAAAGAGCCTACAATAGTAAATAACTCAAATGCAGCAACTTCAATTGACATTAGTGGATTTTCAGGCACGCACTAAATTTTGCCACTCACCACGCAACGTGCTCAGCAAATTTTATGTTGCAATGCAACGTTGGCCACGGGGCGACTTTTTCACATTTTTTTTCTTTTTTATTTATAATTTTTATTAGTTTTTTGGAGCGATTAAATTGCCAAAGGCATCAAAACGCAGCAGGTGAGGATGTCTACCCAAATATTTTCGCTTAAATTACTGCTCATGTGACATCAGAGTTGCACAAATGATTTCTGCAAGCGCTGATTTCGCATAAAGTCATTATGGCGCATTGACAGTTGCTTATAATTTCATTAAGTCAATGTGCATAAATTCAAATAGGTTGCACAACTGAGCCAACAAAAACAAAACCAACCAACCAACAACAAACACAAAAAATGCGCCTGTGTAGTAATTATTTTATTTTAATTAAGTGCCTTGCATCCGTCTAAATGAATTAAATCGACAATGATGTTGTCGATAACGTTGACAATGACGAAATCAATCAGTCAATCGGCAAATAAAAAACTGCATTAATTTGTCAAATTGACAGCAATAATTCCATCAAATCGACATCAAATGACATTTAATCATAAATGTTGACAGGTGGAAAGCCGACAACACATCACTGACTCAGGCAATTGTCAAATGGAGTGCAGCAACTGAAGTGTAGCCACAATAGCATGCAACAACAACAAAGACCGCCATAATAAATATATGCAACATGTCAATCAGTCAATTGTCTTGATACATTGACACGTTGACCAAGTTAGCCAAACGTACGAACGAGCAAACGAATGCATGCGCCAACTGACTGGCGGGCGGACTGAGCGACAGACTGTGAGACAAAGTTGCAAATCGTACGAAAATGCAGCCTAAGGCAATGGGTAGGTACGCTGCATGTGCGACGTTCGCTTATTTTAATCTTAGAGACACAAAAAATGCTGTTAACAAGTTGCAAGACTCGATTCGATACGTTTCAAGTTGAGTTGAGTTGAGGCGAGTCGACTCGACTCGATTGACTGCAGCAAAGATGAAGTGCATTTGGCGTGTAAAAAGTTGCACCAAATTAATTAAAGCCACCCACCGGCGACACCTAACCTTGTTCGCACACAGTCATGCAAATTGAGTTGAGTTGAGTCGAGTGGAAATGAGGTGTTAGTTTTGGATTCGGATTTGAATTTGGATTTGGCTCGTTTACCAAAGGCCGTCCAAATAGTGAAGCTAACAAATGACTTTATTTTACTTAAAAGTTGGTTTTTTTTTTGCCGATTTTCGTTGCAATGATTATGAATTTTCATTACGAGTTGTCTCTTATGTACTTTGAATACCCTATAACGGATTGAATTTATAAGCCTTTCTTCATTGGTTTTGTATAGCTCAACTTACCATAATAATACACAACTGCACAGCACATGTTCAGTAGATGTTTATAAAGCGGCAGACCCTTAAAAAGGTAGAAAATTTTCAGCAATCGACACATTGTTGGAAAATTCCGGCATGAACTTGTGGCAGAGCATAAATTATTCGCCTACGCTTATTAATTGCTGCAAGTTTTGATTGCTTACTTACTCATTTGGACGCTTGCTTGCACGCTGGCGTAAAACAAACAGTTTCATATCACTGCTGGCACATGTGTGATGCAATCGTTGCAAGTGAGCTGGCAAACAAATCCATGGGAAAAATCATGCGCACAACTAATGACATACATTTATCAATAAATAAAAATTACCACAGACGACGAAGAGGAAAATTGCAAAGCGTAAAACAAAAATCAAATGAAAAATCACACAAGCTCAGATTGAAACGCACAAATAACTCAAATCGGCGGCGTTGAGTAAACTAATGCCATGTCATTTACGGCAAATGCGCAGCGCGTTGCAACGCATGCGCAAACGAGGCGACCATAGGCGCTACAGAAAATCCTGCGATAAGCGTTTGTCTATGCAAACGTGATTTTCATTTTCATTTTCAATTTAATTAACTTGCCGCTTCGACCGCTGCCACAACTGTTGCCGCAGATTAAGTTGCTGTAATGAGTTAAAACCTGATCCGTTTTATTTTTTTCCTTATATTTATTTATTTATTTATATTTTTTTTTCGTCCAGTCGCCATTCGTGCATATTTTCCACTTGTCTGCACTTTTTACTACCGTCTGTCAGTTCATAACCAAAAAATATTAATTTGACTGTTAGTTTTTTTTTACTATTTTTACTATTTTTACTTTGTAGTTTTACTTGGTTTTGGTTTACTTTGTATGCTGCTAATGAAATCAAAAGTGCTTTTATATCATAAATGCAGCATATTAACAGTCAAGAGTCGTCGAACTGGCTCGGACTGCGGCTGGTCAACAAAAATAGTTTAAATACCGATCTTGGTCTTGTTTTGTATATGTATGTTGTATGTTGTATGTTTCCCGCTGTTTGCTCGTTTGACTTGTATTTAACCACGTTTATGGCTTAAAAGCTCTTTTAATTGCTTCAAATCAAAACGTTTTGAATTTCTTTAATCATAAATTTTAAGTGCACCCATACGACGACGCGTCGTATGCTTGATTTAATTTACAACTAATCGCATTTACATACATATACATAAGTATACATATTAATTGTGCACAACTTGTATAGAAAAGTGTGTAAATTAAGCAATTATGGTGACATTTTTGACAGTAAAACAAAATTTTTTCAACCAACATTAATTGGGTACAAAGTTTGACAATAATTTATTTAGTTTATATATAAGAAAAGGAAGTGCCTTTTGATGAGAACATTTTCACACCAACACATCAAACATCGAATCCCAGTCAAACATGCTCTAGTTACGCACTTGTCAATCTGTGTGTCACGCATACAAAAAATGCATTCGTTTACAAATCAAAACGACATATGAGAATATAAAATTTAACGCCATTTATCAAAATGCCAGAATACATCAGCTGTGCATGTGCAGTTTCTTTTGCCATTTGCTATTTGCTACCTGCAATGCAAATTGGCCGCACAGACAAAATACACAAAATTGCTGCCAATGACAGACAGACAGACAGACAGAATGACGGAATGAATGAGTGACAGTTACACTGGCTGGTTGACTAGCCAACTGACTGACCGACCGACCGACCGACCGATCGACTGAGTGACTGACTCTGCTAACTGGCCTACTCTGGCATTGACGGCGCCTGTCAGTGTCAGTATTGGCCACAAATTGGTTGCCGGCAACCAGAAACGCACAGAAACAAGAAAATGTTGCTGTCATTCGCGCTGCCACCTTCGGCCAAAAATTTTCTATTTACATCACTGACTGCCCACTTGACATAAATCACCGTTAATGAATTATTTGCAATTAGCAATTTCAACACTGCAAAAAAGTGTTGGTTAACGTTTAGCATGTTTATGGCGTTGTCATTGTGCGTTGAAGTTAAAACGGCAACTCAAATATAACGCGTTTCCGACCCACACAAAAATTACCAACAACTTTCGCCTGCAATTGTTGCTACTTTCTCAGTTGTTGTTGTTGCTGTTGTTGCTGTTGTTGTTATTGCTGCTGAAACTATCAAAATGTGCTTGTTTTCGGCCTGGGCTGTCAATATTTTATGCCGTTTTCCACTGACATTTGTGTGTCTGCGGCATTTACAAGTAAAGTTTATGGTTATGAATTATGTATCGATATGAGAGCCACGCAAAACTTGTTACTTACTTAGTCCGTTTAGTTATTGATCTTAGTTAAAGAAGTAGGTTACACGCACATTAGTTTAGTATACAGCACTGAAATGGGTCACAAGTGAGTCCTTTACCGCAGACAATGTTGAATTTTGACAGCTGTGCGCGTATCGTAAGGGCGTGAAAATCAAACAAGTTAAGTACCATAAAACTTATGCAAGTCTTAAAATTTGTGCGGTTCACTTTAGTCTTTGGCTTGTCTATACCTAACTAACTATAACTATAACACTTTAAATAAAGGTTTTTGTAAATATCATATACTAACTTTTCATAAAATAATAATATAATGTTTTGAAACAAAATAAAAGTGTTGCATATTTTAAACAGATGTAATTAAATTTTACCTAAAAAGAAAAAAAACAACAATGCAAATGACAACAATATATTAAACATATTGTTTATATATTTAAATTATCGATGCCATGCTTATTTTTCTATACGAATATTTTAGCCTCCCCCCAATATCGACATACAGTCAACACAGTTGTGTGAAGAAACCAATAACCCAGAATAGTAAGCATTGGCCTAAAACTACATATGTATGTACATTAGTCAAGCTTCACCTGCTCCACAATTTGTATTTACACTTTTTATTTTGAAATTTCCACAATATCGATTAAAAATAGTTTTGATTATTTTTTAATGATTCAAAGCCATATATGATTAACTGTAATGATAACAACCGCAAAACCACAAATAGTTTAGTGATATTTTTATACTCTACACACACTGCATAACAAGGATGTTAAACATAAGAAAACAACAGAGAAGAACTGTAAATAGGATGAAGGTCTGTAAAACTATATAACTATTCGACTTTGTGCGCGGTGCACCCATAGATTTGTGTACAAAGCCTAAGTGTGGAGGACACAGTGTTCGGGTGTACTTTACTTTACGCCAACTATTATTACTACTATAATGAGTAATATACATTTAAAAATTAAATGACATTCATAATATTTTGTAGTATCAAATTTTCGTTTAAAGTTTTTTTTTTTTTTTTTTTTTTTTTCCATTTTATTAAAAAGACATACGAGGTAATCAAAAACCTCTTAATAGTCTTTGTGTCAAAACATTCTGCCTAAAAGGGGCGCGCCGGCTAGCTATAAAGCTTAAGCTTTAACAAGAAAAGAAAAGATGTCTGACAAAATACTAATATTTCAAGTTGTTTTCTTCGCTTGCTTTTTGGCTTTTGTGAGAGTTTTTTAATAAATTTAGAGACATAATGTTTTTAAGATTTTTAATTTTTTTTAGTCATATTCAACACTAACATTCTATAATGTTGAATGCAATTCATTCGATGAAACGTTTTGTAATTTCGAATATTGTTACATCAAAGCAGTAAATAGGTCTTTAAAGTATTGTTCGGCAAAAATTAACATTCTCAAACTTCCACTCACAAAAATTTCGGTTTGTTTTAACATACATACTATCTTTTTAAAAGACTTCCATTAGATAATTTAACTTCAAAAAGGTACAATTAGCTCTCTCATACCGTGCTAATGGCTGGAAGCCGTTTCTTTATAACTATACTTTCGATGCATGCAAATTTTTAAAATCAAAACAGGGAATCCCCTTTGTAGAACACATGTATAAAACTATAGAAAAATTCACCAATTTAAATCACACATGCCCTTACAATGTAAGTCCTGAACAAAAATAGAAAGTGACGGCAAAGTTTATTTTTATTTCAAAAAATTTATAAATAATATTAATTAAAATTTTTCCAAAATACTTCAGCACGATTTAATACTCAACAATTTACCAACAACTTTGGCCGACAACATGTGGACAAAAATGTTGCCATCACCTGAGGGACAATACCGAGTCAATGCGATCTGGAACTCTGATGGTATTCCAAGAGCTGAGTTTATTTTGTACGCCAAAGTTTCGTAAAATAATAGAAGCGAATACCGTGTCCTCTTTAGACCGTAAAATATAATGACCGGAATCAAAATACCAAACAGTGAAAATTGTTTTAAATACCTATTAGAAAAGTATTTGCGTAAATCGAAATTATATGAGATTTATATAAAAACTTCGATTTCCATAAGATAAAAAAATATCTACGAAACTTTATTCTCATATTTATTAACCAGATCGAGTTTATTTACACATTTTCGCACCCTTTACATTTGTCGAGGATTATTCTTATTGGAAAATCTTTTTTGTAATTTTTCCATTTCATTTTAAAGTTTTTCTCTATATAGATAGAGCCACGCCTTATACCCGATTTTTATAAAACTTTGGAATATGGTCAAGCATTAATAAAAACACGTAATTGCAAAGTTTATATTCAAGAACAAAACAGTTATTCTAACAAAAACCTTATTTTTGATTTTTAAAACTTTAGGAGATTGTACTGAAACAGACAGACGAACAGCCCACTATATCAACTCATCTTGTCATGCTGTCTTCTTCTCTGCATTGTAAACTCCATGACAAGGTTAATATACTCTTTTTTGCAAAAGTATAAAAATAGGTGAGCCCACAAGTGTACAAAAAATCTTAAGACGCATGTCTCTGGAATCGTGTTACTAACAAGAACGAAAGTTTGAATGAATGCTTTAAGGATAAAGTGTAACAAATGCAATTATAAAATGGGCATAACCATGACCACTAGTAGTCAAAATCGAAAAATGTTGTACATCTTTATGAAACCAATAGGTCTTAAGAAGTAAAAACTGGTAGGTAATATGTTTCGATCAAAAAAGGGACTGCCAACGCCATAGGATAGTTGTTCATAATCAAAGATACAGTGTATTTCAAAGTCGAGCATTCTCAACTGCAGTTATACATTGTTCACGCTGTGAAGGAAATCAACAATTCGACGCGCATCTCAAAACGATAATGCAAATAACATGAAAGAAAGTTGACATTTACAATTGACTATAACAAAATTTCGTGTTAACTGCAACAAAACTCCAATTTGAGCAGCGCTTTTAGTAAGAAACTTTACACACAATGAGAGTATTCAAAATATTTCTATTACTGCAACTGTTGTTCAGCTTTGCTCTAGCTAGACGCAAATCTCGTACGTTAACTTGTGCAGGCAATTCGACGGCATCTAAATGCAATGGCAATCCTACTTGTCAGCCTTTCTGTGGACATCCAAAATACGCCAAATGTCGTCACTATTTGACTTGTCGACCGGGTTGCATCTGCAAGAAAGGCTTTATTCAGGTGACCAAGGGCGGCAATTGTATTGCAAACGCGGATTGTCCAAACAATAAAACTGAACCAAAAGTAACTAAATAAAATAAAAGAAACGGATTGAAATATAATGAAAAATAATTTCATTGAAGCAAATAATTTTTGCTTAAAATATAAGTTCACAAAGTTCTACAGTAATCTTTGAAAATAATAAATGAGAAGCATGTCAATGAGTCATACAATTTTTTCCGCATTGAAACAGTCAGACGGACTTGACTTTATCTGATACTCAAAAATTTACATACTTTATATAGTGGGAGTCTCATCAACCAAGCTTTATGATAAAGCTAATATACTCTCACAAGACAAAACTTTGCAGCCAAATCAGTGCCTAAATTATTTCTACTTCCTTGAAGCCAAAGACAAAAACAATGTCCGCACGAACACCTTCAGCAAATCGAACAATCAAAGCGGCAAATACGCCAAAAAAGAAACAAAAAAAAAAAAAAAGAGGAAGGGCCGCACAAAGTAAGTGTCAAAAGAATTTTGTCAACCAAACACGAAAATCAATTGGAATAAAGCCTCAAGGCAGACATGGAATACGAAATTGACAAGTTTCCGAAAATGCGGCAGACAAGGAGCGATGGGAACATAGCCGGAGTTTGAATAGAAGCCTTTTGTCTGCTTTTCATGTCTCATATTTGACGTTGACGCCGATGATGATAATGATGATGCTGACGATACTTGTCTGCATTGTTGTACTCAAGGAAGAAAATATCTGTTGTCAGCTTCATTGAACTGTCACAACCGATCTTGTCGCAACAGTAGGCGCGACAATGGCACGGTGAGTTGAGGCCATTTATGAGCTTGTACCAGACACTGTCGTCTACTCAACGCCTTGTGTGTACGAACACGGTCACTTGTAAAGTTGTCGTCGATACATTTCGATCTTTGTGCAACACAGCACAGGACAACAAAAACAAGAACAAAAATTCCAATTTAATTGCGTGAATTAAAGTTGTAAATCATTACAGCAAAGTGCTCCTTAATGCCACAAAATGTTACTCATTTGCAAGTCACAAGCGACTTGTTGTGGCAAGGGCGAATGTGCAAAAGGCTTGACTACTCTGTTTTAATGGCATATTCCGTATTCTGGCGAAAATCGCCGCCGGCGATAATCATTTTGACAACCACAAGCAACAACAATAACAACAACAACAAAGACGACAATGTCGACACAGTCTTTCTTTCATTTTTACAACAATCTGTTGTAGTTGTTGTTACCTCGGTATAGCTCTGCTCTCTTTGTTGCAATTGCAACTTTTGAGTTGTAAATTGCGAACAAGAGCAGCTCCTTTTGCCCCTTTTTATTTTTATTTTTTGGTCTTTATTTCTGCACTTTCAATTATCAATTATGTTTAATATCTTCTTCAAGTGCTGCTGTCAACGATAGTTAACACAATTCTTAATTTTTTTGTTTTGTTTTTTTTTTATAGATGCATAGTACATACTTCTGAAATAGGATAATGAATAAAGTTGTTGTTGAGCTAGTTCGGGTGTGGTGCAAATAAAAACTACTTAGTAAAGACAGTATGATTGAGTATACTCAACAATTTAATACCCTGCACACACAGTGGGCGCTGCCCCGCCCCAAGTGAAATACAAATTGTATATTTGGCATCGCCTATTAAAATAGTGTTTCAAACATAAAAAAAAAATCGGTCAAAAAATATGGAATTTACGAAAAAAAATAGTTTGCTCGTCTTTGAGGCGAAACAATGAACGAGGGGGGTGTTTGGTGGTCTGCAGTTCTAAGAGGTATATTTACTGAGCCTCCATACAAAATTTCAGGCTCGTATATTTCCAAGTTTTGGAGATAAACCAATTTAATTTAAAAAAAATTTAATTTATAAACATTTTCAGTTTGATGATCTTTGAGGGGTAGTAAAACATAGAAAGGGGTATTTTCTGGTATGCAGTTTTAAGGAGGTGTATTTAGTAAGTCTACATACAAAATTTTCGTACCTTTAATGGTTTTCGAGATATAGCAAATGACCAAAAAACACCTTTTGGGGGTTTCCCCTTCCCCCTTTTATGCGTTACATACCAGCCTTAAAATTGTTGAACTCTATGCAAATTAGTGCAGTAAAAACTAAAACAAACTGGTCGAGTCAGTTGCTCAGTTGGTCAGTCAAGTCGTCAGTGAGTCAAACTGACTGTTAGTCTGGTTAGAAACTGCACTAGCGCACACCGAGCCAAACTAGCCGTGGTCGTCCGATCGTAAAAAGTTGACAAAGTGCAATCGATCGATCAAATCGATTAATTTCCGTTAAACTTTTGGCGTGTTTGGAACACTCGGAACGGCTGCGGGTCTTTGTCGTAGGCTCAATGGCCATGAAGGTGAGATTTATCGCTCTTCGGTTTGTTGAATTTGTGTGCTTTTGTCTTTAATGAAATGGTTTGTTACACTTTCGATTTGATTTGCTAAGTTTTAATATATGATTTGTTTTTCATTTGTGTTTTGATGCGTTTTGTGGGTGTAACGACTACAAAATGCCGCTTGTATGGGTGGATCTGTATATTTTGATTGAGATTTAATGAAATGCACTTTGCACCTTTCAACGCTTCATGGCTTATCCATAGCGTTCTCGCAATTCATTAACGCACATTTAACATGCCACACATAACAACATTTATCGCATTTTGTACAATTACTTAAATAGCCAGCGAGGCGTTAAAATCGCCTCATTGCCTCAAGTCACACTTACCAACACTGCTCGCCACTCATGCGAGTAATTACTGTAATTAATACATGCGAGTTGTGCGCATGTGCATTGCTCATTCGGTTTGTCTCACATTTTAATCGAGGCGTGCGCAAATTGTGCTGCAATTATGAGAAGATTGTCAGTCTGCAAGTCAGCCATCCAGTCAGTCAGTCAGTTAGTACGTGGCGTTGTGTCAGCAAATGAGACAATTTTGCTGACGTTGATTACAGATATTTGTATAGCGATGATTTGCTTACGGCCGAGTTTAAATTGATTTTCATTCAGTTGGTTAGCTGGCAATTGGCGATGCTCGAGGTATAATTATAAGGCGTTAAAGTATTGTGTTCATATAAATATGATGTTGGATTCCAAACACTTTATATTAAATCTTCTTTATAAGCTCAGAGTTGAGTTGAGTAAGTGAAACATATGATTTTTTATACACTGTACACGTTGTGTACCAGGGTGTATTGTGTTTATTTGAACGTAATGCATGTAACGCATAATAGGGGGGAAGGGGAACCCACAAAAGGTGTTTTTTGGTTTATTGCTATATCTGGAAAACTTTTAAAGGTACGAAAATTTTGTATGTAGACTTACTAAATAGACCTCCTTAAAATTGCATAGCAGAAAATACCACTTTGTATGTTTTACTACCCCTCAAAGATCATCAAACTGAAAATGTTCATAAATTAAATTTTTTTAAAATTAAAATTGGTATATCTCCGAAACTTAAAATATGGGAGCCTGAAATTGTATTGTATACGTGCTCAGTAAACATACCTCTTAGAACTGCAGACCACAAAACACCCCTCTTTCATGGTTTTCACTCAAAGACTAGCAAAGTATTTTTTTTCCACATTCTAGACCGATTTTTTTTTGTTATTTGGAACACTATTTTAATAGGCGATGCCAATATATACAATTTTTTTTTAACTTGGAGTGGGGCAGCGCCTGCTTTGTGTACAGGGTATTAAATCTCGTTGAGTATACTCAATCATACTGTCTTTACTAAGTAGTTTTTATTTGCACCACACCCGGACTAGCTCAACAACAACTTTATTCATTATCCTATTTCAGAAGTATGTACTATGCATCTATAAAAAAAAAACAAAACAAAAAAATTAAGAATTGTGTTAACTATCGTTGACAGCAGCACTTGAAGAAGATATTAAACATAATTGATAATTGAAAGTGCAGAAATAAAGACCAAAAAATAAAAAAGGGGCAAAAGGAGCTGCTCTTGTTCGCAATTTACAACTCAAAAGTTGCAATTGCAACAAAGAGAGCAGAGCTATACCGAGGTAACAACAACTACAACAGATTGTTGTAAAAATGAAAGAAAGACTGTGTCGACATTGTCGTCTTTGTTGTTGTTGTTATTGTTGTTGCTTGTGGTTGTCAAAATGATTATCGCCGGCGGCGATTTTCGCCAGAATACGGAATATGCCATTAAAACAGAGTAGTCAAGCCTTTTGCACATTCGCCCTTGCCACAACAAGTCGCTTGTGACTTGCAAATGAGTAACATTTTGTGGCATTAAGGAGCACTTTGCTGTAATGATTTACAACTTTAATTCACGCAATTAAATTGGAATTTTTGTTCTTGTTTTTGTTGTCCTGTGCTGTGTTGCACAAAGATCGAAATGTATCGACGACAACTTTACAAGTGACCGTGTTCGTACACACAAGGCGTTGAGTAGACGACAGTGTCTGGTACAAGCTCATAAATGGCCTCAACTCACCGTGCCATTGTCGCGCCTACTGTTGCGACAAGATCGGTTGTGACAGTTCAATGAAGCTGACAACAGATATTTTCTTCCTTGAGTACAACAATGCTGACAAGTATCGTCAGCATCATCATTATCATCATCGGCGTCAACGTCAAATATGAGACATGAAAAGCAGACAAAAGGCTTCTATTCAAACTCCAGCCGCATTTTCGGAAACTTGTCAATTTCGTATTCCATGTCTGCCTTGAGGCTTTATTCCAATTGATTTTCGTGTTTGGTTGACAAAATTCTTTTGACACTTACTTTGTGCGGCCCTTCCTCTTTTTTTTTTTTTTTGTTTCTTTTTTGGCGTATTTGCCGCTTTGATTGTTCGATTTGCTGAAGGTGTTCGTGCGGACATTGTTTTTGTCTTTGGCTTCAATGAAGTAGAAATAATTTAGGCACTGATTTGGCTGCAAAGTTTTGTCTTGTGAGAGTATATTAGCTTTGTCATAAAGCTTGGTTGATGAGACTCCCACTATATAAAGTATGTAAATTTTTGAGTATCAGATAAAGTCAAGTCCGTCTGACTGTTTCAATGCGGAAAAAATTGTATGACTCATTGACATGCTTCTCATTTATTATTTTCAAAGATTACTGTAGAACTTTGTGAACTTATATTTTAAGCAAAAATTATTTGCTTCAATGAAATTATTTTTCATTATATTTCAATCCGTTTCTTTTATTTTATTTAGTTACTTTTGGTTCAGTTTTATTGTTTGGACAATCCGCGTTTGCAATACAATTGCCGCCCTTGGTCACCTGAATAAAGCCTTTCTTGCAGATGCAACCCGCTCGACAAGTCAAATAGTGACGACATTTGGAGTATTTTGGATGTCCACAGAACGGCTGACAAGTTGGATTGCCATTGCATTTAGATGCCGTCGAATTGCCTTCACAAGTTAACGTACGAGATTTGCGTCTAGCTAGAGCAAAGCTGAACAACAGTTGCAGTAATAGAAATATTTTGAATACTCTCATTGTGTGTAAAGTTTCTTACTAAAAGCGCTGCTCAAATTGGAGTTTTGTTGCAGTTAACACGAAATTTTGTTATAGTCAATTGTAAATGTCAACTTTCTTTCATGTTATTTGCATTATCGTTTTGAGATGCGCGTCGAATTGTTGATTTCCTTCACAGCGTGAACAATGTATAACTGCAGTTGAGAATGCTCGACTTTGAAATACACTGTATCTTTGATTATGAACAACTATCCTATGGCGTTGGCAGCCCCTTTTTTGATCGAAACATATTACCTACCAGTTTTTACTTCTTAAGACCTATTGGTTTCATAAAGATGTACAACATTTTTCGATTTTGACTACTAGTGGTCATGGTTATGCCCATTTTATAATTGCATTTGTTACACTTTATCCTTAAAGCATTCATTCAAACTTTCGTTCTTGTTAGTAACACGATTCCAGAGACATGCGTCTTAAGATTTTTTGTACACTTGTGGGCTCATCTATTTTTATACTTTTGCAAAAAAGAGTATATTAACCTTGTCATGGAGTTTACAATGCAGAGAAGAAGACAGCATGACAAGATGAGTTGATATAGTGGGCTGTTCGTCTGTCTGTTTCAGTACAATCTCCTAAAGTTTTAAAAATCAAAAATAAGGTTTTTGTTAGAATAACTGTTTTGTTCTTGAATATAAACTTTGCAATTACGTGTTTTTATTAATGCTTGACCATATTCCAAAGTTTTATAAAAATCGGGTATAAGGCGTGGCTCTATCTATATAGAGAAAAACTTTAAAATGAAATGGAAAAATTACAAAAAAGATTTTCCAATAAGAATAATCCTCGACAAATGTAAAGGGTGCGAAAATGTGTAAATAAACTCGATCTGGTTAATAAATATGAGAATAAAGTTTCGTAGATATTTTTTTATCTTATGGAAATCGAAGTTTTTATATAAATCTCATATAATTTCGATTTACGCAAATACTTTTCTAATAGGTATTTAAAACAATTTTCACTGTTTGGTATTTTGATTCCGGTCATTATATTTTACGGTCTAAAGAGGACACGGTATTCGCTTCTATTATTTTACGAAACTTTGGCGTACAAAATAAACTCAGCTCTTGGAATACCATCAGAGTTCCAGATCGCATTGACTCGGTATTGTCCCTCAGGTGATGGCAACATTTTTGTCCACATGTTGTCGGCCAAAGTAGTTGGTAAATTGTTGAGTATTATATCGTGCTGAAGTATTTTGGAAAAAATTTAAATAATATTATTTATAAGTTTTTTGTAAAAAAAAAGAAATTAACTTCGCCGTCACTTTCTATTTTTGTACAGGACTTACATTGTAAGGGCATGTGTGATTTAAATTGGTGAAGTTTTCTATAGTTTTATACATGTGTTCTACAAAGGGGATTCCCTGTTTTGATTTTAAAAATTTGCATGCATCGAAAGTATAATTATAAAGAAACGGCTTCCAGCCATTAGCACGGTATGAGAGAGCTAATTGTACCTTTTTGAAGTTAAATTATCTAATGGATGTTTTTTAAACAGATAGTATGTATGTTAAAACAAACCGAGATTTTAGTGAGTGGAAGTTTGAGAATGTTAATTTTTGCCGAACAATACTTTAAAGACCGATTTACTGCTTTGATGTAACAATATTCGAAATTACAAAATGTTTCATCGAATGAATTGCATTCAACATTATAGAATGTCAGTGTTGAATATGACTAAAAAAATTAAAAATCTTAAAAACATTATGTCTTTCAATTTATTAAAAAACTCTCACAAAAGCCAAAAAGCAAGCGAAGAAAATAACTTGAAATATTAGAATTTTGTCAGACATCTTTACACTTTAAACGAATATTTGATACTACAAAATATTATAATAATTTAATTTTTAAATAAATATTACTCATTATAGTAGTAGTAATAGTTAGCGGTAAAGTAAAGTACACCCGAACATTGTATCCTCCACACTTAGGCTTTGTACACAAATCTATGGGTGCACCGCGCACAAAGTCGAATAGTTATTTATTTTTATAGACCTCCATCCTATTTAGAGTTCATCTTTGTTGTTTACTTATGTATGACATCCTTGTTATGCAGTGTCTGTAGAGTATAAAACTATCACTAAACTATTTGTGGTTTCGCGATTCTTATCATCACAGTTAATCACATTTGGCTTTAAATCATTAAAAAATAATCAAAACTATTTTTAATCGATATTGTGGAAATTTCGAAAGAAAAAGTGTAAATACAAATTGTGGAGCAGGTGAAGCTTGACTAATAGACATACATATGTAGTTTTAGGCCAATGCTCTTAACAGCCACTATTTCTGGGTTATTGGTTTCTTCACACAACTGGGTTGACTGTATGTCGATATTGGGGAGCATGGCATCGACAATATAAATATATGAACAATATGTTTAATATATTGTTGTCATTTGCATTGTTAGTTGAAAGGTATATTAGTTTTTTTATACTCTTGCAAAAAGAGTATATTAACTTTGTCATGAAGTTTGCAACGCAGTGAAGGAGACATCTCCGACTATATAAAGTATATATATTCTTGATCAGCACGACGAGACGAGTTCAAATAACGATGTCCGTCTGTCTGTCTGTCTGTCTGTTTTAATGCAATTTCCAGCCAGAGTTTTAAAGTTAGCAAAAAAATTTAAACGCAGAAAATTTTCTTTTCCTTGCAGGTATTTGGTATGTAAAAATCAGTTTGATCGGATGACTATAGCATATAGCTCCCATAGGAACGATCGTTCAAAAATGATGTTTTTGCTTAAAAAACCGCGTGTTTTAGGAGTTATCGACTCAATATTTTGCACAAATACTTTTTTGACATCAACAAAGACAAAATGACAAATGGTTAAGATCAGATTACTATAGCATATAGCTCCTATAGGAACGATCGGTTAAAAATACAGTTTTTGTTAGAAAAACTTTTTTGTTCTTGGATATAAGCAAACTAAACTTTGCTATTAGGTGTTTTTGTTAATGCCTGACTAAAATCCAGAATTTTATAAAAATCGGACATAAGGGCGTGGTACCGCCCATGCAACTAAAAACTTAAAAATGAGACTTCTTTGATACAGACGAGATACAAGATTGGAAAATGTAGTGAAGTTTGACTACATTGCCTTCTTTAAGAGAATTAAGAAAATGGGCGTGGCTACGTATATGATTCTTATTGGAAAATTAAAAAAGGATTTCCTAATAAGAATAATTGTGAAAACGTTTGCAAGAGTATATAAGTTTCGGCATAGCCGAAAATAGCTCCCTTACTGGTTTATTTTAGGTAAAATTTAATGAGATCTGATTGAAAAATGCAACACTTTTATTTTGTTTCAAAACATTAAATTGTTGTTTTATGAAAAGTTAGTATATGATATTTACAAAAACCTTTATTTAAAGTGTTATAGTCGTAGATAGTTAGGTAACAAATTTGAAGACTTGCATAAGTTTTATGGTACTTAACTTGTTTGATTTTCACGCCCTTACGATACGCGCACAGCTGTCAAAATTCAACATTGTCTGCAGTAAAGGACTCACTTGTGACCCATTTAAGTGCTGTATACTAAACTAATGTGCGTGTAACCTACTTCTTTAACTAAGATCAATAACTAAACGGACTAAGTAAGTAACAAGTTTTGCGTGGCTCTCATATCGATACATAATTCATAACCATAAACTTTACTTGTAAATGCCGCAGACACACAAATGTCAGTGGAAAACGGCATAAAATATTGACAGCACAGGCCGAAAACAAGCACATTTTGATAGTTTCAGCAGCAATAACAACAACAGCAACAACAGCAACAACAACAACTGAGAAAGTAGCAACAATTGCAGGCGAAAGTTGTTGGTAATTTTTGTGTGGGTCGGAAACGCGTTATATTTGAGTTGCCGTTTTAACTTCAACGCACAATGACAACGCCATAAACATGCTAAACGTTAACCAACACTTTTTTGCAGTGTTGAAATTGCTAATTGCAAATAATTCATTAACGGTGATTTATGTCAAGTGGGCAGTCAGTGATGTAAATAGAAAATTTTTGGCCGAAGGTGGCAGCGCAAATGACAGCAACATTTTCTTGTTGTGCGTTTCTGGTTGCCGGCAACCAATTTGTGGCCAATACTGACACTGACAGGCGCCGTCAATGCCAGAGTAGGCCAGTTAGCAGAGTCAGTCACTCAGTCGATCGGTCGGTCGGTCGGTCAGTCAGTTGGCTAGTCAACCAGCCAGTGTAACTGTCACTCATTCATTCCGTCATTCTGTCGGTCTGTCTGTCTGTCATTGGCAGCAATTTTGTGTATTTTGTCTGTGCGGCCAATTGGCATTGCAGGTAGCAAATAGCAAATGGCAAAAGAAACTGCACATGCACAGCTGATGTATTCTGGCATTTTGATAAATGGCGTTAAATTTTATATTCTCATATGTCGTTTTGATTTGTAAACGAATGCATTTTTTGTATGCGTGACACGCAGATTGACAAGTGCGTAACTAGAGCATGTTTGACTGGGATTCGATGTTTGAGTGTTAACAATGTGTTGGTGTGAAAATGTTCTCATCGAAAGGCACTTCCTTTTCTTATATGCAAACTAAATAAATTATTGTCAAACTTTGTACCCAATTAATGTTGGTTGAAAAAACTTTGTTTTACTGTCAAAAATGTCACCATAATTGCTTAATTTACACACTTTTCTATACAAGTTGTGCACAATTAATATGTATACTTATGTATATGTATGTAAATGCGATTAGTTGTAAATTAAATCAAGCATACGACGCGTCGTCGTATGGGTGCACTTAAAATTTATGATTAAAGAAATTCAAAACGTTTTGATTTGAAGCAATTAAAAGAGCTTTTAAGCCATAAACGTGGTTAAATACAAGTCAAACGAGCAAACAGCGGGAAACATACAACATACAACATACACATACATATACAAAACAAGACCAAGATCGGTATTTAAACTATTTTTGTTGACCAGCCGCAGTCCGAGCCAGTTCGACGACTCTTGGCTGTTAATATGCTGCATTTATGATATAAAAGCACTTTTGATTTCATTAGCAGCATACAAAGTAAACCAAAACCAAGTAAAACTACAAAGTAAAAATAGTAAAAAAAAAAAAAAACTAACAGTCAAATTAATATTTTTTGGTTATGAACTGACAGACGGTAGTAAAAAGTGCAGACAAGTGGAAAATATGCACGAATGGCGACTGGACGAAAAAAAAATATAAAAAAATAAATAAATATAAGGAAAAAAATAAAACGGATCAGGTTTTAACTCATTACAGCAACTTAATCTGCGGCAACAGTTGTGGCAGCGGTCGAAGCGGCAAGTTAATTAAATTGAAAATGAAAATGAAAATGAAAATCACGTTTGCATAGACAAACGCTTATCGCAGGATTTTCTGTAGCGCCTATGGTCGCCTCGTTTGCGCATGCGTTGCAACGCGCTGCGCATTTGCCGTAAATGACATGGCATTAGTTTACTCAACGCCGCCGATTTGAGTTATTTGTGCGTTTCAATCTGAGCTTGTGTGATTTTTCATTTGATTTTTGTTTTACGTTTTGCTATTCAATGCGATTTTCCTCTTCGTCGTCTGTGGTAATTTTTATTTATTGATAAATGTATGTCATTAGTTGTGCGCATGATTTTTCCCATGGATTTGTTTGCCAGCTCACTTGCAACGATTGCATCACACATGTGCCAGCAGTGATATGAAACTGTTTGTTTTACGCCAGCGTGCAAGCAAGCGTCCAAATGAGTAAGTAAGCAATCAAAACTTGCAGCAATTAATAAGCGTAGGCGAATAATTTATGCTCTGCCACAAGTTCATGCCGGAATTTTCCAACAATGTGTCGATTGCTGAAATTTTTCTAGCTTTTTTGGGCCTGCCGCTTTATAGACGTCTACTGAACATTTTTGTATTATTATGTTAAGTTGAGCTATACAAAACCAATGAAGAAAGGCTTATAAATTCAAGCCGATATAGGGTATTCAAAGTACATAAGAGACAACTCGTCATGAAAATTCATAATCATTGCAACGAAAATCGGGAAAAAAAAATAAAATTTTAAGTAAAATAAAGTCATTTGTTAGCTTCACTATTTGGACGGCCTTTGGTAAACGAGCCAAATCCAAATCCAAATCCGAATCCAAAACTAACACTTCATTTCCACTCGACTCAACTCAACTCAATTTGCATGACTGTGTGCGAACAAGGTTAGGTGTCGCCGGTGGGTGGCTTTAATTAATTTGGTGCAACTTTTTACACGCCAAATGCACTTCATCTTTGCTGCAGTCAATCGAGTCGAGTCGACTCGCCTCAACTCAACTCAGCTCAACTTGAAACGTATCGAATCGAGTCTTGCAACTTGTTAACAGCATTTTTTGTGTCTCTAAGATTAAAATAAGCGAACGTCGTGCATGCAGCGTACCTACCCATTGCCTTAGGCTGCATTTTGACGATTTGCAACTTTTTGTCTCACAGTCTATCTCTCAGTCCGCCCGCCAGTCAGTTGGCGCATGCATTCGTTTGCTCGTTCGTACGTTTGGCTAACTTGGTCAACGTGTCAATATATCAAGACAATTGACTGATTGACATGTTGCATATATTTATTATGGCGGTCTTTGTTGTTGTTGCATGCTATTGTGGCTACACTTCAGTTGCTGCACTCCATTTGACAATTGCCTGAGTCAGTGATGTGTTGTCGGCTTTCCACCTGTCAACATTTATGATTAAATGTCATTTGATGTCGATTTGATGGAATTATTGCTGTCAATTTGACAAATTAATGCAGTTTTTTATATGCCGATTGACTGATTGATTTCGTCATTGTCAACGTTATCGACAACATCATTGTCGATTTAATTCATTTAGACGGATGCAAGGCACTTAATTAAAATAAAATAATTACTACACAGGCGCATTTTTTGTGTTTGTTGTTGGTTGGTTGGTTTTGTTTTTGTTGGCTCAGTTGTGCAACCTATTTGAATTTATGCACATTGACTTAATGAAATTATAAGCAACTGTCAATGCGCCATAATGACTTTATGCGAAATCAGCGCTTGCAGAAATCATTTGTGCAACTCTGATGTCACATGAGCAGTAATTTAAGCGAAAATATTTGGGTAGACATCCTCACCTGCTGCGTTTTGATGCCTTTGGCAATTTAATCGCTCCAAAAAACTAATAAAAATTATAAATAAAAAAGAAAAAAATGTGAAAAATGTGAAAAAGTCGCCCCGTGGCCAACGTTGCATTGCAACATAAAATTTGCTGAGCACGTTGCGTGGTGAGTGGCAAAATTTAGTGCGTGCCTGAAAATCCACTAATGTCAATTGAAGTTGCTGCATTTGAGTTATTTACTATTGTAGGCTCTTTGTAGGCAAAATGCTGTTGCAAGTGACGTGTCAATGCGCACGACTTGTGGCAGTTGCAGTTGTTGCCAAATGTAATTAACTGAAGATTTTTACTTCTTAATGCGCTTCATTGAATCTTCGCAATTTTACTAAATTCACTTCTTCAAATAAACATGCAAAATTTCTAATGAATTAGTTTTGGCAAACTTTTCCCATTGCCATTGAAATTCATCATCGCCAACATTGCACAAACATGTTCAAGTATCGCCTACGATTTGAAGCTAAGCCGAAAAACACTAAAAATACACACAGCTATAAAAATCGGTTTTTGTAAACTTTATTTTGTTTTTGTTTTTTTTTCTTATATTTTGTTGTTGTTGTTGAAGCATGCAAAACATTTGAAATTTGGCTTTGAGCTCGTAACTCATGTTTGACGCTTGAAATTGGAACCGGCTGCTTGACTGGATTGGTCAGGATCGGCGCAGGGACATTGAACTAAGTCGGCCGGTGATTATTATTGTTGTTTGTGTTATTAGTGTTGCTGTTGTTGTTGGTGTTGCTGTTGTTGGCCGTGGTCGACATGGACACGAGAGTGGACCATGAACAAATGCAGTTACATATACATTCGTATGAAGTTATACTCGGTCTACATGCCTCAAAATTTTGCTTGGCTTTATTTGTTGGCAGACGTGCGCATAAATCTTGCACGCATATTTAAGTTGATGATGTTAAATGGGATACTAAAATACGAGAAATGACTTTTGCATGGCTTTGTGCATGTGTGTGAGTGTGTGAGTGAGTGTGGAATGTGCTTAACTCTGCTATAGTACGAGAACAAACAACAACATTAAAGAATCTCAAAAACATGGCGACATTCATAACAGGCGCATAAATTTTGTGAAACATTAAAGTGGTGTAAAAGAGAGGGTGAGAGAGAGAGAGAGTGCCAGCAAATATTGAAAAGAAAACAACACGTTGGACTTTTCTTATGTTGCGTCGAAGCCACGTTTTCGCCTACTTGAGCCAAGTCGGCAAAACTAAAAGGCATATTTGTGCCAACGAAATTGTTTCCTGTTAAATACAACAGAAGAAGAAGTCCGAAGTCAACAAATAAAGTAACAAGAACGAAAAACTTTTTTAAGCGATAACAAGTTCAGGCCGTCGCTCCTTTGGCACCTGCCATGTAGGCCGCTTTCCATAAACATAATTTTAATGGCCGAGGATTTGGCGACTTAATTTTTGTATTAATTAAAGCGAAAACAACGCAGACGCTGACGTAGGTATACTTGATGGTCTCATTGTGTGTGTGTGTGTGTGTGTGCAAGCTGCAGCTGAAAGTGTGCAGCACAGAAGCGACTTCACTTATGCAAAAACGAACGCAGCGTTGCGATAGCCAAAGTTGTTCGTCCACTTGCCACTTGTGTGGTCGCTTTCAACTTCTCAGGGCTTGCTTGTTGTAACAGCACTTACTCAAAGTCAATGTCGGCCGACGTTGTTGGTCCAAACTGACATAAGTTCACACACACAATTCTCGACATGCAGCCTGCGGGTGTCTCACACACACACACACACACACACACACACATAAATGTGGCCAAACTTGGTTGCGCTTTTGGCTTTCGGTTACTAGTCTCGCATTGTTGAACTTGGCCCCAATGTTGCCAAAGGCAAATAACAAATTTCTTAACACTTTTACTACTGTTGTTCGAGGTTAGCATACGTGTATCTCGTATCTGTACTAAAATTTGCCCAGCGGCCGACAACAATGACATGTTAATCCTTGAACCCGTGCACCTTTGCCTCTCGCCTTATACTGCGTAGTGTTCAGTGTCAAGTGTCGGCACATGTTATTTGTCATGCTGGAATTCGCTTATTCCGACAATTTAATAATGTCGCTTGTCGCCGTCGGCGGTTAACATTTGTCACTTGCACTTGCGGGCGGCGCTGTGAGTTAAGCCAAGCCAAGGCAAGGCAAAGCAAGGCGTACCAGACCTAGACCGACCGCCTAGATAAAAATCTCAGCTGCACTTCGTTCTTCATGCCATTCACAGCCTCTGTCTGATGCCAGTATGTGCGCTTGACTTCATCTGCAATTTAAATGCGCTTCGTGACCGCGACCAAAGTTGTACAACAGCACACAACTTGGCATTGGTACGTCTTTCATCTTTGGGTTTTTCTTGTTCGTACATGTTGCATGCCGCCTCATGCGTGTTGTGCCGTTGTGCACTCAATTATTGACTTTGATTTTGATTGATGACTATTGTCGGTTTTTAGCTTGTTGGTGACAGCAACAACCATTGGAGACTCGAGTTGAGATAAAGTTGGTTGTTTGTAACGTAACTGAACATTTTGCTGTATCGATTACTTTTATCGAAGCAAATGTTCTGGAGGTGAGTTAGATAAGACGTTTCCTGCTTTTCGGGTTGATCATGTCGAATAATCTGTCAAAAATTCACGTTATACATATACATGTATGTATGTTACACACCTTCTGTGGCTCTGGCGAATATTAAGATTGTGTAGAAAATTCACTTACGATTTTATTAATAATTTTTTATTTATTCATCAAAATTAATGTTATCCTCACTTAAGTGATTGCCCTTAGATATAATACACTCGTGCCAAACCTAAGATTACTTTTGATAATCACTTTTCGGAAGAGACTTGAGCTCTTTCAGTGATGCAGTTTTATCTCCTCAATGGTAGCAAATATTCGTCCGTTTTGGGAATTAACTTCGCTTCTCAGGTCTTAAAACATCTGAAAAAATTAAATGACACGATCCAACTGAAATGTCTATGTCATCAGCATTTTCATTACTTCTTGAACATTTTCATTAGTTGTTGACGTTCTGGGGCGTCCAGAGCGAGGTTCTTCATTGGCTTCATCTCGACTTTCTTGGAAAATCTCCCTTTATATGCGGGAAGAAAGAGAGCTTTAACAAGAGTAGAAGTTCTTGAGATTCGAAATTCGATTTTAAGATATCCCAATGGGATCTTTAAGGCTTGCAAACTTGGTTCTACATGCCTGATAAGTAAGCACAAAAGTGCTTCTAAACCTTACGATTCAAATGGAGTTCGGTATATGAGTAGTCGCTTTTTCCTTGATAGGTCCCTTACACGCGCCTTTCAACAAGAAGGCAAACGATATGATAGTCTCCTTACATGCTCGCTGCAAAAAGCAGTAAGGACAGTACGTATGTTACTTTTAGTTGATATTAAAAACAAATACAATTTTTGTTATGGTTTTTATATATTTTTTTATATATATTTTTTATTTATACGGAGTTTCTTTTGTGAAACTAAACCAAAGAAAGAAGGAAAAGAGCTTGAAAATGTTTTTTTAAGATTTTGATTTCCTGTTGCTAAGACTAAAACATAAAAAATAAAGGTAATTGCGAAATTAATTCATAATTACAAATATTATTTAAATTTATTATTATTCTTTACTGTTAGCTTGTCTTAAAAACATAATACAAACAAATGCGTTTTTGTTATTCTTTTCGTTTTCATTTTCGATTTTTTTTTTATCTCTTTTTAATTTTTTTTTGTAATATTATTTTGTTATTTTTTATACATAAATAATTACACATTTACACAACTTCGACTACGCGCAACGAACGACGCAAAAAATTGGCGCTAAATTAGTTATAATTAATTAAATTAGTTAAATATTAATAAAAGATAAAGAAAAGCCGAGTTTGTCAAATGAATTTACAAATGAAATGATAAAAAGCTGCCTACAAAATAAATAATTAAAGTATTTGTTTTGTTTTCGTTTTCGTGTTTGTTGGTTTTGTTTTTTGTTTGCTCTCGTTTTGCGTTCGCGTTAAATTTAATTTAATAATATATATTAATAGTTTAATTGAATGCAATAAATATTAGTAAATGAGTTTAAGAAGATAATTAATTAAATTAATGCATTAATTAAGAATTTACAGCATAAAGTACACATAAGTACAGTTAGTTTGCTTTGTTTGCGTTTCTTGTTTTTTTTGTTTTTAATTTTGTTGTATTTTCTTTTTTTTTTTTTGTTTTACTTTTGTTTCTCAAATATTTCTTGTTATAATTTTTTTATGCCTAAGTAATTTCATATATTTCATGAATTTTCTTAATATGCGTAAATTTTTCTTTTGTTTTTTATACTTTTATTTTTTTATATATTTTTTTAATACTAATTCAATTTTCACCTAAGCAGTTTTTCTTTAACTTTAAAAATTTACATATGTGTTTAATTAATTAATTTACTTTTCGCTTGTCTGTTATTAATTTTTTAATTTATATTTCGTTTTTAACCCTTCATTTTGTGTATTTGGTTTGCTAATTTGTTTTGTTTGAACTATTTTTATATTATATAATAATATAAATATACCATAAACAACGTTTTTTTTTTCAATTATTATTAGTTTTCATATAGAAAAAGCATTTGATTTTGTTCTTGTTGTTTGTGAGTATAGAAAATTGTCGCTCATATTTTATTAATAAATATATTGTTTTTTATTCAGTGTGAATTTTGGTGTTTAAATATTAATTTTAACATTTTGTTGTTTTATTATTATTTATTACTAGTTTACTAAATATTTAATTTTCAATTGAAAATTTTTCTTTGCATTTTCAAATTTAATTCTTTCTGTTAGAAAATAATTTTTATATGACTTTTGCTACACTGCAACAATTGTTTGCTACTGGCCTAAATTAGTGTTTTAGCCGCTGCTGCTGAGTAGGAAATCGTTTCGTTTCGTTTTCGTAATGCAACACTGCTTAACAGTGCTGTGTAACTGCAAATGCCTTTGTTTCAAAATTACTTGGTTTCTGTTTTTCATTCTGCTTAAAAAATTCGGTTTATTATTTGTTTATTTTTTTTCGTTCATAATTTTCTTTTGGTTTTTTTTTTCATTTTTATTTAACACGCGCTATTTTCTATATTTCGTAATGCCGTTTTAGAAAACATTATTTTTCATATATTTTTATAAATATTCTTTTTGTCCTATTTTTTGGTTTTATTTAACGAACATTTTTACTGGAAGTGTTTTACTGTGCGAAATTGTTATCGATTTAACGATGTTTGTTATTTAAAAGTTTTTTTTGTTTTTTGAAAATATTTATATAATTATATTTTTTACCTAATTCCACTTTTACGTTAATTTATTTTCAGTGTATCTAAAATTTGTTATCATTTGATTTCGGTAAGTTTTAAAAAACTATTTTTTACTTCATATGCATAAATGTATCTTTATAGTTTACTATTGTTATTAATGCGGTTTCGTTTTTGTCTAAATTTTTATATAATATTTTTATTATAATATTCTTTTTGTTAATTCAACGTTTCTCACAATGCAAATATTTTAGTTGATTTTCATACGATTTGTTTTATTAAATTTGTTTTTTTTTTTTTTTTTTATGTTGTCAGACGAAAATATAATTCTTATTGTCATGCTTGCTTATATAAATATTATATGCCAGTACATTTTTCGTTTAAATATTTCGATTTTCGCAGAACTGCTGAGGCTGAGGACGTTCAGCAGAGTGTTGAAATGTCGTCCTCATTAAAAGTGATGTGTTGTAGTTTGTGAGAAAGTTCGTCGGCTTCGTGTAATTCACAGTTCTGCGTTGCTTGTTTAATAAGAATTTGTTGCTAATAGTGATGACACTGTTTAAGGTGCAGATGAAAACCGATGAGACGACGTTTAACGATAGGGCATGAGTTAAGTTATCGAATAATATTTAATAGTTAGTAACACTTTTGAAGCGATTTTGCCGTTTTGCAAGCTCAGTACAAATTTCCTTGCTGATTGGTTCAATGGATCCAGAGACCAAACCAATAACAATTCGGTAACAAATCAAATACAGACAAGCGATGCCACTTAGTCAGATTCTTATACAATAAACCTTGACAAAAAACCAATTTTCCTTATAACATTTTTACAGACCAATAATGCTAAGACCGATTGTCAACCATACAACGCGACGCACCAATAGACCAACTTACACATTACACATAAGACAATTTCCCAAATGAGCCCTACGTATAGTTTCTGAACAAGCGTCGCATGCCCACTAAACGCTCGCGCTCCTTATTGATTTTAATCTGTGCAATTCTGATCGACTCTGGCAAAATCGCCGTTGCCGATGTGGGCAAGAAACCGCTCACAAATGTCAGACGACTGTTGGTAGTGTTTTTTGTTGAGTTGTTGTTGTTGTCGTTGTTGCTTGGATACAAGTCAGCATTTTTATCGTCTAGGATGCTTTCGCCTGAGAATAGATCGGGATAAACGCTAATGTTATCGATATTGTCGATATCGATGTCGCCTGCCTCATTGCGTACGTAGGTAAGCTGATGGAAGGGCGTGGCAAGCAGTCTCTGCGTGCTAATGCGTAAAGATTTCTTCGTTGTCGTTGATGTTGATGTTGCTGTAGTGAACGGAGTTGAAGACGACGACGACAATGATGATGTTGCTGTTGCTGATAGAGTTGTAGTTGTTGTTGTTGACGTTGGCGTAGTAATATCTGTAAGCGTGTTGTTCATATTGCTGGTGTTGATATTCTTGTGTATGCTAAGTAAGTCATTTTGGTAAGTGTTGACAATTGTTGGCGCTGCAAACGTGTCAGCAACAGTTGTCACTGTTGTTGTTGCTGCTGGTGTTTGTCTTACGTTTTGTGTCGTTGCGAATGTTGCTGCGCTGCTGCTGCTGCTGTGCAACAAATCGCTATGAAGTTGTGATTTAATGCGTTGACTATTTTGCAGCTTGTTGGTGTCGCTCCGTGGGAGCAACTGTTGGTGCGTATGTGCAATGTTGTTGCTGTTGTTGTTGGTGGTGATGATGATATCACTGCTGCTTAAATTTCGATGCCTACTGTATTTCTGTGTTGGCGAAGCTTGTGGCTCTTGTCTAATGCTAATGTTTAATTGATAATCAGTCAGACGATTATTTTTATTATTGTTGTTGTTGTTGTTGCTGTTGACAGTCGATGTTGCCAGCACGGCTGTCGAGTTCGTTGCATCAGTCGCATATGAATTTGGTTGCTGCTGCGTCGTGTGCCATTTGTTATAGAGCAATGTTGCGAGTGTAGGATTTGCATATGTTGCTGCGGTGCCGGCAACATATTGGTATGGCACATTACTTGAGTTTTGCAGCTGTGTCTCAGCAACATGTACACGCGCGGTTGACCAACTTTCGCCCTCGTTATTGTTTGTTGCCGCTGTGGCCAAGAGCGGCCAACTGTTACTGTTGCTGCTGCTGCTGCTGCTTTCGCTTTCACTTGCTGTAGAGGTAGTTGTTACGATATCGTCGGAATCAGTTGCTGCAGCGGTTGCAATCACACCACTTGCTTCGATATTGTCTGTGTCGAAATAAACTTTGGTTTCATTTGTCGCTTGCAGCGTGTTGCCATCATCATTGACAGCCTCGTTGTCTGCATCAAAATTTGTAACTTCGGTTTCGTTGCTGGCCTCGAGCTCAGTAACAAATGTCGACCAGGCGTCAGCAGCGGCTGTTGTCGACTTCTGGCCTGCAACTTTTGTGTCTGTGCTAATACTGTTTGGCGTGAAAACGGTCGACGACGACGACGACGAGGACAACATGTTGCTGTTGTCGTGCAGAGATGTTGCTGTTGAAGCTGTTGCAACCAAGCTCTGCTGCTCACTGCTGCTCTCGTATGTGTAATCACTAATGTCGGTTTGACTTGTGCTGCTGCTGCTTGTTACATCGCTGTCGGCGTCGCTTGCTGTCACATCGACGGTCGACGAAGGCGGTGAAGAAAAGTCGTCGAGCGTTTGTGTGGGCGTGGCAGCCAACCACGTTGTCCAGTCGCTGCTGTTGTAGACATCTTCATACGTTGACGACACGTTGCTGGCAATGAGGTCATCAGTGTTGCTCGTTGTCTGAAATGTGGCTAAAGTAGGCGCAACATGTTGTTGCAGATATTCTTTGGATTCATGTTGATATTGTTGTTGCTGTTCTTTGAAGCGCCGCTTGCCACCGCCAGCCTTTCTTCGGCGTCCCTTGCGCTTGTTGGCCACGCTCGCTGTCGTTGCGAGCATGTTGCGTGTTGCCGTCGTCGCTGCTGTTGACTTGTCAACAACAACAACACGATTTGTTGGCGCGATCGCGTGTTGCTTATAGCCATATGTTGCAGTCGATGTTGCCGTAAGCGTCGCCGTATGCGCCGTCGACGGTTGTGTTGCGTGTTGTCGCAACGATGCCGTTGTTGTCGCTTTTATCGACGATGTTGCTGGTTTTGTCATTGCTGTCGGTGTTATATTGCTGGCTGTCTCGCGCGGCCGGTTGCGTTGTCGTCGCTTTTGCTTGTGCTCATGTTGTTGACGGCGTGCCACCAAAGTGGGATCATTATGATGATGTCGCACCTGATGTTGCACACGTTCGCGCGTCTTTTCGTTAGCTGTTTGGTGTTGTTGTTGCTGTTGGTGTTGACTGACTTGTTGCTGTTGCAATTTTTGATTTTGGTTATTGTGTTTCTTATTACGATTATTCTTATTGCGTGTGCCTTTACGATTGTTTGCACGTTGTTGTTGTTGTTGCGATGTTGCTGTTGCTGCTGACGTAGACGATATTGTCGACCTTGTTGTCGTTGCTGTTGCGACGGCCACAACGGCAGCTGACTCGCGCCATTTTTGCCGCAGGTGCTGATGGAAAAACTGATCGGCTTCGATTTTCGTAAAGAGATAACACGCCTCATTGACCGTTTTCTTTGGGCCGACCGGTTTACCTCTCTGCGTGAAACCGACTCGTCGCTGCAGATCGACTACGGAACGGAATACGAAATAACCGTGAACAATGGTCTCGTTGAAATAGCAGGTGTCTCGAAGTTCTTTCTGCATGGCGAAAAAAAAAAACACATTATTATTTTTCGGTTAGACAAATGATTTCGTGTGTTCTTAACCAAACTGCCGACCACCCGGTTGAAATGCCCGTAATGAAAGCACTTCACAGCCAACAAAACTTTAAGCACTTCAACACACAAAAGCCAAAAATAACAATTAACTGCTAAAAATAACTTCGACTCAATCAAATCAAAAGGTAATGACATAATTAACACTGACTTGACTTCATTGTCTTGCGACGCAATAAACTCAAGTCTCCGAAAACAAAAGAACGCTTGAGTGTTGTCTTCAACTATTTCTGGCATCTTGGCAGAATTTAAGTCGCGTCTGTCGAACAATTTGACATGCGCTCAACACGCGCTTCAAACGAACTCCCAGCGACTCTCAAATGCCTCAAGTGTTTTATAAATAAACAATCGCACATTCACAAAGTTGTTTAGTGTCAATTTTTCGTTTGAATTTCAAATATCTGAAGCGCTTCGAAGGCGTCTGCGCGTGAGAAAAAGAAAGCGCATGCTGTACTCTTCTAAATACTTGTTGTTGTTGTTGCAATTGCTCAGTGTTTATGTGTTCCGACTTGTTTGTGAACTCGATTTTGACAGTTTTGATGTCGTTGTCATCATTGTTGGTTATAAATTTTCTATTGATTTGCTCAAGTGCGGAAATGCGTTTGATTGAGTTTGTTGCATGTCAAGTTGCTTGTGTGTCAAGTGGCACGGAAGTCGATAAGAGTTATGAGTATTAATTGGGAAGATTTACAATGTGTTGTGCGAGTTTAGCAAGATTGTGAGTGAGCGTCGTCAGGTGATTTGAAGGAGACTTATATGTTCGATTATGATCGTTGTATTCTGCTAGGATTGAGCGGATTGAACATTGACAATTAATCTCGCATTTTTAAGTAAATTTCGACCCTTTAAAAGTACCTTCTAAAGCAAATATTTTTAAAAAATTAAGGCCTCATATAAACAGCCATGGAAGTATGAAAAGTGACTTGTATTAAATGTTTGTAATTTTCAAAGTTTTTTCTCATTTCCGAATTGTCAACAGATCAGTTTTTAAGACTTAATTGAATGAGTTTTTAAATAAATATATTTGGGATATTCACAAAAACTCGGAACCACTCGTAAATGCGTAGTTCAACTATTTTTAAGTGCCATACAAGAAAAGGTCCTAAATTGTATATGTTTAACCAGCACATTTGGTGCGTTTATATTCTTGTATGAGTTAAGTTTGGGCCGATACACAAATTTTGGTGTACTACGTATGATCTTACGTTACATTGAGTGAACGTTGTATAAATGGTCAGCAAAGTGTTCGGTTATTATCTTCAGATAATTCTGTTGTGTTGGCTTTAAAAATATTATATTATTTATTCATTTAAATAAAAGAAGTTCTCAAAGTTCTGTCGAGAATGTAAAAAAAAAGTATCAAGATGGTGTTTAAAATTAGAATTTATTATAAATATATTGTATACGTGAAGAGTTCGTTGAGTTTGTCGATTTTATCTTACGGTCAGTTGTTGATGATTCTGAAGGCATGCTATGAGTGCTTTGAATGTTTCATAAACATTCAATACTTTTTAATGAATAGCGAATACTAACACATGCGTATTTTGAATGAATGTCTCAAATTCGGGTTTAAATGTATTTATGCAAACCTCTTGTATTTTAAGTAAGCCTGAACTGTACATTTCACTCTATTCTTATTCAAAATAAGAAGGAGGTAAGTCAGGGCTTAAGAGAAGCAAATTTTTGTAGTCAAATAATGCGAGCGCAAATTAAGTTCAATTGTGCTTTTCTTAATGATATTTAATGAGGTTTCGTCAGGAAAAAAAAAGGGGCAAGTACTGAATTTCAAGACCCCTTAATATATTTTGTATAATTTTTCTTGTGTATATTTTGCTTTGAAATTTACACGTTTGTTTGGTTTGAAAATAAGAGGCCTTACGATAATAAAAAATACCATACAAGTTTATTAAAGTTCTATGCCGAGCAGTTGATTTCAGAAGTCCTTCAAACTATGCTGCAATCAGAGTTATTTTATTATACAATAAATGCATAAAACCAACATTGCGAAAATATTTGCACACACTTGTCGCATATCGAAATGCAATTAATGCGGGGAATTTGTGGAAACGTAATCAAAAGCAAAAGTCAGGCCGACACACATGCTGCCTATGATAGACTCGGATCGAGGAGCTTTGATTGATTGACTGATTGATTTTGACCTTAGCACATTAGAAAATGACAACAGCAATAAAAAATCGTGAAATCAGTTCTAAGCAAATAAAAACTTTAAGTGCTTTGCGGCTTAACTCAGGACATTGAAATATTTGTGCAGTAATTTATTTGAACAGTCAACAATAGAGGAGAAAAAAAATATTAATAATAGCAACAACAACAACAACTTTGATTATCATGAAATTGACAATGATTTTCTGTGAATAATCGTGAATCGTCATGTCGTATTTGGAGGCGTTTTTTTTCTAATAACGTGCCGGACACTCGACGCACTCAATGATCGATCGATGATATTTGCGCTGTGATGTGACATAAATGTTGCATTGCATTGAAAGTGTTTCGCGACTGCGCTGAGTGGCAAGAAATGTTACAAGTTCAATTGGCTGTGCTTGATGTATGATAAACTAAACTAAAGTTGAGCACAATTATCATTAATTAAATGTGCTTCAGCTTGGTTTTTTTTTAGGCTCAGAATTGTGTCAGTTGCTGTTTCACATTCCACGAAGTCGTGTGTCGTTGTGTTTTGATCACTAATCAAATATATAAACTCTGAAAATAAAAAAGCACCCTTGCTGAGTAAAGTGTTTCCCTCAATTCGCCGTTTCCTTTGTTATATGGCATTAAAGGCGCTCGTAAATGTGTGAAAAACGACTTCTTCTATTTGGGCTAATCAAATATAATATGAAGGAAAATACAGTGGGTAGCGAAGTGCGTTGCAAATTGTGACATTTACGATCCGTTATGCAAATAAATGCAATGAAATGTGCTTTGATCGGTTTGGTGGTTCTTTTTATGCGCTATAAAGTTGTACAATTCGATTTAATAGTCGTTATAAAAAAAAACAAACATTACAAGTAAAGAGAAATTAAAGAAATGTTTGAAAATTATTGAACATTCGTGGTTTGTATGCCATAAAATATTTGCATATACCATGTGCAACATTTCAGAGTTAATTTCTAGCAAATAAAAATTTTGCCTCTCAGACACAATAAAACTTCGATTCATTACTTTAAGGGGAAATCTGTTTGGCACACATAAGGATTTCCTTTGACAACTCAAATAAATGACTATTAAAATTGCTAAGAAATGTGTGTCACTTGAAGGAGTTGTCTATAGAAATGCTCAAACTCAAATATGCTCTTAAGGCATAATGAAGAAAACATTATCCAAGTGCGTTTCGACATAGAATTGCTTAGAACAGAAAATTTTTATGGAACAAGTTAAGAAATCTGGGTCAAAATTATTATTTACTAAGATTTAGCTAAGCTGAGATAAAAACTTCCACAGCGCGTCAGATATTTTCAATTTCCAGCAATTGAGTCATTTTAGTGTAATTGCAGAGCGATAACATAAAAATGTGATGTGTTTGAACATTTCAAATCAATTGGATTGGGATGCAAAGTAACGTCGCATAAAGCTAACAAATTTTTTATCTTCGGTTTCACTTTTTCAATAATATTTTTATTTTCGTTATTGGAGTTCGCTTTTAAGAGCAGAGAATTAAAATGGCATAAACTTTTTATTGGACCAAACTCCTCCTGTCTGTTAACTCAAAAACGTTGGCCAATTCAACAAGGATTGCGGCAACGACGCTTATAACGTATACGTCGCGTTGTACCGGCATTGATGGCAACGACAACAATAACAACAAATTATAATCATGATTTTCTTATGGTTATTGTTGTAATTGAAAGCGACTTTTATTGCTTGTGCCGTTGTTGTTGTTGTTGTTGTGATTGCTATAAAATTCAATTCGCACAATATTTGTCGGAGTCATTCGTTATTTTCTCATGAATGAATGAATGAATGTATGAATGTTAGATTCATGTTACGCAGTGGGTGTGTTTCGTCTTTTGTGTTGCCGTCGTCTCGGCGTCTCATATGCATTTTATTATCATAAGCCAAATAAAAAGCTACGAATTTTAGTTGTTGGTTGCATAAAAAAATACCAAAAAAAAAATTAAACAAGACTTTGTTGTGTTTGCATAAGAAAGAAAACAACAAATTGTTTGACTTCGCTTTGGTGACAGAATTAGTGCAACAGGTTTTCAAGACAAGCTGCCGCAAAGACTCAAACAGACTGAGGAAAAAAAAAGCAGAATTTAATATGACTTTGCCAGCGGCATAAATTTACTGCTTAGCGCCGCACAAAGCCGCAGATTTATGCAATTGCTAATCAAATATTATATTATGGCATTTTAAAGTAATTATAATAAAATGTTTGCATAAAACCATTATTTGGAGCATGCTATAAATAATTGTATTCATGTTGTACGTATGCAAATGCAAAAATTTGTGCTTTCCGCAAGGTCGTTGAGCGCGTTGCAAGTGTTACTGTTACTCAAAGGCGGGGGCACAAACTTGTTGGATTTGGCAAAATTGAAATTAAGTCTTTTTCAAAGCCGACGTACAATTCGCATATGTATGCAAATCTGAATGGAATTTATTTTATTGGCACATGATTAACAAAAAAAAAAAAAAAAGAATTCTTAAGCAAAACGTTGTTCACTGTAAAAAACAACACAATACTCATTGCCGGCCCACTGTGACTTGAGTCTTGAGTAATGGCACACATATATATATATTTGTCTTTAAGCTGCAATCCTGCTGCACTTTTTTAAGGCTTACCATTCCAACTAACTTCCAGTTGTCGTTGAAGCACAAGTATCTTTGTGTCTCTTTTGCGTACAGCGCTATTTTGAATTCGTTGTTCACATAATCCGGGAGGCCGACTATAGTTATATTTTCTGTAATTAAAACACACAAACAAACAAATAAACAAAATTAGTAAATATGAAAAACAAAAGAAGAAGAAAAAGTCATTGAAGTCATCATCATCATCATTATTTCACTACTTGAAATGCGAGCTTAAGCAAACAATAACAAGTATTTCCTGATAATTAATTAAAACTTAGTTGCACTTTAATTCGGTTTAAATTCGTATGAAATCACGGTTTGGGCACACGACACTTTGGACTTCAACTTGCCTCAACGGCATACGTGAAAAACAAATCGTAGTAAAACAAACTTATACGAAATATTTTTATTTGATTTCACAGCAAACAGTTTGAAGACGAGAAGTTGGCATCGCCAGTGGAAAAATTGCCGACTTGGCGAAAAACAGACAATATTCCCAGTCGGTCGGTCTGTCGGTCTGTCGGTCGGTCGGTCGGTTGGTCGGATCGCATTGTTGACTCATTTGGCTGAAGGTAATAAGCAGCCATGTCTGCTTTGGGCAAAAGGCAATGCACATGCGTGTCGATCGCCTTAATGTGCGTCGCGTTCACTTTGACATGCGGCAGTCAGCAACGGGTCTGGGTCTGTGTCTGTAGTCTTGACTCTGGGAATCTGCCGTTTCGACGTATCGTTGTTTTTTCTTCTGCTTATTAGTTGACTTTGTAAGACATCTTTGTCGCAGTTGCTGTGAAGTGTCTGCGTGTGCGTGTGCGTGTATATGTGTGGTTTTTACTTTATTTGCATACTTCTTGAGTCGCAAATGTTTGCTTTTCATTTAACTAACTTGTGTCGACAACATTGGTTTCTCAAATAAATAAACCCATGTATATGGCAGAAGCTATTGGCAGTACATAGAGCATATGTGCGATATGACGAAGGTCTCGTATACGTTTAGAAATTGGTATAAATATTGCAGCATGACAGATCACAATTGCAAAAGATCATTAGTCTAGCTATGGGCTGACTCAAAATAAATCAAAAGTTAGATATTATGCTATACCCGTGAGGCATTAAACTGCATGAGGCATGCATGCCAAGTCACACCGACAAGCAGTCAGTCAGTCAGTCAGCCAGCTAGTCAGTAACTTAGTCACTTACTCAGTCACAAAGCAAATAAACAATGTCTAAGTACATTCAAACATGTGTCACTTAGCTAATAAAATCAATAACCAAAAGGCACAAAACTCATGCAACAAAAATGAATGAGGAATGATGAAGCAGACTCAGAGTCAGGTGCAGGCATAGGCATGGGTAAGTGCAAAAAAATATACATGCATATATGTATAAAAGTACATATATGGTATTTCATGAGCTTAGGTAAGACAATGAAAGCGAAGCAGCGTCAGGCAGTGGGCAGGCGGGCGGGCTGACTGGCCATTTCAAGTGCGATTCGAGATGTTGCAAGTATGAGTAACACTCCAATGTCTTAAACTCATAGTTCAATCGAGCAACAACAACTCGAGCGAGGTGTGAAACCAACATACACTTTACAGCAAGTGGCTGCAAAACCAAAGAAGTCGTCGTCGTCGTCGTCATACTCTAATGAATTCATGAAATATGAGCTCAATCATGAAGGCAATTCGTGCAAACTGACTGGGCCTGAGTTGTGGGTGAGCGATATCGCAGTCGTTGTTGTTGTTGTTGTATGCTAAAGTCAAAGCCAAAGTTGTATGTGCAAAAAGTCACAGAAACTTTACGAATCGAGCGCATAAATTTAATTATTGCTGAGCAAACTTCAGTCAAGAGCATTTTGCAGAAGTGCAACTCGTTGTGAAACGGCACTGGAACAAGGGACAGGGATGAAGGTGGTGCAGCATATGCCGTACACTTGCTGGAGTCGACAGCACACCGAGGCACCTATCAATCTATGTATCTCGAGTGGGTTTTCTCAAGTGCTTTACTTATTAGTATTGACTTTTAAGGTCTTTTAGGGCGCGCAGCTCAAAACGGCTTCTGGCTTCTTCTTCTACTTCTACAACAACTGAGTTGTTGGTTTTGTTTCTGTTGCTTCTGGTAAGTGAAGTTCAATAGCCTGACTGTAGTGAAATCAAAGATTTGTACGATAAACTTTGGTGTTGAGTTTGTTTTTGTTTTTCGTATTTTTTGTTTTCTGCCAATACATGTATCGCTCGATCGGTGTGCTCGTGTAATAATTGTAATTGTTGTACAGGTTCAACGGTTTCGTTTAATGTATTTTTACATAATTTTTCAGGCTTGTTGCTATTTTAGGCATTGCCACTTGACGGCGTTTGTTTGTAGATGTTGTTTTTGGTTTTGTTTTGTATATGATGCCTGTTTTTGTGTCTTAATTGATTGTGTTTTGTGTAAGGTTGAAACTAAATTCTTGAGGGCTGCAGGTGTCGAATATTAGAGGCAGAATAATGTGCCTTCTATTTTGGTATACTTACTCATGATGATTAACAGTGAGTTTTACTAAGGCGCTGACTTACTCACTCTTTTCTGGGAACTCTATTAAGCAGTATTCTATTAAATGCCTTGTAAATACGATTTTAACAGCATGTCGTATGCAGAACAGATGTTTTTGCCTCTATGAATAAACAGCTTTTTACGGCCCTATCCTAACAACTCTTTTTCAAAACTGTTAAAAGTGCTTTAATATTTTTCTTTAATAAAATGTATATTCCCGCTACTTTACATTCCTAGAAATTGCAATTCCTTATGTTGTGTTGAACTTCAACGTAACTTAGGGAATTACGATTATTAACAGTGACGGAAATTGGTGTGCAAAGTAGCAGCAATTTAACAGTACCAAAAGAGCAGCTGTTAGAAATCTGTTTGCTAACAGAGGCAAAAACAGTTGTCCTGATTACGACATGCTGTTAAAATCGTATTTACAGCCATTTAACAGAATGTTCGTTTTAGCAGTGACTAATAGAGTTGCTTAAACAAGGGATTAAGTGTAAAAATTAATCTTTTGCATATGTATTTTCTACTCATAACTAAACGAAGTGTGTACAGTAACCCTCAGCTTAAATGGAATAAACAAAGTTTCGAAGTTGAAAAAAAATATCGAAAAAGTATATAAAACTATTTAATAATGTCACGGTTTATTTGGAAAAGTAAATTTTTGTGCGAGTTATGATATAAAATTCAAGAATAGTCATAAAAAATGGTCACAGTTTATTTGGAACAGTTTTAAAAAAACTTATTTTTATGCCATACTTTTTATATTTTGTATACCCAATGGCCTTTCTTTTGTTTAATAACTATCCTTACTTAAGTTACCATCGATTCCGAACCACTTTTTTCTTGTTTGAAGGTAATTTTCGTGCCAAACACCAAAAAAATCACTTCCATACATTTTGGATTTTCTTTGGTTGTAATTAAAATCCTTCCCAGAGTCCACATTTTGGACATTTTAGCTTCTAACTAACTAGCCGTCTATTAGAAAAAAGTAACCGTTATAATACCAGGTGCATTAATAACATCTCTTCGCGTGAGTGTGTTTGCAAACAGATTAATCTAAGTTAAGTTAAAGTGAATTGCGTTTAAGATAATAGTTGCCATATAAAGCAGAATGGAACAGTTTGAGGCGTTGATTTATGAAAATATAACTAAAAACTAAACTGAAAACTGTTTTCCAAACAAGATTACGCCAATGCAATTTACGTCTGTACTAATTACGTTTTATCAGCGATTAAATCAAGTTAAATTGTATTACAAATGCATGTTGCACATGTAGTTTCTGTAATGAAATACAAGGACGAGTCACGCACGCACGCACGCATGCACCAACGCATGCTCGCATGGCCGCAGTAGTCAAAAGTAGTTTGTGGAACATGCACGAACATGTTCGTTCAGTAGCAGGAGAGGAGTAAAAGCGGCAAAGTTGGCGTTTTCTTAATCTAAACGGAAAAATCGCGAAACAAAAACTCGAAAAAAGTGAGAATTATGCTAACAAACATTAGCAAAAATGCAGGTTGCACAAACAGCAACAACAACAACAGCTGCAACAACAACAACAGGCGCACAAATGCAATGCATTTTATTAATTAAGTGCAAACGCAAACACTTACGAGCAGTTTCCGCGACAGACACGCACTAAATTTGACGCCCAATAAATGAACGGACGGACGGACGGACGGACTGAGCGACAGACCAAAAAGGCAACGAAGACTTTGGACAAGCCTCAAAATGAGTTTTAGACACAACCCAACAACGCGACTTAATGCAACGTGCCGCCAATCAAATTTGAAATATGATGTTGCCACTCGTTTCGTCGCGTCTATGCTCGATTAGTGTTGCTGTTGTTGTTGTTGCTGCTGCGGCAGCGTTTTTATGTGGCAATTCGCTCATTGCGTGTCCAATTTGGTAAACAGCCAGCAACATTTCTGGTCTCGCTTTTGTGTTGTCAACTTTTGGTACTCCTTTTTTTGTTTTTTTGTTTCCTCATTTTTTTTTTTTTTTTTTTTTTGGGCGCTTGAAGTCATAAAATTTTATACAGAAATACACTCGCGAAATGCATTTGGTTGCCGTGTGATAAATTCTAAGTTATTGTGACAATTTTTATCGTTATTTTATTGAGCTGCATTTGCATAATCCCAAATTAAACTTATTGGCGCACATTGGGCACGTCAACGTAAATTAAGTTGTAATTAGATTTGCCCATGTTGGCCGCTGTGTGAGCTGCTCATGTCGTACAATAAGTAAGTCTTGTAATATTTCCTAATGTAGGACCATTTTTTATTGAATACACTATTCATGCACTACACTGAGCAAATAACTGTTGTAATGTTTATTTGCGCAATGCATAAATGGCAGAATAATCAAAAAGGCATAAATGTCAAAGATTTCGCAGACTAATTTAATGGCAAAACAATTTGTTGCGAAGTATTTCACATGCAAACATTTGTAATGTCATAACACATGCAGCAACATGGGGCAATTGCTTTGTGCTTGTCATATTAATGTCTCCGAAAGCCGGCGATATTTCTATTAGGAAAAGTGCGCGCTAAATTGAAGCTTGTCCGGCGTCAATTAATTTAAGGGGTCTAAACTAGTTGGAACACGAAAAAAAAACTCTTTTTTAAGATTTTTCTTGCATACACAAAAAAATAATTAACACCAAATGTTTCGCCTTATGAAAGATATGTATTTAAAGAAGATCTGGAAAAAATTTTATTTCATAAAATTTAAAACTGATGTAGCACAACATCAATTATCGTAGGGGTCTATAAGAAAAAAAGTGTTTTGCAGTTAACACTCCAACTCATTACTGGATCATGGGAATTCAAAAAGTAAAAAAAAATGGACAGGTAATTCTAAATTACTCCGGTTGGAGGAAGGGTTTTGAAAAATTTTTAATTTTGACAAGATGGCGAATACTCAAATTCAAAATTGTGTATTTTGCCCAAATTATACTCACATTTTTAGCTATAAAAAAAGGACAATTATTTATAGAATAAATGAAAAAAAAGATCAAACCGATCAGTAAAGCAATTCTTAAGTTACAGTGATCACCGATTTTGAAAACTGGTTTCAAGAAAGTCTTTCGTGAAGTCTTAGCTCTCTACTGGCGTGCTTCAGAGAGGCTGTCATTCATTGTTGAATAACTCAAAAAGTATTCTTCGGATCGTCTTGAAATTTTCAGTGAATATTTTCAAGATAATATACATTTTTTTTTTTTTTAAGTTCCAACTAGGGGTAATCCATTTATATATGTAGCAAAGATTAGTTTGAATTCGAACCTCAATTTAAGGTTTTCCAATAGTTAATTGTTTGCCAATGAAAATGTACGCCGAAACCACACACGGCGCGTTCTGTTTTAGGCAAGACCTTAATTATTATAGCAACAAAATACAAGTAAATAAAACAAAGCAACGAAGAACATGTTCACAATGTCACTCAATGTCAGAATGCAAGAAACAACACAAGATGAACGAACGGACAGACAGACAGACAGAAGACAAATACAGTCCGACTGGTGTTTAGAGACAGAGCCACGAGTGTCCTGAGGACTTCTGTTGGCGTTGGCAGTGACGACAACGCAAAAAATATGCCACAAACAAATACGAAAAGGTGTAAAACAAACAAAACGTTATATACAAAAAGCAAGTATAAAACAAATATATATATAAGTATGAGCAAATAAAAAATAATAATGACGTTGAGAAACAATAAAAGCAGGAACATTTCAGTGTGCTTGCTGTTGTTGTAAAATAGGCAAACAGGCGAGCATGTCGTGAACTCAGGTGGTAAGGTTCAACCGAAATGTGTTATGTTGGTCCAAGTGAGGGCCAAGAAAATCATTTGTCGTTCCACAATTGGCACAGCACGAGGCACGGTACACACGCACCAAATTCGAACTGAAGGACATGACGTTTTTATTATGTTTGCCGAGGATTGATCTGAAACACACGCATGATTGCTACGATGAACGTCGCCGCTGTTGTTGTTGTTGTTGTTGTTGTTGTTGCTGTGGGTGTGATTCTGTTAATGTCCCTTAACCTTTCTCGCCATTGCCATTAAATGTGTTTAGTCTGCGCGAAGGCGAACATAACAAAAGTGGCCAAGAAAAAGTTGCTGCTTAGCAAAATATTTATTATTGTTGTTGCAATAGGAACGTTTGCTGCACGACGCCTGCAAAGCAGCTGAGCTCGAGTCGAAGAGTCTTCTTTATTACCTTGGGAGTTTTTCAACTCGCGCGATCCTCGCCAGTTACTCAATCTAGTCGAGACGAGATGAGACGACTAAGCAAATATTCAACGTCGGTGGCACATTGTCTTTATGCATGTGTGTGTGTGTGTGTGTTTCGTCTTTGTCTTAGCCAAAGCCTCAACGATCTTCACGATCTTTTGCCTTGACTCTCTCGTAAATCAAGAGGTGCAACATTCTGCTGTGCCTTCAAGCGCTTTCGCTGTAAACTCTCAGCTTTGACAAGACGCTAAGGGTGCTAAAATGGTTAAAATGTTTGTATTGCCGGTAATTTTTGTTAATTAATGGTGTCATTAAAACGCTGTAAGAATGTAAAGCAGACGCCAGGCATTTGTTTCGAACACGCTCAGCGACCCCCGAGCTACAACAAAGACAACTTAATGGGCGTTGGTTCGTGTAATTATGTTGTAAGAGACGCCCACGGACTGCGTTGGTGTCTCGGACACGTTCGTGCGCAACTTGAACTTGCACAAATAAATGCAGAAAAGTATGCATGAATCGAAGTTCAATTGAGCTTTAAAAGTATTACTTATATAAATACAAAAAACTCATAGCGGCGACTAAAGTAAAATTAAAATAAAATTAAATAAATGAGACATTTACTTGCGCTTCTCCGCCGACTGAACAATCGTAGAATTTACTTCATTATTGTGTTAAAGTAAGATTTTAATTAAATGTAATTTGCATCGAAGTGTGCACGCTTGGAATTCTCTCCCAACAAGAAAGCTTCTTCTTGACCAATTTGCATTTCTTTGACTTTTTCGTAAACAAACTAAACATAAAATCATTTAATTAGCTAAGTTATAATGTTGAGCTATTTAATTAGTTAACAACGGCTTGGCTAAACTCAACTTTATGACATCTTAACAAAGCATCTTTTAACCGCAAGTAATTAAAAAACAATGATTTTAATTTTAAAACCAACAAACAATGCCAATCGATATGTTTTCCACGGTTTAATCGCTGAATTTTTTATGCGCCGTGCGCCGTGCGCCGTGATGTGTTGTGTTCTGCCACGCTTCATAGTTGCGTTTAAATTTCATTTTAAGATTTATTTTTATTAACTTGGCGAGAAATATCTTGAATAGTTTTTGCCGCTATCACAGGCGGCGCCCATAAAAACCCATTCGTGCATGGAATTTTAGTATTTTTTTGTGAGCTTTTGTTTCAGGCTTTTTTGTATGCTTTTTCAGATGCCTTAATGGCATTTTTTTAAACGTTTTAATTAAGTTATTAGTTACGGTAATAAGTTGGCAGAAGTTGTTGTTGGCCGGTTGTTAAAGGTTTGGCTTTGCCAGCTGAAGTTGCAACAACACATGGCTTGAGCCATTTTAGAGAGCAGTGCATGAATTGTATTGCTTTCCTATGATAAATTACCTGCAGTTGTGTGAAATGTGTGCCACAGAATTCGCCAAGTCAGGTGTTCCGTAAATATTTGCCCACAACATACATAATAAATCGATCAAAATTGTATCTAATTAATTTGCATAACGTACGTAATTAAACTCGTTTCGAATGGTCGCCCGCGGTGCCATTCAAATGCGTTTTCAATTTTTTTAATATTTTGATATTTGATACGCACACTGACAGCAACGTTGATGAATAATGTCAAAATTTAATAAACGGCCAAATAAAACATTTCTAATAATATGAAATTTAAAAAATATGAAGAAAAAAAAATCAAATAAATAGAAAAATATAAAAAAAAACGCTTTGAATGCAATGAGTCTCATCAGCATAAAATTAAATAAACATAAAATGCTAAACGGCACAGCGTGAATGAAATTTACAAAAGGCGAAAAGCGCTTTAAGATTTTTTTGTGTTTTTTGTATTTTTTTTTTGTATTTGTTGTTTAATAAAATATATATATATATATATTTTTTACGGCATAGATTTTTCTATGCGCAGAAAACTAACAACATTTGATGCCTAATTGCGACGCAACAGACATTCCAGAGTTTATGGCTTATGGCTTATAGCTTATGGCCAACAAATGCGTTGCCTCTAATCAGTGGTCGACGTGATAAGCATCGCCGAAGAGTTATGACGGTTGATTTGCATGCCATGCGGGACTCCACTTCAAGTCGTCATAATCCAGTTACAATTTTAACAGATTCTCCAGCACAGCCAGTGGGCGTTTTTCTGCTGGTTGCTGTTTGTGTCTTCTTTGTTCGCATCGCCGACCAATTGATAAGCATAAATTGCGCCTTATCGCAACAATCTTTTGTTTCTTCAACCGTTTCCAAATAAAAGTTTCACAGTTCGACTAAAAGTTCGCTTTGTAGTCGTAGACTCACGGTCCGAGCTCGAATTCGAGTCTGAGTCCGAGTACGGGCTTAAGACAATATTTGATTTTTGTTTATTGATTTGAGTTCATCAGCCAAACTTTCACTCTCTGAACGCTCGTCACTTGTGCTGTGCACCTGTCGTTTGCTCAAGCTACCGCTTTTTTTCACTCGACTTGTTTATGTTGGCGATTGGATTACGTATAATATCAATGGATCTGTTCACAGATCGTGTTGAAGTTAAGCTGATCTTCGGTTTATTTTGTACAAAATGAAGATCTTAAGTGATAAGCTTAAAATATGCACCCGCATTTAATATTAAAATTTTTCTGGTGGGTTTAAGCTACGGTCGAGAAAGCATGTATGCTGATTAGTTGTGAGTCGTCAAAAAAAAAAAAAGCTTAGCTAATTATGGCAGTTGCTTTCTGAAAAATCAAAGTCTGCTTAGCCTTGCTGGCCACTTTAAGCAGCGGCATGAAATTTTGGCTAGAATCCACTGCGGATTTTGAAATAAATCAAAAAGTGTTTCATTATTCAAACGGTTGCCCTTGTATTTGTATGGCAAAGATAAGCGACGAGAAACGAATCACAACGAATCCTTGTCACAGTTCAATGACATCGACAAACATTTGCAGGCCATGCAGAAAGCGCACAAAAGCCGCAAATAAGCAAATAAGCACAAAAGCGAACCGCCGCCATCGAAACGGCAATCGAGGCGATTTGCCACAAGTCGAAGTCGTTGCCGCCGCATTCGCAGACTTGTAGCGGAGCAAAGCGGCGAACCTTATGCGTTCCTGGAATGTCTGGCATATATTTAACACTTTCCATGTTCATTAAGCGCGCCGAGCAGAGCAGAGCCAGAGCAGAGCGAAGTGACCGAAGCGTTAGCAAAGGCGGGGGGAAATGGCATGGCTCACTTTACGCCGCTTAACGCATTCCAAGAACTTTGGGCGTTATTAAAATGAGTTTGTGGCGCGACGGGTGCAGGTGACAAAATTACAACAAAGTGAAGATTGTCGCTTGCATGAGTGGCAAATCGATAGCGACTGCTGACCGACCACCAGCGCGCAACCAAAGCCAAAGCCGGGCCATAGCAGCAGCTTCGGTGACATGAAGACATGATTGGCTGGCAGAATGACAGATCGATTGGGGCACAGCATGTCGTGTGATTGACGTTTCGTCACGTTTTCCTGGAAACCGTTTTGTAAGCTGAGCATTGCAGTAATAACCAACAGCATGTAAGCAAAGCAAACTGCAATGAAATGAGCGCAAATAATAAACAACACATTAGGCTGAGATTTACTTAGAGTAGCGCGACCGAAAGGTCTTGGACGTGGACGTAGACGTGGACATGGAGACCAGCGCAGCTGCTGTGGGCGCTGTGCTAATTGCAATTGCACGTTGAAGCAAGTGCGCGCGAGAGGGCGTGCGTTATTGGTAGCCAGAGGGGGAGTGAGGCGTTGTGGTCGACAATTAGCGCCATTTAATTTGGAGCGACAACAGCAAGAAGCATTGCGGCTTCTTCACGCACGATTCTGAACTTTCGGTTTGCGAGAATCGACCGCTGAGCAACAAAAGCGCTCAGTCAATAGTTAATGCCACAGAAAGCCGAAAGAAGAAATCATAGGCAGTGGTGCGGCAGAGGCGTGATGGCAAATGTGATGGCTTTGGTGAGTGCGTCACGCATGCAGCAGCGCCACTTGAGACTCGAGTCTATTTCCAGCCAGCCAGAGAAGAGGCCACAGTGTCAATGAGTTAATTAGCGCGATGTGCCTCCACTGCCGCTTACACACAAAAATAGGCGCACAACACACTCTCTGTCTGTGTGTGCTTGAAGTAGCCAGCGAGAGAAAGAGTGAGAGAGAGACAAAATTTGTCCACTCTAGCATTGCTACCGTTCGTGTGGGTGTTGATCAGACATGTGTGTGTGTGTGTGTGTGTGTGTGATTTTGACACTTAAAAATTTTCAACTTTATTGCCACATTTTTGTTGTCTTCATGCAATATTTTAATAGGTCAAATCTGTCGCACGTATGTTTTATGGCGCACAGATTCGCTTTCGTTGGCAGACAAAACGTATTAAGTAAAAAATATCGCATGCGATACGAAAATGACATGTGTAAAAATTGAGCTGTAAACAATAATAAAAAAAAATGTTTTCTTTTATCGCATTTTTTTGTTGTTCTTTTTTTTTTATTTTATTGATTTAAGCGAACAATCATCATAAAAACGCATAAATTGTTGCATGTGCCGCACAAAGTCGCATTCAATACTCTTGCCTCGACTTGGCGACCACACACGGCCTACGCATGCCACCGTCTTTTTGTGTATGCTTTTGCAGTTAATTGCCAAACAATAAGTGCGATGGCAATGTATCTGCGCACTGCCGTCTTTATGATGCCTTCAATTTGCTGAACGTATGAAATTTCTTATGGAAAACGGTTTATTTGTTATTGTTTCACTTGCGGCGTCAATGAAAATAAATTAAAATTGGCACTTAATTAAGTTAATCTTACTCTTACTGCCATTACAGATGCGTCTTTCCTTCAAAATCGAAACAAGTTCAATACTTTTGCAAATTCATTGTTACGCATTTTTAATGTTTTTTTTTTTCGCTCAATTCAGACGAGTCTACAAAGCCAAGCCGAATGCAACTTCGCCTCACCACACCTCATCCACAACTGTCTGACTTTCAACTTTCAAGTCGAGACGCGCCCTCAATTAAATGTTATTTTCTGTTAAATATTTTTGTTTAAGTTTTAAAGTATCTTCATCTCGTTCTTCTTCTGCTCGTTGACTTGTTTTTGTTGGCTTGTTGCTTGTGTCGGCAACGGCGCCCCTTTAATATGCGGCAATAATGAGATAAGAAAACAGCGTTTTGCCGGCATTTTAAAATACATTTTGCAGCGTTGCCTTTGGCGCGCAATGGAGCTGAAGTTGCTACCGCAGTCGGCATGAGTCGATTAGCGCGCGATAACTATATTAGAGAATATCTCGTTTATTTCGTTCATTTTTATGGCGCATTTTGAAGTATTTTTGATTTGGTTATACCTTAATGACGGCAGCGGAAATGAAGCAGTCACGGGTGGTCGAGCTACGGCAGAAGTTGCCTTACTTCATAAGAGCAGCGTAAATAAATTTGAGTGCTGCCTTAGTTACAGGCCGGTTACTACAACTAAGATACTCTAACAAGTTGGCATGTGACATTACTTTTCACTTGAGCGTTGAAATTCTTTAAATTATTTTGTTTACTTTGCCGTGTTCGTTATGCGAAGTGTCTGCCAAATAAAAGTGAGACATTAAAGGGTGTCCAAAGGCGTAGTGCGCAATGCCACTTTATGTAAATTGTCTGTTGCCAGGTTGGCAGGCTGGTCGTCGCGTGCAAGACTCAATAATGAAGTTGACTCAACGTGTATGTAACCAACGGCAATCGACAATCGACAGGCACGCAATTCAAACGCCTTACGGACATTATCATCTGCTTAAAAATACATTTTATTAAATGAACGCTCATCGTTCTTCATGCGCTTGTTTTACTTAACGCTGAGGCAGCAACTTCATTGCGTTTTTATTATTTGTATGTACACTTTGCCGTCTGCGCTAAACTGGCGCTAAAAGCTTTAAAGCCTTAGCCAAGTTGAAGCGAGAAGTTGAAGTTGAAGGACCCGAGACCTTTTTGGCCCCAGTTCGAAACATGCAACATGCCATAAACTTATTATTCGGTAGTTCATAAAAACCTCATCACTCACGCCGCACATTCAAAACAGAAATGGAAAAAGGCTGCTTTGCTCATTTGCCCATAATGAAAATTTGCATAACTGCACGCGATCCTTTTTACTTTGTATTTCGTTGCGACTTTTACGTAATTGGAAAGTGGCCGTCAAAGGACAACAAAAAAAAGCACGAACAACAAAAAAGTACACAAAAAACTGGCAACGCCATTTGGTTAAGCAAACAAGTCATTTGTGTCGAAAAATGTTTGTTCTGAAGTACAGTTTTTTGTTTTTTATTTTGTTGTCTCAGTTTTGGCCGAAACAACTCGAAAGTCGAAAGTTGCTCGAACGTGTGTTTGAGTGCACTCAATGGCGTTTCGAGTTGTGACATTTTCGAGTTGATTTATTTGACATCTTCGCTTTGGGCCAAAGCTGACAAATTAATGCATTTCCGTTTGAATTCTATTTTTCATTTTGTCGTCAAGAAATTAGATAAAAAATTCACCGGAAATTCTTACGAAATATTTGTGCTTAAAAAATATGCTTAGTTTGGCATTTTTTGGTCCAAAGAAATAATAATAATTTCGTGGTTACTTTAACGTATTTCTAGCAAAAACCAAAACACACAGAAACCGTCCGCAACAAGAACGCAGCTTATCTCAATTTAAAGGGTATTAAGGATCATCAGTCTTATAATCACTGGCATCAACATCAACAACATCGTCAGGCCCGAACGAGCGCCAGCGTGACGATCGCGCCCTAGCACACTAACGCTGTCTCGCTCTGGCCGCACGTTGCGCTTGTGTTTTGTCTCTTTCGCTGCTCACCTTAAAACTATAAAATATTGTATAATTTTGGGTACGTGTCAGGCTTTGATTGTATATCTTTTTTGTATTATTTTCTGTTGACTCAGTAAAAAAATATTAGAAAAAAGCCGCTTTGGACACAACAACAACAACAAAAAAAAGGTCTGCTGTTTGGGGAGTGACGAAAGATTCATGTCCATTAATGGCTCATTGTGGTGATGGCTGAGCGCCTTTTGTCAGCACAAAGCAGCCAAGGGGCAATGAGCCAAAGTATCAGTCAATCTTTTTAAGCTGTGCTTGTTTTATGTGAGATTGATTTGTTTTTTTTTTTTTTTTTTTTGAATCTGTCTTAATCCAAAGATCATATCTTGATTATAGGCCACGTTGTTGCTGCGCTTGTCTTTGTGTTAGAAGTTATTATGCGCGGTTTTATTTTTGAAGCAGGATTAAGTACACTTGAAGTGTGGCAATGCACCAACCATAATGAAGCGACTTCATTGAGTCGGCGACAATTGAGCATGTTTTATTTCTGTTATTTTATATTAAATAGAAGGTGCTAATAATGTGGGAAATGTTTAACACGCTCACTGCAAACATCATTAAAATTTGATTTTGAATTTGAATTTGAATATATGTCAGACTCAAAAGTCATGCCGTGAAAATTCCGAGAAGTAGCACACTTTAAAGTCTAGTAGTCACTCAGCTTGACTCGTTTGAGTTTAGTGAGCTGAGCTGAGCGTACATGGCTGGCAACCATTCATCAATTTCAAACAACTACGCGCTTTATTCAATAGCAAAGAGTTGTGCGTGAAAAAAAGCAGAAAAAAAAAAACACACACAAAAAACTAAAAGACAAATAAATGCATTTCCGTCGTCGAATGCATTTCCACCTAAACCAGCAAAAAAAAAAAAAGCAGAAAAAGATCTCAAGAATGACGCCGAAAAATACGTTGCAGCAACTCAACTTGGTCCCTTGTGTTACAGCCGGCTTGGCCGTCTGTCCGGCTGTCTGGCTGTCTGGCTGTCTTTTTACCTACCGCAGCAGCAGCAGCAGCTCGATAATGAAAATGAAGAGTAAAGATCGCACGGCGTAAAACAGTTAAAAGAAACACGGTTAACAACAACAACAACAACAGCAGCAACAAAATGAACAAGTGTTGCACCGCTGCCGATCGTCAGGCAAAGCGTTTCGAAATTGAGTCGAAACTAAAAGGTCGAAAGATCGATTGAACTATCGTTGGACAGTTTTTGGTCAATTGCTTGAATGTCTGCTTTGGCTTTGGCTGCTGGGATCGTTGCTCAGCGCACTTCCATTGATTTCCACTTAACACGCTCAAGTGGCCATTTCGAGTTGTCAGCAAACGTTTGTGTGTGTGCAAGCAGGAAAGCAAGGCTAGAAAGAGAACGAACGAACGAGTGAACGAAGAAATTCTTCGATCCAAAAGCAAAGATTCAATATTTTTGTTTCCCACAGAATAATCTATGGGCCGGCGTTGACTGACTCGCTTATTGGAATCTGTGTGCGTTCTATTTACATACGTCGGAAAGTTACAAATACACCAAACATGATTACGAACCTCATTATCACGTTCATGTTGTTTTTATGCTCATTACTAAGCTGAGAGCTGAGAGCAGCGAGCCGTCGATTTTTCTTATTGTTCATCATGATCATTGAGTTTACACTGTTTAAGCCTACCTTATGAAAATATTTAAGCGCCAATTTATTATTATTATTATTATTTTTTGTTGGTTTTTTCTGTTGGTTTTCTTAAGGCCGGCCAGTCGACCAGCCGACCAACTGAAGTCAAGTGTCATGCCATATTAAAGTAAAAGGCAGAAGTGAACTTCTGTAAAACACAAAAAAAAAAAGACAAAAAAGATTTTGAATAACAATGAAGCGCTTTGCTTCAAAGCGTTTTTCTTGACTTTTCATTTTTTTATTTTCTCTCTCTTTATTTGTGTTAGTTTTATTGGTAATGCACGTCGATAGTCGATGTTTGAGAAATGTTTGTCAGCAATTATGCTCTTCAAAGCGACAATGAAGTGTTTTTCGAAAATAGTTTAGCAAGTAGTTGGTCAAAGTTAGTTCTTGGAACATGCGCTTTCGAGCGTGAGAACATGTTAGTTGGCGATTTATTGTACACCTAAAAGCTAAAGAAATTCAATATAGAAATTCATTTATAACGCGAAAAATGCCGAATTCGTTTGGTTAAAGTTCTTGAAATATGTGCTCTCAAACAACCCTTCGTTTTTATGTACCGAAAATGCAAACATTTGTACAAAATAAACAAAACATGCCAACTCGTAACAATAATCCTACTAATGAATTTTGACATTTCAATCAATTTTGTTTTCGCCGAGCCAACGGAGAAATGCTTTCACCAGCTCACACAGAAATAATGCTGGCACACGTTCCGAAGCGTGATCCTTACTGACGCCCCTTGATGAACGGCATGTCGAACCAATACAACGAAATTTATTGGGAAACCCAACGATAAAGCGATTTGCAGCTACCGAAAGCGGCAGTGGCAGAGAAGCTGCTGCTGATGGCGATGGCGGCGGTCTGCGTTTAATTAAATACCTAAAGTAAATCCTGGGGTAACAGTTTGATCGACGCGAGGTGAGGCGAGGCGCGTCGTGCCACTATGACACATGTCAATAAATCAAACAATTTAATTTCAGTAAGAGAAAAATGCATGCCGTGTGTAAATAGGAAACAATTTCTGAGGTTTTTGGCATTGGTTTGGCTTGGCTTGGCTTGGCTATAAAACATTTTATAGCTCATCGCCCGTGTCGACCATAAATTAAAACCACAACAATTCCATTTGTGTGTGAGGGTCGCAAATAGACGGCGCAAGCATCGATCGGCTAGTTTGTTAGTCAGTCGTAGGGGGGGCCCAAAAATTTTTCATGTGTTATGTGTGTGTGTGTAAGAAGTTGTTGTAGACGCGTTTTGGGCGTTGCCTAATCAACACCTTAAACGATGACGGCGCTCATGTAACATGTAACAAATAAGTAACAAGTCGCAAGTCGTCTTCTGCTTCAGTCAGAAACTGTTAATTTCTTCATCAAATAGTGCAAGGGGCATTGGTCATGGCGCAGTCGAGTCGAGTAAGGGGGGGCACATTATTGCTGTTGCATGCCACAAGGGATTTACACGACTAAAACTTATTTATTATGTTTGTATATATGCGCCGTTCAAAAGAGTTGTTCCATAATATGGCGGCTATGATGATGATGATGATGAAGCAGCGATGCTAATGACGTTTCTGTGTTGCATTTTATGAAGTTCGTTGTTCGTTGTTGGCCATGTTGGTGTTTAGTTCATTAAAACCGTTTAACATTGTTGAGCTTCGTTTGACTTTCAAGTTATCAATCAAGCGCACTTTTCTTTATATGATGCGCCTGCTAGACGTGTTCAAATTGACTGAAGTTGTGTTTGTGCAATTGGTATTTGAATTCTTATGCCGAAATCACGAATCAAACTTCCGCAATGTGGTAAAAACCCACAGTAAACATAAACAAGTACTTTTGTTGGAATGTGCCGCGGGTTAAACCCGAAATTAAGCACAGGATTAACACTAACTGAGACATAAAGAAGGCAACTGCGCGCAGGTAAGCCGGCGGGCAGTCGGACAGTGGGACAGTCGGCCACTGAGTGTGACATGCAAATGAATGAAGTCTGGTAGAGACGACTCGAGTGCTGCTGCACAATTAGGCAGGCTCATGACATTGTCGGCAATTTCATGGCTGCGAGGATCGAGCGAGGAGTCGTCCTGTGGTCGTCAGAGGCGTAAACTGACAAAGGAACTTTTCGCACATTAGCCTTAGGCTAACCTAATGCTCTACAGCTGGCATTTCACGCATACCTCAAGTGTTGTTTGCGCTTCGGTGCCGCTTTGTGTTTTGTTTGTGCGCAATTTTGCACCTGTTGTGCGCAAAAGTCCATGGATTTCTCATTTCTATTTTTGTGTTTTCTGTTTTCTGTTTTTTTTTGTTTTGTGTAAAATGATGAGTGCGCACTTTTGTGCGCTGACAGCGTGAAAGGACTTTCTTGCTGCGCATTACTGCTTAGCTCGTGCTGCTGCCACTGTCGTAGGTGTTGTGAAAGGTGCCCGAGGACGCCCGAGATGCTTCGTGCGAATTCTTGCAGCTGTAAGCAGCTGTAACGCTCAGGGCTCAGCGCGCGGCTTGTGTTGCCTAATGAGCCGTGAAGTGCCGCATGCAGTGCCAGCGACAGTTGCTGCAACGGCCGAGGATCGCTGGCCGCATTGCAGACTCAGTGAAAGTTCGAATGAAGCGTGACAGATTTTTATGTGTTTTCTTCGCCAATTTAATAAACAATAAAGTTATTTGGCACATTTCAAAGCGCGCAAACACGCTTTCCAACAAATTGTGCTGAATTGCTTTGGCTTAAATATGCGTTTGTGCTCTACAACTGACAAAAAGGCGAAGTTGGTTTGATCATAAAGGAAGATGTTCTTCGAAACATGTCCTATAAACGTTTAAGGGTTTATGTCTCCTTAGAATTAAAAAAAAAACAGAATTTTTTTTGCATTTCCTGAAGGTTTAATATCTTGAACATATTCGCTGAAAATTTCAAGATGATCCGAAGAATATTTTTCGAGTTATAATAAAGTTAACGGAGGACTCGCTGACGCTTCTACTAGAGAAACGAAAAACTGTCATTTGAAAACCACTCAATGGATTTTGATGAAATTTGCACTGCTTCCTAATAACACATAAATCTAATAGTTATTCGCAGGATTAAATTTTTTTTAAATTGCGATTTTTTATACGATTGCTCTCATAGGAACGATCGTTCAAAAATGATGTTTTTGCTTGAAAAACAGCGTGTTTTTGGAGTTATCAACTCAACATTTTGCACAAAAACTTTTTGGACATCAACAAAGATATAGTGCAAAAATGGTCAAGATCAGGCTACTATAGCATATAGCTATAGGAGCTATCGGATCGGTATAGGAGAACGATCGGTTAAAAATACAGTTTTTGTTAGAAACACTTTTTTGTTCTTGAATATAAACAGACTAAACTTTGCTATTACGTGTTTTTATTAATGCCTGACTAAAATCCAGAATTTTATAAAAATCGGACATAAGGGCGTGGTACCGCCCATACAACTAAGAACTTAAAAATGGGACTTCTCTGTAAACAGACGAAATACAAGATTGAAAAATGTAGTGAAGTTTGACTACTTTGCCTTCTTTAAGACAAATAAGAAAATGGGCGTGGCTACGTATATGATTCTTATTGGAAAATTATAAAAGGATTTCCTAATAAGAATAATTGTGAAAACGTTTGCAAGAGTATATAAGTTTCAGCATATCCGAAAATAGCTCCTTTTCTGGTTTTTGTCTAAAAAACGAAAAATTGGCTTTCTCCTTTCAAAACCCTTCGATTCAGCACTAGATTTACTTTTTAACTACTTGTGTTTTAATTTTAAATGAATTCGGATGAACGGTTGAGAAGTTATGGTGGTCAACGCAAAAGACTATTTTTTAAAAGGCGCAAATATATTACAGCTAAATATAAAACTTTTTATATTTTTAATATTTTTTTTTTTAATTTTTGTGAAATTACCTTTGATTAATACGTAATAAATTTGTATAATTACTTTTATAAAATATATTAAATTTCTATTAAAAAAAAAAATATTAAAAATACTCGTTTTTTCGTGACCCTAAGCGTTTGTGTTCTACAACTGCCAAAAGTTGAAGTTGGTTTCATCATAAAGACAGATGAGTGCACAGAGCGTGAGCTGTTGTTCGAAACATTGCCTATAAACGTTTAAATATGTAAACTGAAACCTCTTCTGCAACTGCGATATCATTTCAGTTGTTAGCAAATAAAAATATAAGTTAAATTTATTAAGCCAACAAGTTGCTACTGCCACGTATCTATGACAAAAACTGCATACATTCATTCATTCATAAAACGCACGCCACGTGAGCAGAGCCAGAGCCAGAAAGCTGAGCTGAGCTAAGCTGAGATATCGAACGACTTCGTGCAAACTAAACTTGAGCTGAGAGGAAGCGAGAGCGGCCAACCGAGCTGAGCGCACGATCGATCGCTTATGATGAACAGTTTAGCGTTAATGATGATTGGCTGCAACAATGCTGATCATGATGAATACGGTTAAAAGTCGCTTTGGTGTTAATAAGCAACGCAAATAGTTATGCATTTTTCTAACATTGTTTGTTGTTGTTGTTGTTGTACATGGTTTTTACAAAGTCATTGTCATGTTAATGACAGCGACGGTTACAGTGTTGCTGTTGTTGTTGTTACTGTTGTTGTTGTGAAAGGCTTTTGCCAGGCTTTGCGTGCGTGAGTTTTGTTTGTGGTTCCCATGACGGCCTGCCTGGTTGCCTGCCTGTCCGACCGACGTACTCGACGACAATTGAAGCAACTATTGCGTTACTTTTACGCATCTTTGTATCTGTTACTTGTCGATGGCTTAATTATGCATTTCCGTTGCTGAAACGCTTGAAGTGCAACGTCGTCAAAGAAGAGTTTAACATAAACAAATGGTTTCAAAGCAGCACTTGAAGCGTTTTCGAATCCTTTCGCTTTTTGTTTTCGTTATTTTTGTAACTTTTTCATGTGTGCGTGTGTGTGTGTGTGTGTGTGTTTGATTATTTGTGTTGGTTTACTTACGTGTCTGTGAAATGTCTGTCACTGAGACTGTTCCTTCCGCAGCTACGCGTATGGCTTTGTTGTGTGCACACTGTGACATTATTACGTAATCTTCTCCTATACATAATGCACCTGAAATCACCACCTAAAACGAGCGTGTGAGAGGGAGAGAGAGAGAGAGAAAAAGAGAGTGAGTGAGTGAAATAGCTAGAAACATTAACATGTTGCTCAAGGCGATTTTTCTTTTTGTTTGATTCTTATCTAATTACATATATTTATTGTTGTAGCTGTTGTTCTTGTTGTTGTTGTTGTTGTTGTTATCAACACTATCAGTTACAAAGCAACACAAATTCTAACTGTAGTGTTATATACATTTATGTGTGAGCATTTATATCTTTGTATCTTTTTTGTTTTGCTATCGTTGGCTGTTGTCTATTGTATCTGTAGACGGCACAGGCAGTACAGAGCACAGTGCCATGCCCATGCCCATGTGCACGCCTTTGCGAATGTCAGTAGCCGTTTGTGTAATTTATCATGTTCAACTACTTGTCTTTGATGTTTTATTGCATGCATTAATAAATGAATGTGCTTTCGTTCAATTAATTTATTGAACTTTGAACAATTCGCTGCCATGTGTGTGTCTGTCTGTCTGTCTGTGTGTTTGTGTAGCAAAGAATTGGAGTTGCTGACTTATTGAATTGTAATGCATATCAATCAGTTGTCATTTGCTTTTAGTGGTTTTAATATCGGCTTATCGTGTGCTAATGTTATGCATCTAAGATTAATCTACGGCACGTTGTCGAGCGTGAGTAACTTGTATCGTAAATATAAACACATTCTCATTAATTATCAGCTAGACTCAGCTAAGAAATTTCGCTTTAAACCAACATTTAACTTTTCAACTACACAAAGTCTACAAAAGTTTAAAAGTTCCACTGACTTACTGACATAAACTCATTGTTGGTGTTGTTGTTTGTTGTTGTTGTTGTTATCATCATGCTCATTCACTACTTGACTCATTCATAAACGCACAATTAGCGACGCTCAAACCATCAAACAGCAAAGCACTTCGGCATGACTGAGACGACTCAGCGAACATTGTTTGGAATTTTATTGTTGTTTAACGCACATTTGCGCTTACGAAAAGCAAAGACAAAAGCACGAACTCAACTTAACAATCAACCCTTCAAAATCTACTAATAATAAACTATAACATTCTCGAATCTTATCTTTTACACACTTTGTAAAATGCTTTTACTGCATTATCATTATCACGCTTCCGCGCAACACACAACACAACGCACAACAATCGTTGTCCGTGCCCCACCCACCAGCAGCAGTGCTGTGCCACCGCCCACCGCCCCCTTTTAGGCCAGCAAATGGCATGGAATTTATGCTCGAAGTAACCTCGTTTCGCTATGGTTTGTGAGCTTATTTATTTTCCCAAGGCATCGAGAAATGATTCAAGTCTGAAAACGCATTATTTAGTAATTATCGACGAACTTCTAATAAATTTTGTTGAAATTGAAGTACGACAAGTTGTTGTTGTTGTTGGTGTTGTTGAAGAAGAAGCGTTGAGATATGAGAAATTATTACAAGAAATTTCTGGGTTGATGAAATTATGAATAACGATAAGAAGTTGACTTGACTGACTTGCTTTATTACGATAGTTGGGTTCTTTAGTTTGCAACGGCATGTGGGCGTGTCTGAGCGCTTGAAGTTTATTAGTGAAGAAGTGTTTTCGTTAAAAGTTTGCAGATCCTTTGGTTTATAAATAATAAAATAATGTTTAAGAACTTTTCTTTGTTGACAATTGGTATAAAGGAGCGAGAACTTTCTTGGCGCGTTTCAAGACTTATACTTACAATAAAAAACAGCAGTCTTTGTAACTGATTCGACATTCATTCGGTGGTCAATGTACATAATTTTAATCCATTTACTGCAATTAAAGCAGCAAACTAAATTGTGGCTTCCTCGCAACGTCGACGAAGTGAAGCTGCTGGCGACATTTAGCGGGCAAGGGGGGCGTACAAGTTTCGTGCGTGCGCCAACAATTGTACACGTGAACAATACACACAAGTTTCTATTTTGATTTTGATTTTGATTTGTTTTTTCAATTTGCAATTTTGCTTGAATTATTATTACTACTTTTCACTTAGCGCTTTGCTTGAGTTGCTACATGCTGCACGTTGTCACTTTGCTTGAATGAATCAATATATTTTTATTTATGCTTAAATTTGCAAAATATTTGCATGTTCGCGAACACAGAAGAATTTGTGTGACAAAAATGTGGCACGAAAATTTGCACGATTTCCGTTTCCTGTTTGATTGACTGTCGATTTTTTTTATTATTATTATTATTAGTATTTTTTTTTTTTTTTTTGTTAATTTATTTGCGCACGTACAACAAAAACATTATTTGTTGTTAATGATTGTGGCGGCGTTGCCACCTGACGGCCAAATTATTATGCACACGCACACGCGATTGCAGCAGTATTGTATCGATAATGTTGTATTGGCCAAATAGCAAAAGCGATTTTTTGTTTTTTTTTTTTTTTATTGTGTAAGGTATCGAAACGCGAGCGTTGTACGAATGAAAAAGTTTACGCTATAAACGAACACGCACGAGCGGAAAACGAGCGACCGAAGAAGCAACGCGATTGAAGTGTCATGATTGAATAAATAAAGACAAAAAAGTACCGCAAATGCAAACTGCTAACGTCGAGTGACAAAATGTTAGGCAACAGCATATTAACAGCAAAGCTGAGCCTTGTTTTATTTAAATACGTAATATTGTACTGTTTTATGTACACAGCAACGTACGCAAAACATAAGGCTAAACGGCTAACTTTTTGGCCAGCATATAGAAATTATATTTTCAGTTGTTGCATGTTCTTTACATATGTGATGCATGCATAGACCAGCTCAACACTGCACAACCCCTGGCGGATGTCCGAAATGGAAAGAAACGTTACGCTCAAAATGAGCATAAGCGCATGAGAAAAAAAGAGCGCACATGTAACAGTTATGTTTTGGGCATTGTAAAGTTGTAAGTGCGGCATAGTCGCATGCTACTTAGCACAATGCTATGTTAAAGTGTAAATGATTTTATGTAAAAACAGCGTGCACAAATTTTATGGCATGCGATTTTGTAGCTTAGCATGCTAACTTAACAGTTTAGGTTGCGTCAAGCAGTTTGGTTTGAAGCATTACAGCTGTTAAAGACACTGTTGTGTGAGAAATGATAAAGACGTTCGTCGCGTTTATGTAATCTAACAGACTGTTTTTGCGTTGACTTGTGCTAGTTATTAGCTGTGAGCAACAGACTTTTGCAGCGACATAAATAATTTATTGTGAGGTTTTTTGTTTAAATTGTTGAGTTTTGGCTAGACACCGCAACACATAATTTTTACATACGTATTTTGTGCACCTTTCGAACGACAATTTATATATTTTGTTTTCGTACAATTGTAAAAATGCATTTTAAGTGCGGTTTTTACGTAATTAATGTGGCTTTCTTTTTCCACAAGTCTCATGTCAGCAATTAAGTAACCAATAAAAATCAATTTTTCATTTAACGAATTATTAAAATTCAATTTTAATTCGATTGATTAAACAGTACGTTTAAAGTAGCCGCAGTCGCGGTCGTGAATCAACGCAGATAAGGAAAAGCTCAACGCAAGTGCGTTAAAATGCACGCACAAGTCCGAAGTTATGGACAAGACTTAATGACCACTTTGATAATGCACTGAAATTGCAGGCAATAAAAGCCGTTAACACCCACGTACGTTTCTTAATCACATGTGCCAGTGAGTATGTATGTATGCCGAAGAGGAAGAGCAGAGGCGAGGGAGGCGCATGAGACGCAAGCGAGCACGCGAGTCCCGGTTCAATAAAGTTGCGTGGAATTCGAGGCGGGACACAAAAGCAGTTGTGTTTGAACGAGTGTGTTTTATGATGGCTTTGAGTTGGCAAATGCGACATCAATGAAACTCAAATCGAACAATTGACACAATTTAAAGCGATTAAGGTCAAACAATGCGATACACAAAGGATACGAAGGCATAAATGCGAACAATTCGATGCCGAGTTCATTCAACGACTGTGCATGTGTGTGTGTGTGTGTGTGTGTTTCTGTCTGTCTCTGTCGCACTACTTCCTGTCCAGGCCGCATGCACTTAATTGGTATTGGTATTGAAAGTATGTCAGACGAAGGCGTCGCTAGACGAGTAACAAGCAAATTGGAACGCTCTTCATTGTTGCAAGCCCTTTGAGCAGCGTTGTTGTCGTTGCCAAAAACCAAGCAACAAATGTCGCAGCAATGAGGTTGCAAACAAAGGCGACAGACATGCCCACTCAACGAACGGAAGTTGCGCTAAATGATGAATAATGTACACGCTGAAATGAGCTAAGCGTTGTGAATGAGTGCATTGATTGAACATTGATTGACAAAGATGTCGTACGGCAGTGCAGAGAGAGAGAGAGAGGGAGAGAGAGTCGCCGTCGTCGTGTCTGATAAATTGCATGAATGAATCGCATGTCATGAGCCAAGCCTTAGACAGGATGTGCGACGTTGAATGGTGAGCAGCGACCGAACTCATCAACATCAAATGGCAATCGATTAAACATCATCATCATTGTCGTCGTCATCGTCAACGTCAACGTACACCAACGCACAATAGCGATTTATGCTGTGTCCTTTGTTGTCCTTGTAATCCCTGATAATGGTCATTGTTGCCATTGTCCTGACGTTGTCGCCTTCCATTTAATGTGCGCGATTGTGACACACTTTGCTGAGCACAAAAGCGCATTTCACATTGTCTTCGCGTGGCTGCCGATGCCGCCCTTGCCACGCCATTGCTTCGCATTGAGTTACCAATTTGTGGCAATCAGTCCGGTTGACATGTCAGTAAGTCGGTCGGTCGGTTGGTCGCTCGGTCGATTAGTCGATTGACCAAGCGTTCATTGAAAACGCCAAGTGGCGAGTTCATGTAGTAGAACGCTTTAGTAAAAGCTTTTTGTGTAAGCCTGCCACAAAAGTTGCATGATTGACATTTATAAATGAGCTGAACGAACGAGATTCGCGACTGACATGAAGCGCGCGTATAACATAATTAAACAATTACAAATATTTAAATATGCAAGTAAAATGCAATCTTTATTGAACATTGAGTAAATGTTAATCACTTTCATACATTTCGCTCAATTGCACAAAAACGATTGGTTAAAAAAATCTGTAATAATTAGCCAAGATTCCTAGTTCCCTAAGGTCCAAAATCTCCAAAGCAAGCTTAGCGATAAAGTGAATGGGAGCGATATGAAAAATCCAAACATGAGACAACCCACACTTACTCAGTTTGGCACGTATTGATTATTTTTCGATAATGAGCTTTATTATTTATTTAATTGAAAGACCTCAATTGTTTATAATACTTAGCATATTTTTACAGAATTATGTGTATAATGAATCGAAATATTGTCGCACTCAAGCTGGTCGCGGTTCCAAAGTTTCTCTGGGAGTCTTTTCATAATTCTCAAGATCAAACGATTCTTGCTCGGATTGAGGTCCAGGCTCTCAGCGGACTACACTTCATTGACGTTCTTGACAATAGGAATAGATCTCTTGATTCCTCATTTTGAGCTAAAAAGATTTACTCTCCGAAAAAGTCGGATACATGGTTGAGACTGTCTATGTCGCGATAACAAGGGCCCATCCAATATCATGTTGTCCACTTGCCAACATAACAGCACACGTAGTAAACAACTGTATTACAAAAACTTTAAACTGCAGACCAATTAAGTGAGGCAATCCAAAAGCCATATTCCAATTCTGGTTCGACCGATAAGATTCTTTACAAGTTATTTTTGTTCTTGGCCGTGCTTTTGTTTACGTGCTTTACGTCGGCAAGTTCGTTGCCAAGTGATAGTCAAGTGGCTTTCATTGGCGAAATCGCAACCAGGCTGACCCATTGTATGGCCAGAGATACGCGTCGCAAACCATACAAGCCCCCTGACGAAACGGCGATTATGTCGCCGTGTGAGCAACGAATATTTTCAACAAATGCTCATCATGTGCCAATTGTTGTGAAACACGAAACTGTTCACTTTTCATTATCATTATCATTTGCAAGTCATCAAAGAATGTGTAAGTGGTAAACACTAAGGAAAGTCTGCTGTATTAGTTGAGTACAAAAGCGACCGATAAATATACGTTATACAAAATGGTCCGAAAATCAAACGATTTTGAACTTCACCACTTGAACAAAAGTAAGATTTGTTGCGCGCACCCACACCACTTTAAACTCGCAAAATTAATGAGTTATATTTTCATAAATGTAGGTTACACAATGCCGAAATAGTAAAAATAATAAATCCGATTTAAATCAAATTGATTTTTGACAAAGCAAATCAAAAGCTGACCGCACGCCTTGCGCACGTCATCGACGTGGGTGGCATTCAATCATTTTATGAGCATCACAGCCAAAACTGTGCGAGCAAACACGAACGGCAAAGCCAAACCAGACGTCACGTCAAGCAGTCAACTTAGCTAATTACAAGCGCCAAACGGCAAATGTGAGAACGCCAAAAACGCAACGCCTCTAGGCAAGCCAAAAGTTGACGACGCTCATCGGAGACGCTAATGAACAAATGAACGCCAGTCAGCCAACGTCGAGCTCGAGCTCAGCTCAAATCGCAAGCAGGCAACGATTTTTTTCACTTCTTTTATTTATTTATTTATTATTTTTTTTTGTTATTCGTGCTTAATAAATTTAACAATTTAATTTGTTGCCTGGCTAAATTTACTTGTTGTTTTTTGGCGTTGTTTTTTATCGGCCGCGTTGACAGTTTGATCTGTGAAGCGCCGACGCCGACTCCGACGCCATGCCACGCCACGCCACGACTCCACCTCAGGTGACGGCAATGTTGTGGGCTGTCATTAGGCGCACATAATGTTAGCGTCTTTATACTCAACTTAACTCAAGTCGACTCGACTCGACTCGACTTGACTCACAACCGACAAGTCAAAATTATGCGGTAAATTGTATTTGAGCTTTTTTGGTAATGAACACGGGGTCGTTCGGTCGCCGATCGCGTTTGCTTGCGTTTCGCTGCATTCTTTACATATCAGACTTTTTTCATATAAGTATTTTATTTTTATAGTTATTGATACAAAATTAATTTAATAATATAAAATGTTTTGTTGAAGATGACCTTGTGCATAAAGTCATTTGATTTGTATGATTTATCGCTGAGTTGGTTGCCGTCTGAGGTGACTTGAGTCGTAAAATGTGCTTTACAATAAATAAAATGCCTTGAGATTTTTAGATAAGAATTAATCGTTGTAGTGAAATCGAGATTTTCCTGTTTTCTTAGTAAACAAATGTTTTTTTTTTTTTTAGATGATTTATTTATTATTTTTAATAGTTTTGTGTGAATTTGACAAACATTTTTTCCATTCTTATACAAAAGTAAAGAATACTTGTTTGTTATTGTTTATTGCATTAATATTTTTTATTTGTATGGTGGTTTTTTCTACACGTTTAAATGAGTTCAACATGGTCTCTCAGTTGCTACAGATGTTGTAGACATGGAAGCCTTAAATTATGCTATAAATTTGGTTCTTTTCAGCAGTTCACTTTGTGGGAACTGACGAGTGTTTTCAGGAACAGCGTCAAAGCATATAAATTATCTATATTAGCAAACGAATTCACAACTGCAGAATAGTATTTGGGCACTAGTATTTGATCTGGACAATGTTGATACAATACCCAAATTCGACAGAAATGAAAATAATTCGAATAAACTATAATTATAAATGTCAGAAGTCTTTATTGTGTTGGATGGACTATGAGGTCAAAAAAATCCGCTTATAAAATTCACCAGCTAAAGGAAGGGAAAGACGCATCCAAGGCTGACCTATGATTTCGTTCGGAGCTATTTCCTGGAGGAGACTCAATTCTCTATTATTTGGCAGCGTGTTTTAATTGTTCTCAAATACAATTTGGTTTCATATCAGTGAACGCTTCGTTAATCCTCACTATAAAAAGTATTATAAACATGGTTTTATCAAAATGTTGGTTTAACTCAACGCAATATTCATTTACTAAAACCGCAGTTTATTGTTATTTTCGAAGATGAGCCTTGAAATGGCACTAATTAGTTTTTCAGTTGCGAGGTGCTTAGGACTGCTAACGTCAGCGGTTACTGTTTGGGGAACGGCCTTTGGTCAACCGCTATAAAACCTAATCTTGTCTTGGTGCGTCACTTAGTTATGTTTTGCGAATTTTGCAACGAAAGTTGATTATGACCAGAACATGTATTTAATAATCGAACGACTTTATTTTGCGAATGGCTTCTGGCATTGCGATTCCCGATTATTATCGCTTACGTATTTCCGGCATTGGACTTGAGGCGCCAATCACGTGTGGCGTTTGCGTCAGCCGATTTGCTACGACGTCTGCCTGACCAAAGTACGGGAGTTCAAGCCGTTGGCGGGAAATTCGTGTGAGTCTTCAAATCCACACGATTAACCCATGATGTTTGCTTTAAGATTGGCAGACAAAAACTAACATTTTTTAAGGTTTCGAGCAGCAAACAAATTCTAATATACGACACATGATATGGCAGCGTAGCGAAGTCAAGTCAAGTCGACGCCTTGACCAACATAGGTTTAACTAATGAGTTTGAAATTTTTTTGACACTTTGCAAATCACACAATTTATGGCTTCGCTGCTGTTTTGTGTATCTTTCGGCTGTTTTTGCGTTAAAAATAACCGAATAATGTTTTTCGTTAAATTTCGACAAGTCGTCAGCATGTCATTGCGTCTTAGAGTGCATGTCAGCAATTATCATTTTAATATGGGAATTCCCAATTAAAAGATAGTCTAGACAACGCTCAAGTAAAGTGTCGTAAATCGAACCGAAATTGGTGGCTCTCCACGGCTATCAGTCCGTGAGTGCATGCGTGCGTGATAAGCACACTCAGACTGAAAGCACTTCGCGGCAAAGGCGTTAAAATACTTCTATGAATTGAGAGCAATCAGCGTGAAAGTGACTTCAAGCCAAAGAAGGAAGTTACTTCGAAGTTGACCAATTTGAAGACGCACGGCCAGCAGGCAGAGCATGCGGTGAGTGGCGAAAGGTGTGCCATTGTGGGTGCCTGCAGCATCCTAGTTTTTGCTGTGATTTCGTAATTTGCACGCGCAGTCGAGCACAACGAATGGTTTCGCTGCGTAGGGCGTTTTGAGGTCTGCTGAGGTCTGCAACGAACAAACGGCATGCAGTTGAGCTGATTTTGAATTGAAAGCGCAAATGCTGCAAGTGATTTGAGGCGAGCTGAGCTGAGCTGAGCTGACGCGCCCACAACTGCAGTTGATTGCCACATCAGCCGTCAGTAGCTGCTTTAATGAGGTAATTGTATTGTTGCAGCCGCGTTGCACAGTGGGCCGCGTCTCAGAGGTGGCCGCTTTTTGCATAAGTACGCAATATATAAATTTCTGTGCTGTTGTAAGCAGATGTTGCACACGCCAGGTGGCATGAAAGTGGCAAAAAAGTCTGCATTTGCATGAACGAATTTGAATGCTTGATTGAGTGGCCTAAAATTTAAATGCAAACCCATGCGCATTTCGGCAGTGCTACTTGGTCAAACAGAAGTCGCATAATAAATTAAGTAAACGTTAGTTTCACATTTCTGCTAGGTCTGAAGCACATTGACTTGTCGCCACAAAGTCTGAGTCTGCGATAACTACTTGCTAATCAGCATAAGCAACGCAGTGCAAGATTTACAGCCACTTGAGTCGTTCATTGATATTTAACGGTCACAAGCGCACAACATGACTCTGCTAATATAATCATAGCCATGCTTATTTATTGTTAACGCTACTAATTGCAATAATGCCAATAAACCCCAAATTTATAAACAATTTATAAGATTATTTTGTGAGCAGGCAGACACACAAGAAAGCCAAGTGAGTAAATCAAAACAAATCATAAATCGCAGCAAAGTCGAAACCATCAAATTTGTAGCCTTCTTTCACGCCATGTAAGGGCAGCTTGTTCATACTTCTGTCTTTCAACACCAATCTAAACAGCGAGTTAGGTAACAACTAGCGCTCACTTGACATGATTCCATTTGCCGTGCTTTATAGCATAGATTTGCCTGCTTCGGCGCTTTGAAGTTGTCGACGTTCGTGGAGAACATTTCTCGCGTGGACTTCGCCTCACCGCTGTAAATCTTCATTATCACGCGGCGAGCAGAAATTGTGACCGATATAATGTTGTGACGGTTACGGCGTATTTTTCAAAACGGAATTCAATTGCTTATAGCACATGTTGAGTTGAGTTAATTTGTTTGTGAATTAACATGGCTTTTGGATTTTATTTGGGGTTATTATACTTTTGCGGATATAAATTATGGCCAATTCAACTGATTTCTCGAAAGTTATAAATTTTTTCAAATTGACCTTCCCTTACAACACACTCAACCTTCGACAATTGAGCTTGTCATTTGGCCTTGTTATGTCTTTTCTCAACAATTACAATTATAAATCTTTAAATTGGCAAAGTCGAAACTTGAAAATGCACAAATAAAAATTCTTTATATGCATTTTTTTTTGTTTGACTTTTCGCAAAAAAAAAACAATCAATGCCATTATTATTCGCATAATCTGACGATTTCCACTTTTGCCTAATTTAATAATTTCGATATAAAATGCATTTATATAATCGTTTAAATAAAAGCTTTCAGAGATCAAAAGGCGCAGATAAGTTGCCACAAAGCGAGGCAGAAACCAAAATGAGCGACCGCTGCTGCTGCTGGGGGCGTCGACGTCGTTGCCTGGCGCTACGACTACAAGCGGTCAGTCTCGAGTGTTTTGCCCTCGATTATAATGATTACTGTGCTGTGGTGTCGAGATATCGATAATGGCATTATAGCAAATTGTGTGCCGACTGTCGAGGCTGTTGACGCCTGCCTGACTGACCGCCAGTCTGAATGCTGCATGATCGAATTCTTTGGACCAAAGTAAATTTTTCGCTTTCGTTTTACGGTGGCCCAAGTAGATAAACATTAAATTAATAATACGCCATGTTGTGCGCGCTGTGAAACATTTAATAAATGCTTAAACTTGTGCATTGAATCACTCATGTTGTACATGTGTGCGTGAATTGATTTAAAGTTCACTTTTTTGGCTTCTTTCCGTGCCGTCGCTCAACTGTGAGTAATCGCACTTCAAACGCGCACTCGAAAGTCATTAAAATAAACATTAATTTTTTTCTTGTTGTACTTCCATGCACATTATTGTAATATTATATTATTATTATTACACTAAATGTAGCGCACTTCACAGCGAGCGTATCAGTTTCGAATGGGGTCAGAATGCGTCGCCGGCAGCTGCCGCTCATCCACTCAACCGCCCAATGTGCACCCCAAGACATATACGAGCTTCAAGCAATATAATTCGCTTCCGTCTATCTGTCTGTCTGACAGTCAGTCTGCGGCTTTCTTACGAAAACCCTTCGACTAAGCAAAAAACGCACCCCAATTGGCTTGCACACTCACACACAGCGAACTGAAAGGGTTGTCAGTGGCAGCTTCCTTGTCTTGACGTCTTGACGGTGGCATGTCCCGGCGGTTGTCGGATTTGGTGTCTTCTTTCGCCTCAGTTGCGCCTGACAAGCCGCCTGCCGCTATCGCTTCCGTCCGCTGCCGCTCTCGCTCGCGTTCAGGATAAGTTTCGCCAACGTCGTCGACCCCATAATTTATGCTTGTTGTTTTTCTTAGATTTTTCCGCATTCACTTTGCAAATGTTTTATTTTCCGTTGATTTCATTGCGAATTGACTTCTTCTTGTACAAGTTCAATGAACGCTTGAGTGTGTGTCTCTTTTTCGTTGACGGGGGGCGGGGCGAGGCGTGCATTTCGAGTGGCTTGAAAGTGCTTTTGGTGTCATTCATACTCGGTTGGCTTCAATGTGCACAACTTCTTACTATCACATGACCATCTGTTAAATTGTTGCCGCAACTTTTAGATCATTTACTTTGCCTTCAACCACAAAAGGAGATTCGTTAGATTTAAAACTTACTTTTAGCTTACAAGAACTTTGAAATTTTTCAACCTTTTTTACCTTCATCCTTACAATAGGCATGTGTGGGTTCCTTTCCTCATACAAGTACCAGCAAATTTGCTCATTATTTAATGGAATATCCCACCACAAAATATTTCAGTCATGTTTTTTGAATTCTTTTAGAGAATATCAGCTTCGTCATGAAGTTGGCAATGCACAGAAGGTGATTATACAAAGTATATATATTATTGATCAGCACGACAAGACGTGTGGATAAAACCAAGTCCGTCTCGCCGTCCTGTCTATGAAAACGCCGAAATTTTGCATAAGTCCCAGGCTTTTTGTATAACAGAATTATCTAGATCGTATCAATATAGCATCCAATAGGGAAAAAAACCTCTTTGACTTTAAAAACTCAGAATTTCTTGAATTGGCGCTACTAAATAAATATTTCCAATGAGAAAACTTGGCACGCTGCTTGCAAAAAGCAAAAACAAACTTCCTTTCCAATCTTCTATTCAAAACTTCTAACGGATTTTAATCAACTTTAAGCGCGTTTACCTTTAAAGCTTTTCAAATCACAGCACTTTGAAATTTCACAGCGACCGTTAAACCCTTAGAATAACGCAAACCCTTAAAACTCCAAAAAAATCCAACAAATGTTTTTCATTTCCGCCAAATAATAATAACAATAAAAGAAAAACCGACAACCATTTTGAAAGAGCAAAAATCACGCCAGAACGTTCATGCTGCAACAGGAAAAAAAAGGAATACAAACACGTACATTAAAAAAAATTTTATGGTCAACTTCCGTTTTGCTGCGTGGCAACATGCGATTTGCGAGTCCTTTAACGTCAACTCGCATGCCATTAGAACCTCTCTGCCCCTTCTTCATTCTTTCATACAAGCGCAAAATGCTGAGTTGATTTGGAATAAAAAAAAAGAGGAATTTAACATGACGTGCGGTGAAACGAAGCGTCTAACATGGCTAAAGTAATTACATTTACCCAAACCCAAATCGCTGGCGACGCTACCCCAAGCGAGCCGACGCTGTGCAGCCGTTCAGCCGTTGGGGCCTGGGAAGTTGGGCTTTTATGCTTGTTTCCGGTGTATTGATTGCCGTGCATTTGGGTAACTCTTTTCTCGGTTGGGCGGTGGCAAATTTCAGACACACACATGATGCTTTTTCTAATTTCGCATAATCACTTTTCGCTTTGGCGGCGATAACTTCACGACTGCGGATACATTTGCCGGTTGATGTTGTCCATTGGCGTGTTAACAAATTTTCGGGTTTTCAATCACTGTCGACGCCGACGCCGTCAGTCCGCTTGTCCGGCCTTTGGTCAGCGGCTGTGCTGAGCTGAGTCGACTTCAATGACAGCTGCTCTGGCTGCGCAAATATTGACCAAACTGTGGTTTTCGTTTTATGGTAACTCGTTTGCTTTGCTTTGCTTTGCCGTTGTTATTATTTATATTTTTTTATTTCGTGTTTATTAATTTTAAGTAAGTAAGTTAACATTTCTTTGCGGTTTTGCGCACACGTGCCAAACTGTCAGTCAACAAAGCGAGTTGTGCCTGAGTTGGTTGACGGACGTTGAAAGTTTTTGTGTAAGAGGAAGTTGTGCTTCAAGTATATTTAACCGCAAAATCCTGTTCAGATACTTTTTCATTATACATATTGTCGTCTGTCAAAAGTTGTTGAGTTCACTTCACTCTAGTTTTTTTTTAAACTTTAGACTTGATTGCAAATAATCAAGCTAATGTAAACTTTTGTGCAATAACTGATTTTTTTCATATCTTAACAAAATAACTCATTTTCGCACAGTGTATCTTTTCATTTCGTCGACATGTTTATTTAGTTTAGTCATTAACCTGTGCCGCGTGCAAAATGTTTGTGTGTCGCCTTGTCAAGCTCTGTGTGCTTTAAGGCCAGTGGTACTTGTACTTGTAATTGTCTGACTGACAAAAGTATCTGTTCGATTGACTCGCTCGAGCACACAACATTAATGCAATGTTAGCATGTCAAGTGCACTTCACTTCAGTTAATGTCGCCTTGTGTGATTTTGCATGCTCACTTGTCATAATATTGATATTTTGCATAGCCGAGCAGCATTTTTGCAATAATTTTGATGTGTGAAAATTTATGGTTTCCCCACAAATAATTATTTTATTATTCATACATTTTAAATATTACTTCATAGAAAAGTCTTTTGCACTTGACTTTCTTGTTCAACTTAAATTCTGCGCATTCGTTGTAATTATCACTGAGCAAGGTATTGTTTTTCTAGACTTTTTGTCGAATTATTTAAATTGCAAAAACTTGTTTCCCATATTTGCCAAAGTGGTGACATCTTCTTCTTCTTTTTGTACCGCTGTCGTCAGCAAATAGTGCGCATTTGTTGGTTTGCTTATCATTCGAGGAATTCATGTTCTTACTGACTTTTTGCCTGGAAGGTGCAACATTTTCCGGCGTGTGGTCGCACTCGGCAATCGGCAGTCGGCACCTTCGACCAGTCGAAACTACCCAGCAGTATGGCAGTGCACTCGCACAGACACTCAGGCACTCATTCACTCACGCACGCACACTGTAAACCAACGACAGCGCTTCGTCAAAGAGTGGCGACGGCGCTGCTGCACTTGTTTATTTATTTATTTTATTATTATTTTTCGAAATTTTTTTCATATTTTTTTTTTTTTTTACGCTATGCATTTCTTGTTTAAACAAATACAACAAACGAACGTATGCAGTGAAGGAAAGTCGAGGAAAAAGAGTCGCTGAGAAAACAAATAGAAAACAATAAAAGCGAGTGAGTGAAGCAGTGTTGAGTTGAGCAGAATAGCATGGGGGGCAGGACGGGGTGGTGCAGAAGCGAAAGAGTCAACCTGTGCCGTGACAAATCGTATGCGAAAGGTGAATGACATTTGACTGTGACTGTGACTGCGCTGAGCAAGAGGAAGCAGCACACAAAAAGGAAAAAGTGTGTGTGTGTGTGTGTGAGTTTTGCGCTATGAATGCATATGTGCTGCTGCTTCTTCTGCCTTTTTCCATCATTATTTGTTTATCAGTTTTATGGCGATAATGAAATACCTGCGAGAATTTTGCGTTTCAACTTTGTTTCGCCCAAATTAAGTAGGCCAAGTCGGACTTAGCTCAGTTGCATATTTTCTGCCTTTCCTATCTCTCTTTATTGACACTGGAGGAAGGTTGTTATTGCCTTTATTATCTAACAAACGATTTTGTACGTTTTGCTACTTTGTCGGCTTTAATGCACGCATAAATTTCACTTTCCTCAACTATCGAACGTTGAATCATTCCATGTTCTTCTCAGGTTGCACTTGTGGCCTGTGGCTTTTTAATGTCGATACGCCGTCTCGTTACGGCCACTGGCATCGTAAAATGTCCGTGGTGGCTAATTTAAATGCAACGTAGAACAAAAAATTTCATAATCAACTTTTAGTAAGTCATTATAACTTACAACATGTTTAAACTTTCCCAGTCGAAGTTTCATTTCATTTCAACATGATATATTTTTTATTATGATTATGCTTGAGTAAGAACATAATTTTCCACAGAATTATTTGCTGTACATATTTTAATTGGCCTACATTTTGAGCCACTCTCAACACTTTCCCAGCCAACTCACTATTTGATAATCAAATTCCGACTATTGTGCAATCATTTGACAAACTTCCGCCACTAATGTGAAAAATGTTGGAACGCATTTAACTGCGATTCACTTTTCATATCAAACAACGGCGCGCTTAATCAACATTTCATTGTTGCGTAGTTTTTATTTTATTTAATTTGTGTCTTATTTTTTTTCTATTTTTTTGTGGAAGATGTTATAAACCTCGATTTGACAGTAAAAAGCGCCGCCAAATTGTTTACTTCCTGTAAAATGTGAGCCAAGCAAGACAAGGCAAGGCAGGGCAGGGCAAAGCCAACAACGACGACGACGGCGACGGCGCCTGCCTTCAATCCAAAAAGATACTCGTGCAAGACCAACTGCAAATATTGCAAAACGCATTCAATTCTTATCGCTTGGCACTAAACAATATTTGTGCACACAAAAACGACAACAACAACAACAAACCCCCCCGTGTAATGTCAACACATTACAGGGCACTTCTGAGGGGGGTGCACTCAAACTATGAATTACGACGCAGCACAAAACGAAAACTGTTGCAAGCGCGCTGACATGAAATGAAGGCAGAAGAATTCACCATGAGCAAACACAAGCAAGAGAATATGAATGGGCAAAGTATCTTTATTGCGCATGTGCAACGGCATAATTGGTTAGACAAGTCTACAAAACGCAACGAGCGTCAAATAATAAAATAAGAGCGCGTTGCAAGGGCAGGGGGCAGGCGGTGTCGGTGGCAATGTCAGCATAGGTCCTTGTTGCACTTGAGCGACGCTTCGAGTTTATTGCCACATTTGACGCGACATTTTGGCGCATGGCTTTTGTCTGCGTGATTGTCTTACCATTTTACGAGCACATGATTTAATGGTTGCAACTTGCAACTTGTTGGAACTGTTCTTCATTTGGCTCGACGCCTAAATATAGACATTAACACTGCAGCGTTCTGCAGGCACATGTTGGCTACGCTTAGTAATTGAGTTTCTCTGCAAGTCTCAGAGCTTTGTCATCATCACTCATCACTTGGTATGGTTGGTTTTGTACCAATTGTACTCAATGGCAGTGAAATTCCAAAGAATACCAAGCCAACAAATCAATTTCGAAGTCAATTGCTTGACACTTTTTAGCGCCATTTATATGTTTTTTCCTTTTCTACATGTACGACATTATTCAATAAAGAAATTGTCATGTCATTTTTTAGTAAAGTGTCAAGTGTTTTTTATATTTTCTGTGTGCCTTCACATTTTTTTATGATACACGATTTGCTTTTGTTTAGATACTAGCATGGCACAATTGACACACAAGTATCGTTTATTAATCAATGAGCAACGATAAGATTAAGCGAAGGTGTACGAGCGTGAAGACTTCTTTGCCATCGGGTTTATCTAACACTCAGTGAAGTGCGGCGCTATCGGCACACTAGCGCTGGGAGACAACCGTAAACTATAGCAAAGAAGTCAGCACAAAAGTAGAGCAAAGTCCATAAAGAGACCATGTTGGCAGCGTGCGTTGATGGCGCCCTCATGTGCTGGCTGCCTCATGTGTCGTGTCCACTCTGCCTTTTGGCAATATTTGTCCAACATAAGCGTACAACATCAAAGCTATGGCAGGGCAGCGTAGCGTGTTGTGCTGCTCACAGATAAGACGACCCCAAAAACAGTAACATTCCAAAGTGACAGGCACGCGGCTGCTTTTGATAAATCAGTTTACACAGAGTTTAATAATTATATGAATTGTTGTTTGTTCATGCATGATATACAAATACTCAAAACGAAATGTACGAATTTATGCCATAAACACAATTCGATTTTCACAATGAAGATTTAATTGTCTTTGGTTTGGGTGCTTCAGGCACGAGTTCTTGCCATTGTGGCTACGGCTCTGCCGCTGCCGCTGTCTCGGGTGTTGGGTCTAATGTCCAGCGCAATCAATTCTGCAAAGCTTCGTTTCCATTGACTGAAGTCAAAGCAATGTCGGTTGCCACGAATTTGTTTACTTAAACTAATACTTGAAAATTTATTTAATAACACAAAAAAATGTGACAAATATTTACAATTACCGCTGGTGGAAAAGAGTCGTTGACTTTGGCATTAATGTTATAAATTTAGCAACGATTTTTTATTTATTAAAAGCAAATAATTCAAAATAAATAATTTTCAAATTAATTGTGTGAGTAGTTAAGTCGGAACTTCCTATCAATTTGAGCGTAGATTACGAAATTACGATCTTTCTTTTAAGGAGATATACCTACGGTTAGACATTCTAACTTATCTACAAACGAACTTTATCTGAATTCAGCTTGGGTTAGTTAGTTAGTTAGTTGTATAGCTAATTGCACTTAACTATTTTGCGTCAATATTAAAACAGGAAACGTGCTTCATGTCACATCAAAGCATATAAAGCACGTTGACATAATCATATCTCCGTTCCGTTCCATTCTTTCAACGCCTGATTAATTGCGACAACAATTCAACGTTGATTGATAAAATGTGAGAATTTGAATTATAAATTGTTATCCGACACTGAAAGGGGCCAGCGCAGATATTTATTACGCCACGATATGAAACAATCAAAATACCAAAAAGAAACACAAAATCGAATTTACAACCGCAGATTTGCCTTTCAGCCATGATAAAAATAAGACATAAATTGACAAAAAATTTTGCGAAAACCGTTGAAACACTCACACACACACACACACACACACTTACAAAAACGTTTTAAAAATATATCTGGAACACGTTTTTAGCAACGACTTCGAGCACTCTTGACGACTGCGAATTTTTCCATTACAAATGGCAAATGATATTTTTGGCCAATAATGATTTATGTCACTAAACGATTTTGTTTTGTTTTCTTAACAAGGCAAATGAATATCAAAAAAATGAAGTGAAATTCTTATCTCAAAAATAATACTATGAAAATGGTTCAGTGTGGAGAGATACTCAGTCATAAATGTGTGGAGGAATTTATAGTGTCTCGACTTGAATCAAATTGTAAAAAAAAAATATTAAAAAATAAAGTAACAAAAATTGCGTCGATTTGTTCCATTTTTTTGTTTCTATTTTTTTTTTTTGTTTTTGCCTTCAGCCTTGATTGTTAACATTGTATTTGGCAGTCGTGTTCATTCATGTATGTTGATGTATGTGTCTGTAGATATAAAGTATCTTGACGATTCAATTAAGATTTTCTGTTTTTGTTTTCGTATTTCTGTTGACAAATTTTGTGAGGGCTTGAATTAAATTGAATTATTGTTACGATTTGAATATGAAAATATTCCGCAGATAAAACGATTTTTTATCAATTTTTTGGCGGTTTATATTGTAAGTGATATTCTCTTTGTGTGTGAGGGAGATGAGGGCGTAAATGTGTAGACTAATTAATTGGTGTTATACACTATAATTACTTTTTAAATGAAGAATTTATAAAAATTATATACATTCTGTTTATATGAAATATCTGTATTACAACTTAATAATTTACAATATTAGAGCCGCGTATGTTAAAAAGGGCTACGTGTCACATAAGGCAATTTAACATGCAGTTTTGTTTATGTAGCTTAAATTGAAATAAAATTTTTTAAAGTTGTCTAGCTTCTTAAATTTAATAATACAGTATAGTAATTAAATGATTGTTAAAGTAAATCATTTAATTACTCGTGTGCAATGAATTTCTGGGTCTTCAGTACATCGTTGCTTTCTCTTCTGAAGATATCTATTTGAACATCGTTGTCTAATCTATATTTTTTTTGCTATTTTTGTTTGATGTGTACTAAAATATCATGCCTTAAATTGCTGTTCGAATCAATTAATTTCATTTAAATCCTCTTGTTTTGCTATTTACCAACGAAGATAACGAAATAAATCAAACCACAACAATCAAAAAGCGCGTATCGTAATCGAAAATTGCAAAACACGCGCCATGAAAACATCGTTCAAAGCAAAACATGAAAATAACACAGACGCAGACACACAAACACACAAATACAAAAAGTGTCAAGTCAATAAACTGTAAACATGCAAAAAGTTCCACTTTTATCTAACAACGCAAATAGGCATGTTCTTCATTTAGGGGCCAACGCCGAAATTACTTCGTCAAGTGGCAACGATTTCATTTATTTCATACAAATAAATAACAAAAACGATTGCCTCACAATGATTTGCAAACTGCAAAGCGTTCAAAGTGTTTTAAATTTTATTATGTTTTCTTAACCAAATCACTTCGAATCAAAAGGAAATGTAATCCAAGCTCACAAGTCTTCTCAGACACATACCGGTGTTAAGTACTTGGGTTACATGCGCCTTAACTGAGTGTTCTTCCCGACAGTTGTCGTAATTGCATAATCTCATTGAATTTGATAAGTCTGCGCAATTTGAATTACACCTGTCGGGGGATTTTGCTCAATGAGTTTCGCGATAATTGGCATAAAAATAAAATGGGTTTGTGCAACGCTTCTGCCATGGCATGCCAAAGGTGTGAGCCATGCAGGCTTGGGTGGTTCTCTTGTTTATTTATTTATTAATTTCGTTTTTTTGTTTTTTTTTTTGCTATTTTTGAAGAAATTCAAAGTAAAATGTTGGGCAAGTCTCAACGACCTTAGCAAAAATGTCTGCGATTTGATAACATTCCAGCGGCAATAGATAATGGACACGGGCAACTTTATTTTCTTTTCGGTTGACACGATTCACACTGTGCTGATAATCAACTGGCTTTAGGCACAAGGGCGCTAATGAACCTTAAGTGGATTACTTTTTGAAACCACTGGTTTATTGCGTAGTTCTTGAACTTGCACAAATAACCAACGTTTACTGAAAATCTAACGCTTTCAAATAATTGTTTTAAGTCATTTGGAAATCACTTAAATTTTAATCTTACATGAAGCAATAAAAATTTCAAAATTTCGCTTGTTGCACAAAATTTTCACGCACTTGTCTTTTTGTTAGTTTACTGCAGCAATTATAAGTTGTTACTCAAATAGTTGTCAAAAACATGAAAAAAAACCGCAATTTCTGTTGAATTGAACCCAAGGTCATTGCAATAGTCTAAAGATATATGACAGCAGAACGCGCTCTGGGTTTTACCAACTTTATCACAGCAACAATTTTGGCTCGTCACTATGGCTGAAGCATGAACTGTCTATCGGCGGTTTATCAGCCAAACGCACACGATACTTCAGTGCGACTCGCGTGCAACCATTCACCATTTTATTTTGTGCTTTTTGGCTGTGATTTTGATATCCAATGACATATTTAATTTAACAATAAATGTGGGAAAAGCACAAAACATGTTGACTGACAGGAAATTGACAATTTCAATTACATTTACTTATGTCAATTCGCCGTTACTCGTTAGACTCGTTAGACACAATGCGAGTTACCATGTTGAAATTTAATCACATTCCGGCGTTTGTTTTACTATTTTTGTTACTATTTTTTTTTATCATTTTTTAGAAGTCAAAAAGTTATTAATCCAAAAAAAAAAAAAGACATAGAAGTTGACAAGTTGAGCTAATTAATTTCACACCGACTAAATTCAATGAACGAAAATTCCCCAAAGCAAGAATTTTCAATAGGTTCTTTTTTGGTTTTGACCAATTGCCATAAATTCAATTACAAAATAGATGACTAATCGATTTATTTCCGAAATTCAAATGCGTGGCATTTACTAATAAATTTAGTAAGAATTGCCGAGAAGTAAACCGGAAACGCTTCTACGAAAAATAAGTAAAATTGACACAATTGCAAAAGAAATGCCAACTTTGTTTTTTTTCTATGGAATTATTTCATTTTTTGTTGTGCTGACAGGCCAATCAACTTGTCTGCTGACCAACGTTGAATTGGCCAAAGCGCAGTATTTGCTTGGACATTAGCAAAGTCAACAGAAAATCAGCATGATAAAAAAAATAAAACTTGGTAAAGAAACCCAAAGTTGACAGCCAGACATGAAGACTTCGAGTTCGATAGACGACTGGCAGAGCCGTCGACACAGGCGCAGACAAACTAATCGGAAATCAGCATTAAAGCCGGAAAAGTGTCTCTGCTCGGCCAACCTTTGAGTCAAGCGTTTGGGGCTCAAGAGCTGACAAATAAATCATGAAATAACATCAAGGCGGCCTCAACTTTTGCTGCTTTTGTTCTGAGTTATAACAATAACAATGTTTTGTTAAGTATCTCATAACACATTCGATAAGCGGGAGTCGTCGCCACGCCTCGCCTTGCCTCGCAAGCAGCTGATTAGAATCATTGGCTGACAAATGTCGAGGTCTGCAAGGTCTTATTTTATACTGCCATATTTCCAGAATTGTTGTTTTTCTGTTGGTGTTTTTTTTTTGTGATGTTTTGGTGTTTGTGTGTGGCATCTGATAGTGTTGAATAGAAGTAAAAGCATATGTGCTCAATTTAAATTTATTTTTGCCTTACTGCTGTTTTTGTTCTGTCTTGTCTTTGCCGCTGTCCCAGTCACTGGGAAAATTCGGACAGGCGCCTGTAAATTAAAGTGTCATTGTTGTTGTTATTGTTGTCGCCTCTTTGAATTGTGACATTTTAATTAATGTTGGTCTGATAAGCCATATAGACATGGCTAGGATGATGGAGTTACTGCTGCCAGTCCGCTTTGAAAGTCGGCACATGTCTGAAAGTGATAACACTGTTTTTTGGTCGAGCACAGAGACTGCCATGTTGTTCTGTTGGCTTCTTAACACCGGAAAAGGCTTCATTTTACTTTAATGTCATTGATTTCACTTATGAGCTTTTTGAGAAATATTCATAACTCACTTAAGCCATCAGCAACAACATGGAAGCTTCAAAGCCAAAACTTCGTATTTTTATGTTGAACACAAGAGCCTAGACACGTAACTCAACTCATACATATTGTATTCCATATTATAAGCGCTTAACCACTTGTTTCCTTCACTTTGATCATAAGAGCTTATTACCTCGAACAGAAAAAAGCTAAGAATTTAAATAAATCAATTGTCAAGTGGTATAGAACATGCAATAAACCAACCGTTCTTCAAAATTCCACATTATAATCACTTAACTATTCACTTCCTTCAATTTGCATTGCAAAAGTGAAATTTGTTACTGATAACTCCATACAACCGGCAATGTTTTTGATGTTCCAAGTGAAATGTCAAAAAGAGCACGTAAACTACCAAATATATCTCCTCTAGATAACCTATAATTCTTATAAGTACATATCTGTAAAGTTCACATATAGAAAACAACAGTCCAGGCACGTATTCCCATTGCTTCTTCCATTAATGCTCACAAAAATTCCACTTTCTAATCGCGTAAACTGTTGTTTTCCTTCGTTTGCATAAAAAAATGTGAAAAGTTGAAATTTGTTACTGATAACTCTGTTCATTCAGCAAAGTTGTTGGAGCTACCAAATTAGACGTTCCGAACAGTCTAAGAAATCGAGCCGAAAAGTACGCGCAAGCAACAACATTGCAATCGATATTCTTAGGTTGAATCAAGGGGGGTTTTCTAGAGATATCGCATAATTATAAAACGTATGCAAAATCATGTCATTCATTTCGCACGTAAAGCAACAAGAGTCCAAACACGTTTTTCAACTGTCCGCAATCATTCATACAAACGGTGTCCATTCGAAAGACTTGAGGCATACCAGAAGCCTTTGGCCATTTCTATTTTTAAAACGACGACATGAAGACATGAAAAATATTTTTTATTTTGAAGAAATCACGAAAATCTGCGAGGCATTAAAAACCAATTTATTTGCATTAACACACGAGCCGTCAAAGACACCGTGAGCCGTTGAGTGGTGCCGCATGCTTGGATGACAATACATAAAAGTCGCCCTCGTGCCAACGTAATGATCGAAACCGCACTCTTGGCCGAAATACGTGATAAATGTGCTCATGTATGCTAATCGCATTTGGACATTTGATATTGTATATATGAGTATCTCGAAACGATCGTTCTTATCAGCCGTTGAAGTTGTTGTGCATAGCTTAGGTCAGGAACTAGACCGGACGCGTGTCGTTAGGATTTTCAACAACAAATATCTCAAAGCCGTCTTGAGTGGCATGACAGCGGTTGCAAATACGAACGTAGCTGGCGCTTAGCATATTTGATTTGTACTACGCTCTCAAAACGGGTTTACTCACGTCTGATATGGCAAGAAATCCAGACTGATGAAGATCGAGCGGCGTGCCGTGTTTGGACTAAATGGCTTGAAAGTTGCACTTACATTCCTAGGCAACGTGATCTATGGAAAGGCACACTTCTTTTATGCCAAGGCGTAAGGGTCAATGATATGTTAAAACCGTTATAATTTAAGACTTAAAAATATTCATTACGTATTACGTGTCGAAATACTATTCAAACTATACTCAGCGAAATGAAAACAAGTCGAATCAATTGAACCAAAAGTAGGCACTTGAAAATTATTTACCATTTAATCCGAAAAAAGAATAAAAAACAAATCAAAAGTAAAAAATGTTGATTGGCCTTCTTTAAGTTCATGTGCGTTCCATAAACCATAAATAGCTCGAAATTCTCAGAAAGACGCTATCAAAGCCTTACGTAAGAAGCCCTAGTGTGTTTGCACTGTAAAAAGAAAGAATAACAAACAACAGAAGGGAAACAAGTAGAAACTTGTAGGTGCGGCGTTTTAATACCAATAAATCGGTCTTATCAAAAAGTAGTAATGTTGATTTGCGCCTAAACAATTGAGAATCTGCGCAACGATTGACAGTCAGAAGTTCTTTTGGGCCAAAACTTAATCGTATCGTATCGAATCGTTTGCAATTGAAATATTTTCACCATGAGTTTGTCATGCGTGGACGCTCACCACTCGGCTTATCATGGCCGCTTCCGTTGAACTTTTATTAGTTGCAATTTTTTGCGTCGTTGTTTTGTTCTACGTATCGGATGAGTTGCGCTAAAGGCGGTCTTGTTGGATTGCACGGGCACTCGAAGCGTGCCTCCGGTGTCATAAGAGTTCATACAATGAATGCCACTTCAGATTGAATTTCCGCTGATAAATGTCATTGAAATTTTTATAGACTCAACATTCTTTTATTATTGATTATTTTTAGCTCCGAAAACAAAAACTGTTCAATTATTTCATGTGCATTTTTTACAATAAAAATTGTCAAGATAAAATTCAAATAATTAAAGGTTTGGCGTAATTTATTTTATCAAGAATACATCATTGGCTGATCTTTATGGCTTGAGTCGATAAAGCATTTATAGTACTTGTAATTTACTGTGATAAAGGAAGAGGAAATCGACTGTTTTAATTGATGTTCTATCATCAACAGAGTTTGCTAAAATAAAGGCTATATCGAGCGTAGGTTTAAAAACTCAAATTTTATCAAACAGCTGTCATTTCTAATAAAAATTTAAGTTTTTTTCCTCTATTCTACATGATATGTATTTTTTTCCCCGATTTAATTGAAGATTTTTTTTGTATTTTCCGATTGTTTATCAAGATATCGTCCAGACATCCAAAGAATGTTATGTTTGTTTTGAAGATCTTAGGAAGTGGCAACAAAAAAGAGAAGTTGGTTTTAAATTTTTACTATAAATGGTATATGTAAATATTTTTCAACCAGTCTACTCAATTACTTAAATTGACTTTTCATAACCAAATGGCTCAATGTGATTCTCATCATTTCATGTTTTTTCAAAGCCTTATAAAACCATGTTCAGCAACCGAACTTATTATTAACATATTGTTACAAATATGTGTTGTTAGTAAACTTAAATTTAATTCTTCGACGCATCAAACAACCAAAATTGTCTTCAACCCATACTAGACTTGATAAATTTTCGGTGATTCCCTTTTGGTAAATCACACTGCATTTCAAGTATTATTTGTTAACTAGACAGAACATGCGACATAAAAATGCACTCGCTTTCTGTGGAAGCTTCCAAACTGTCAACTTGTAACTGCTTCAGTTGAACACTTTTTACAAAGTAAATATGCAAAAAAAAAAAAAACTTAAAACAAGAAACAATAAACAAATAAAATAAAAATGAAATGTGACAATAAAATGAAGCAACTTTTAAGTGGTTATGTGAAGTGGAAATACATATTATTTTTATTTTTGTGAAGCTGCACGACTTCGACGTGTCACAGTGCGCGGGCGGCTGCAGTCACAGTCAGTCAAGTCGCTGCGAAGTGGCAGGGCAGCCAAGCCAAGCCAAGCCACAAGCATCGAAGCACTCAAGGCGAGGATGAAACCTTCATTCGACGAGCATAATGAAAATGCTCGACGAACGGTCATCGCCAACAACATTGGCTGCATTTAAATATTTTATTTATTTATTGTTTTGTATTTGTATACTTCATTGACTTAACAAACTGCGCATGTGTGTGTGTGTGTGTGTGTGTGTGTGTGTGTGTGTGTGTACGGCTCATCGCCTTTTAAGCTTATTAACAACTTTGTCGTTCAACTTTTAATGGATTTTTAATGAATCTGCTCAGCGGCTCTCGGCGCTTTTTGCCGTCATTGCTGTTAATGCTGCTACTGTTGTTGTTGTTGTCGTTGTTGTTATTTTTCACTGACGGCGGTCCGTTAAAAGTGCAGTTTCATTAACATTTAATCCTGTTTGCATAATCATCTTTCACTGTCTTAAGTCTTCGACTGTCGCATTGTAACCTTTCTCATGTCACGGGCATGAATTTTCGTTCTGATTTTTTTCCGTTGCCCTGTTTTTGTTTTTATTTGTTTTTTTGCCAGTTAACCTTTTTTTGCTTTTGTTGTTTTTTGATTGCCGTCACATGTCGAAGCTTAATCGCAAAATATCGTGTTTGAGTGAAATAATTCGGCTTAATCATTTGCAGCGCTGTACCTTAGATATTATATATTATATATGTATGTATGTAGGTATAAGTTGCCGCATATCCTGGCAGGAAGTAATTTGTCACATTTATTTGTCGTCTGACATGTTACGTTGTTTGATGACGGCATAAATGATTTGAATTGCGTTATTTGCAGGCAATCAAAATGAAATCAATCACGTCAGCCAATGAGGTTAAACAAATAAAATCGTGTTGAATGTGTAACATTTTCTTTTCAAGTCAATTTTGAGTAAATTTCAAACGACATTTTTGTGTCAAAAAAGGCACAAAAACAGTATAGTTTTTGGCATATGTATTAACTAATTATAGCTGAAAACTTTGACTTGTCGTTGTGGACAATTGAAAAGTATTCGTGCAAAATGTAAAAAACAAATTACAAAGAAATTTTATGCTAATGAAATAACTGAAATGTGAAACCGTTTACAATTTTTGTACCTTAGTTTTTCATTAGTATGCAAAATGGCCCAAAGCGCAATTAACACGACCAACGACTAACGACGACGACAACAACACGTTGAACTTCATTTGAATTTTGCAAAATAATATGCCGGATCTGGTGTGCAGGCAAATAAAATGTGCGCCCCGCACTCTTACACATACATCTAGAGACAACCTCAAGTTCATGCCGTGCCGCCAGTGTTGACAAATGTCATTTCTGGCATGCCGCATTATTAAAGTGCCGTAAAATTTAAAAACCCACAAAAATAAAGTCTTAACAACAACAACAACAGCAAACTTTTGATAAGTTTAATTACAAAGAAATGAATGATGCTACAAAAATGTCTGGCATGCCAAGAATTTACAGCTTCGCTCTGCAAACATTTCACAGTACTGCGATTTCAGCAGAAATGCCAACGAAGTCGAAGTCGAACAAAGTACGCGAAGGAAAAGTTGATTGTTGTGTAAATTAAAGCGAAACAAAAGCGTGTAAATTTTAAAAGGCTACAATATAATTTAATTAGTGTAAACATATACGCTTTTGTTTTTGATTTTCTTGTGTGTTTCAGTGCGATATCTTGACAATTGCTGCACGCCTGCCTCTATTTCTACCCCTTGCCCTTAAACCTTAAACAAAACTGACTCTTGTATTTATTAGATTTTCAAACAATATACGTTCTGCAAATATTTGGCGATAAATGTCAATTTCAGCGGAAGTTGTACCTTTTTGTTTTTGTTGTTGTATTAATTATTATTTTCTTATTTTATTTTTTAATATGACTTGCTGATTTTTTTGATACTCAAAAGTTGTTTTACGCAACAAATGTGAAAATATTTGGCATACTTTTGTAGTGTTTTTGATAGCACTTCAATGTGGGCGTGCACACTTCAAAAGCACTTAGTGTGTTATTGTTATTGTTGTTGTTGTATGATTGGGTACTTCATTTTGTTATTATATTCAACTTACCATCAGGAGGTAAATAATCTTGGCATAGACCGTAAGCTGTGGTAACCTGGAAAGAAACAAAACATTTGTTAAAGTTGGTTTTCCTCAAATAAGAAGGCGTAACAACACCTTACAACACTGCTTGCAAACATATATCAACTAATATCACTCATACGCCTCATTATTTTTATAGCCGAAAATAAATTTTAACTGTCAAAGTCGTAACTCATCGATCGTTGCATGAATGCGAAAACCAAAAAAATTAAAACACAAATTAAAATAAAAATTGAGACATAAAATTTCGCAATGTTTTATTGCGCCTTGCAACACTTCCGTGTGCCATTAAATATTTGCAATGAAAACATGACTGAAATGCAATTTAGACAAAATATATAATAATCAATAAATGTAAATTTAGCATTTGTGACTTTAAGCCAAATTCTTACACAATACTGTGCACAATCAATAAAGAGTGCTGAGGCTGACAACTCTGGCAGCTGTTGACGCAATCATGCCACTTTGGTGCACTAGATGCCAAAATTGAACATTTTCAAGCGTGGGTTTTATCACCTTTTAAATTTGTAACAAAAATGCGCCCTTTTTTGTGCCCAAATGCCCAAAACAATTACAAAAAGAAAAGGGTTGACAATGTCGTCCGTCCAACACTTTTGGTCGCCTGCTAATTAATTATTGAAATGACAAAAAAGGATATAAAAAATGTCGCGCCAAAGTGACGCAAAGTGCTGAAAGGCTCATTAAATTAATTAAAAAAGCGCTTGAGGCGCCTAGAAACTTTTGACCCAATTTGCTTTTGGTTTGAAGTAAGTGGAAATGTGCGCCGTCGAAGTGCTTCATACTTAAAGAAGACTGAAAAAAATAACATTAAAATGAGTTTCAAGTTTGCATAAAAGGTCAACCGAAACGTTAACCAACACTGGAATATTAACGCACCAAAAATGCTGATTAAAGATTATAGATTATTGTATGGAATTTAAAGTATGGAATAAAAATATAGCAAATGTCTTGAAATGGATGGCTAAGTAGAATGGCACAGGTCCTAAAGAGTTGATTGTCTGTGTGCACTGATTGAGTCATTTGGAAAGCGTAAATTCTATAAAGATGAAATCAAATGCCAACGTCAGCAACGTGGTAAGCCAAATGACAATCAAATGATACTTTCAATCAATTGCGGCAACAAATCGAGCGGAAACATTCTATTTATTTTAAAAGATACGTTTTTTATTACATACAACAAGAGTATAAAACAGAATTGGCAACTGCATTGCGACAAATTGTATAAGAAGGCAAAGAAACTCGCAGGAAATCCAAAGCAACGACAACAAATCGATTGAAAACCAACATTACCGCAATGGCAAAACTAACAAAAGCAGAAATGAAATCATTTGCCGCTTTGATTTACGTAAACGAATATATTATTTTAAAGTCTTAAAACGATTTGATTGAGGAGCGAACAAAAGTCTATAAAACAAATCAAATGCCGCAATTAAATCAAAAAAGAAAAACATGTTATTTGCTAATTTAACAAGCGATAAAACGCAAACACATTTCGGAATAATCAAAGACAAATTCGTATGCAATTACAGAAGCCAATTTCGGAGTCCATTTCAAAGGCAACTTGAGCCACTGCGAAGATTCCCGCTTCTTGGCTGGCTGCTCATTTAGTTGTTGTATTTATATGCAAATAACTTGAATTGTTTTCAATTTGTCGCTGTGATTTTCAACGCAGTTACTGCTGATGATGCTGCTGATGCTGACGATGATAGTGCGATTGTGAGTGTGAGTGTGAAGACTCTTGGAAGCTGCCAAACGACAGCAACATGAGTGCCACGCTCCCAGTTGGGGACATGAGCAGTCAAACGACATTTTTGCCGCGAGGCATTAAAAGCCAATGAAGAAAAAACAAACAAACAAAAATCCAATGAAAATAATTGTAAGTGGGGAAAAGAGCCGTAACTAATTTTATAGCTAATTGTCGTTATTGGGCGAAGTTGTGCTGGAAATTGAGTTGCCAACAAGCGTTGACAAGTTGTGCTAGCAAGAGATTTGAACATGTTTTCTTTTTGTACTTCAAAGTTAAGTCAGCGACTTGAACTTACAAAAGCTTACTTGGCTGCCTTGCTTAGTTGGCAGCCAAGACGAGCGCAGTAAATTGTGCAAATAATAACAGCAGCCGGCCACGCCTCTCGTTGCATATGCAACGCTACTGCAACAGCTATCGAAGTGCCTGACTGTAACAACGCTACGACCAACAGCCAACGCCGCGCTGAAGCAGTAGCTGCCCTAAAGATGAGGTTGACAACGCTGACGATGACGCTGCTCTGCCAACCAGATGCGCCTTTTGCGCGAAGCCTAACGAGTGCTTTACAATTAACACCGCATTATTTGCTACACGAAAGTGTTTGAAATGCCAAGTAGACTGAGAAATACCGCCTGACTAAGGCCGACTTTGTACCACCATAAAGTGTATTAACATCTTGGTTTTTAAGCGCTTCAACTTCCCTTGAAATACTAAGCAATGTTTAAGATGCTCAATGTGATCTTCAAAAACAATAAACTTTCGTTGGGAAATGCATTAATTTCCAAACAAGTCTTCTAAAAAAAATTGTACATTTTCGTAATATTTCTATTTAAATATATATATAATTATATTTTATGCTGATTCATGGAAAAAAAAAAACACTTTAATTAATTGCGGAATATCGTTTCTCGTTTTGTTTAGTTAAAGACTTTCAGAGTTGAAGATTTTACAACTCACGTTTTGCATTTATTTAATTTAAAATTTATTAATATTTTTTCTCTTGAAGTAAATTTAATTTACAGCAACAACAAAACAGACTAACGAAGCCTCACACTTGTAGTTGTAGTACGAAAGACACGTGGTCATTTTTTATTTCATTTTTGAATAATTTGCAGTCTTGTGTGTGTATGTGTGTGTGTGTGTGTGTGTGTGTGTGTGTGTTTAATAGCTAACAAGAAATCAATTGAAATTAATTGAAATTTGAGTAAAGCGTCACCAACGTACGCTTGGGTCTAACGTCATACCGCACATGCCGCTCTTCCATGCCTGAGCGCGCAGCTTACACTCACCGCCAAAAGTGTGCGCACACTTGGCTTGCATGAAAATGTGGTGAGAAGATATTTTGACGTGTTTATTTGTTATAAAATATTTTGCAATTATTAATTTATAATTTGAAGTCATACAAATTGACGGTTGTCATTTCACAGTCATGAACCTGCAGGTCCAATACTCAATGTGACCCCTTCTCAATAACATTTTGCCAGAGCGCTGCAAAATTGGCCGAAAAACGAACACTTGTTTGGCAAAGCACTGGCAACGATTTACTCAAATCGAACACATGCTCAACAATAACAGCAACAACAACAACAACAACAAGCAATTAAATTGTATCTCGAATCTTTCACCCATTTGCAATTAGAGTTGGCTGGCCCGCATACAACTAACCGGCCGCCCAACGCTGACCGACGCGCCGTGCGATTCTTGAGTTTCACTTGACTGCACATAAACTTCAAAAACAAATTCGTTATGATTTTATCTGTGAAATTCCTTATGGCCAACAAAAGCAAAAACAATAACAACAACGACAACAACAACGACAGCAGCGAACAGTTAACTGCAAATAACAACAACCGCAAAACTGGATATCTAACAGATACCACAATATTGTATCTTTTGCATGCCTTTTGCTTGCCTCCAATCGCACTGAAGCGCACCAAGCCATGCCAAAGCAAAGCAAAGCAAACCGAAACGAACAAGCCGAGCCGAGGCGAGCTGAGCTGCACCAAAGCGATCTGATCTGATCCATCCAAGCGGCTTTTAATGCATATTATGAAATTGGTTGAGCATTTCGTTGTGTTTGCTTGCGTACGCTGAAGTGAAAGAGCGGCGACTTAATTGGAAATGCGCAGCCTGAGCCGCAGGAGCGCCAGGCCAGGCGGTGTCGCCAGTGGCAGCAACAGCTCATCAACAGCTTCGGCTTGAGTTGGTCGGCATCGGCTTGCAACGTTTTCATCACACGTTGTCTTCATCAACAGCAACATTAGACTGCCATCAGCGGCGGCCATCAACCAACAAACATGACACATGAACAGTTCGCATCAGATCAGATTCCGCGTCGGTGGCGATGCCGACGCTGACGACGACGTCAATGAAACGAGTTCTTCGCACTTCAACGTGCCATGAAAAATTGAATTTTCATGCAATTTTTCTCATTAAAGCGCTTTCTTCTTCTTTGATTTCACACACACACACACACACATGCATATATCATTGTATTCTTGACAAAATGTCATAGCGCTCTGGTTGGTTCTGTGTACATGCCTCCACAAGATGTCCTTGACTGTCTTTGCAGCTGTTCGTTCGTTCATGTCTTTGCTCATGTCGCTGCCACAACCGACAAATGCCCCCCACTTGCCACTTGAGTCCTCCTTGCCGTTATGTTATGTCTTTGTGCGCTACTGCATTCATGTCTAAGCCTTGTATCTGTCTTTGGCTCCTGGTTTGGGTTTGTTGTGACACAAATTCTGAAAATTCACTCGGCAAAGTGTAAATAATTAAAATTCTCAGAAAAGCTTTGCAACACATTTGGGCTGTTTCAAGCGTAAAATGGCCTAGAAAACCGACCGTGTAGCATTATGTAACTAGGCTAGTACTGTAATATAGTATGTGTGCTTTCAGCTTAGGCGCATTTAATGTGACATTTAAGTTGGTCTCATTTCAAATATTAACTATTACAGTCAGTCGAACTTAAGCCCAAAGAAGTCACATGAGTTAAAAATTCACTCAACTGTTGAAATCTGGCTGAACTTACCAAACTGTCAGACTAGACTCTATGGCAATAAGAAACATTTATAAGTTGGAAATAATGAAGACAGGAAAATGAAACTTTGTTCGAAACGAAAATCTTGTTCGAATAAAAAAAATCGTTCATTCGAATTGCGAGTTCGAAACAGAAGAACGTGTGGCCAAACTTAAACCCACAGAAGTTACATAAGTTAAAAAATTCTCGCAACTGTTGAAATGTTGCTGAACTCACCAAAATGTCAGACTAGACTCTGTGGCAATAAGAAACATTTATTAGTTAAAAATAACGAAGACAGGAAAATGAAACTTTGTTCGAAACGAAAATCTAGTTCGAATTAAAAAAATCTTTCATTCGAATTGCGAGTTCGAAACTGAATAATGTGTGGCTGACTCACCGTTCTGTAAGCTACTCCAATTCCAATGTGTACAGTTAATTGAACTTAAACTTGTGCAGCTCATCAGCGAATCGCTCAAGCGTTGATAATGAGCTCGGCTAACTTATCGTATGACCTTCATTGCCAATCAAACGCTGCTGAGCAAAACTAGCGCTGGTTCGATTGGCTCTGGTTCTGAACACAAGCAGTTGCCTTACAAATGTGCGGCATGAAAAATCAGTTGTATTTTGCAATCATAGTTTTCACAATCGTCGCGAAAAAGGATGTTGAAGCCGCGAGTCTGCTCAGTGCGTAACAACAACGTAAGCTTTAATCGAATGAAACTAATCGTACACTTTCGACAGCACAACGTTGCAAGTTCACGAACATAAGCGTCAAATACAACACGGAGTATCTGTCGGCTATGAAGGCTTGGGTTGATGAGAATGCCACGGTCAACGTGGACATAAACGTCACAAGGATGTTGAACTTCGGCCTGCGCACCGCCATTTCGGTGCAGTACAAAATTGTTGACTCGCACAAGTACCAAACGCTCTTCACATACGATCTGGACACGTGCAAGACGCTGAGTGAACTTCTGCACGAAAGTCTGATGCGTTCCTGGTTCCGGAATGTGCTCAAATACGGGCATCTCATGGACAAGTGTCCGATACCGGAAGTACCTTAACAGCGCTGTCTTTCTATCTCACTCTAATACTCGTCTGCTTGGCAGGGCTTCTACGATGTCCGTCGCTTTGCCTTCGAAGAGGGTAGCATACCGGCCTATCTGCGCCCCGGCGACTATCGTGTCAATGATATCAACTACTTTGGTAAGCCGAAGGCTAAGAATCGAAGACTTGTCGCATCGGTAATCATGGACTTGAAGTTTTATTAAAGCATGAAGGGGCTTACCTTAAATACAAGTTTAAATTTTGGGCGCTCTTATATAGTATATGAAAGTAGGGGTTACACAAAGTAGGTCGCGTGATTTATTGAGATTTATATGCCGTTGAAGTTTGTGGTTGCTTAATTCTCGTCTTGGTTGGCCGACTGCAACTTGGTTGATTGCAATCTGAAGCACGCGAAAGTTCACTTCGCAAATTACAGTCAAAATAGGTCAAAAGTGTGCCAAGTGTATCGCAAGAGCGCAAGAGAAATCTAATTAAGCTGACAATTGATTTAGTGCCATCAGATTGTTTTACAAACATGTAAAGGCATTTCAAATGGCAGAAGTCTTGCGGCCACCAAGCTTAGTCAAGGACGCACATTACTCACTCAAGCTTCCCTGCCTTTCCGCTCTGCCCACACCACACCATACCACACCTCACCTAACCACACTTCCTTGCTCATTGAAGGCAGTCCTTTGGTATTGCTGAGTGTTGTCACCAACAGATGCTTTGTCCTGCATGTCATCCTCGACCTCAACTCTTTCGCACGTTCGCTTAACTTCCCCACTCAATACAAAGGCACTGTAACACTGTAACTGTTCTTAACTAATTGCACAATAAATTACAGTAAATTTATTGTTTAGCATATTTTAGCACAACTTTTTGGCGCTGGCGAAATTCATGTAATGTTCTGCTCTGCGCAATTTAATAACAGTCAAGTTTGGATTTTCACAAACTTGCCACGTGAGGCATAATTTATGACTTTGCAAATATGCACAAAACAATTTCATAAATAAGTATTTGCCAACGCTTTTGCGCTTTTTATGCTAAATATGAATACATGCTAACATGTAATTAAAAAAAAATATACACAGCAGTAAATTTAATAATTTAATTTTTAAGTTTTTTAAAACGCCTTTTTTCGTGTAGAACATTTTAAGCTTAATTGCTGAATAGAGCAGACAGTATTTTTAACATATTAATTATAGTCAAAGGAACGACTGAGTCATGTATTGTTAATGTTCAAACAAAAAATCGTTTTCCTCTAATTCAAAAATGACAATTTCTTTCTGTGCCTACAAATGTAATTTTTTCAGTCAACAATTTCGCTTTTTAAGCGTGCATGAGTCACAAATATCATATTTTTTTATTAAAAATATATTTTTTAATTTAAAATTTGATGGAAATAAAAGTGTTCCAAATGCCGGCCTAATGGCATGGCCAACGTTGTGTTAAGTAAGCCTACCAAGCCACTACGCAATCCACCCACTGCGTTTTCACCAAAATTTATCGCCTCTAATGCGCAGGCCCAACGTTAATAGCCGCAAATTGCCGCGTTATCTGCCAAAAATTGGATGGAGGTAAAAAATCAGCAAACAGCGCGAAACGTTAACAAATGCTTCATCAATGTCCGCCAAGCGCAGCCAACTTCACTCACTCACAATCAATTAGAGAAATCTGGCCAGAAACTGTCAACGGGCGAACGAGCGGCAAACAAATCTCGAAAGACAGCGGCGCGTAAGCCGTCAGCGCCTACGACGGCAACCCCACTTGGCATACCGCAAGGGGCGACGGCTCGGCTTGGCTCGGGTGGCGTGGTCGGCCGAAAAAAGCCAAAGTCGCAGAATTAACATGTACGGCGTTTTCAAGCGCAGCAAATGCGAGTTTAGTAAGCCAAACGTTTATCATTTTATCTTGTGCGCCGTCGCGGCTCGACTTGACTCGGCTTGAGTTGAGTTGTGTTGAGTTGAATGGTTTGGCGGCGTTGACTGGCAAAACGGTAATTCATGATTGACCCAATTAAGGCGAATTAAAATGCCGTAAAGCAATGCCACAAAATAGCAATGGAACAACAAACAAGAAGACAGACAGAAATATCAAAACGCATTAAAAATGCACACACAAATTCAACGGCTCGTAACGGCGCATAAATCACAACTACAAAACACTTTGGCGGGCAGCCGCGCGTAAGAGCTGCCGTGCGACGGCAACCCTGGTGGGTGGCGGAGGAAATGTTGCGTGCGTGTGTGTGTGTGTGTGATAATATTGACAAATTGTGCAAACATTTGCACACAATTAACAAAAAAAAGAGTAAACTGACACAACACGTGCGAAGGAGACAAATAAGCGTTGCTCATAACAATGACAACACTGGCAACGACAACGACTAACGTAATATGCACAACTGAAGCAAAAACGTCAAACGTCAAATTAAGCGACAAAAACCATACATCAAAGTGAAAAGGACGGTCGTTGGGTTGGAAGTAGCGTGACAAAGACAAAGGGCGGGTGAGAGGGGGCGTCAGTGACAGGTATGAGCGCGAGTGTGGGCTGTCTGTAATGGCGTCGACGGTAGTCAAAGTCAGTCAGCGGGTCCGTCACGTCTTAGGAAATGCCAAAGAGTGATGAGACGACGACGACGACGACACGTTTTGGGCGCCTGTGCAATGTTGTCCATCAAAGTCAAAGGCAAAGGCGCGCTGGCGTTGAACAATCAGAGCACGTTTTCGTGTAGTCGCACATGAGCGGTTGGCACCAGGAATCTGGACAACGAGCTGAGAACAACGCCCACACACATGCCTGCAAACCACGAACTTGGCGCACAAATAAAAAAAAAGGAGGCCAAGCGTTGACTCCACTTGCAACAGTTCGATCAAATTGTGGCAGGCGCTGCAACCCACACGCTCGTGCCATGATGCAGCAATTTCGCAGAGCTCCACTTAAGCCGCATGCAAATGTTGAGCAATAAGAAAAATGATCAGCTAAATCGGCGTTATTCTCATTCTTTGGCTTCAGTCTTCAGTTTGCGCCTTGAGTACTTCATCAGCGAGTCTTTGTGTGCGCTGTCAACGCAACAGTAGCCAAGCCAGGCAGCAAGGAAGCCGTCGCCGTCGCCGTCGTGCCACAGGCACAAGTGCCAAAGCATTTTGCATTGTTCGCGGCTTTGATTGATGATTTAACACTTTGCGTTGTGGCAGTTGCGCGTTTCGCGTTGCCTCGCCGATCCTCAAGTGTTTTATCATTAATTTCTGCATTAGGAGTTGCTTTTTATTCGCCTTGGTATTAAGCGAGTTTATAAATGAAGATGATGTGCTCATGTCTCTGGCACGGAAATTAAGCATAGAGCAGTTTCGCTCCATTGCCATTAAAAATGCTGAGTACAACATTATTTATCACAACACTTGTGCCAAAACTAGAGTCGAAACAAACACGACGTTGAGCCACTCGTTATTTGAGAACTTATTTGAGAACTAACTGACAGAAGCCCGTGCGGAATTTTCCCATAGACGCGCCAAACTAAACAATGAGCACTTCGAAAGTTCCAATGCAGCTTTGCCTAGCCGAGCAGACAAAATTTGCTGCTGCTGCTGCTGCTGCTGACTAACGGAACGCGGCGTGAGAAAGTGCCGGGAGGAAGGAGGAAGCACAAAGCGCTTCAGCAATTCATGATCAAGTGCAATTTTTGACATTAATATGACGGAACGCCATGTAAACGGCACGAATTACGCATGACAATGCCGGACCGGACCAGACCAGAGGCATGCACAACAACGAATGCATTGGAATGCGGCACGTCGTGCGAATCAATTATGAGCAGGCGCAGGCGAATGTGTGCTGAAGCGGTGCGGCGGCGCATGACACATTGACAGTAACAGTGACAGTGACAATGCGGCACGACATGTTGGGCCTGTGACAGGAGCTGAATGGCCGGCGCGCACCACGCATGTGCGAAGCAGACAATGTTTTGACTGAAGGAGAACTCAAAAAAATACTTCTTTACCTCGCAGTCAGTCAGTCAGTCAGTCAGCCAACCGACTTATTCATTCACCCTCGAAATTGCAATCATTCAAACATTGAAAGACAACTCAAGTGGCGTGCGTTGATGACGACGTTGACAGCCAACATGATAACGACGATGATGATGATGACGACGAAGACGATGATGTGCTTAGATGTCTTGGCAACGCGCGGCTGACGAATGTCTGTCAAATCTTTGACACTCATGCGCACACTTCAGGCGTTCAAGTCGCGCTGACTCTGAGATTGAGTCGCAGTCTGAGACTGAGGCTGACATTGACACAATGAAATGAATTATTGAGCTGAGCTCAGCTGAACTGAACAGCGTCGAGTCGAGTTGAGTTGAGTTGAGTCGATGCGATGCGATGCGACAAAGTTGCAAAGTTGTCTTTGTGCCGCGTCAATTTAATGCGACTTCCTCTTTTGTCAGCCAACACCCCCGACCTGTGCATGTTCGTGCACGAAGGCTCAGGCGTCTTTGCTGCTTTGTTGTTGCTACTTTTTGTTTTTACTTGAATATTAAAAATACGCGACGCGTCATTTTTTATGTCATCGCGCGAAATGCTGTCATCTAATTGAGTTGTAGTTGTTTTTGTTGGCGCGCTCAACCGTTCCCGCGCCATGGCAAATTGCAACATGCTCAACGATGACGGTGACTACGACGACGACGACCGCGACGTCAATCATGCACGTTGTTTGACTGCCAGCTCGGCGTTGTTGTTGTTGTTGTTGTTGCTCACTCCCGTCTAATCCTAATAAAAATGCCTGATTGCTGCATCGCCTGTCACGCTTGCCACTGTGTCTGTTGTTGTTGTTGCTGCTGTTGCTGTTAGCTCGCCCTGAACCCCTTGAACGCTTCTCTTGCCACGCATTAGTCTGAAATTTATTGGCATTTTGCTGCAACATTTTTCAAATGCCTTCTTGCCACACGTCTTGGTCCGCCTCCCTTGCCATCACCCGCCACCGGCACTCAACCGACTCACTTACACACTTCCTCTAAACATGTTTTTTATGCAATTGGAGGCATGTGCGCTTGGCCTGCTTGCCCCTCGCTCGCACTCAGCGCGAGCGCCAGCACCTGCGCACCTTAGATCGGCTTCGCCTTGTCTGGGCTTGTCTTATCAAACGCCTTATTTATGCCACGAGCGCATGTCCGATAATTGGATTATTTACTTTCACGGATTAACGCATCGCAAAAGTGAAAACTTCATGTGTTTTTCGTAGCAGTAATAATAACAAAAACGTTACTCATACGCCGTGAAAATAAAAAGCGTTAAAGAAAAGTGAAATTAATTTGCGCTTTCTGCGTTCGAATGCGAAATTCGTTTTTAATAATGTTATCAAAGTCAACGAAATGACTTGTTGTTTCTCTGCTTGTATGCGCTACGCCTTTTATAGAAGGCTCTATGAGGCTTGTGTAGCAGCAACACCGCTTAAAGTTTCTATATTCCACATCATCAACGTTAGTTCAAAAGCGATCCATCCGAGCCCTTCTCACAGACTCCCTTCTCGCTACTGTCGATGAGCAAGTGCCGGGTATGAGAGTCTCCGATATACCTTCTTATATGGGATAAGTATTTTCGTTACTGTCCTTGAGGAAGTGCCGGGCATGAGGGACTCCGATATGTCTTCTTAAATGGGATAAGTATTTTCTCTACTGTCGATGAGGAAGTATTGGGTATGAGAGCCTCCGATATGCCTTCTTAAATGGGATAAGTATTTTCGTTACTGTCGATGAGGAAGTGCCGGGTGTGAGAGTCTTCGATATACCTTCTTAAATGGGATAAGTATTTTCGGTACTGCCGATGAGGAAGTGTCGGGTATGAGGGACTCCGATATACCTTCTTAAATGGGATAAGTATTTTCGGTACTGTCGATGAGAAAGTGTCGGGTATGAGAGACTCCGATATACCTTCTTAAATGGAATAAGTATTTTCGGTACTGTCGATGAGGAAGTGTCGGGTATGAGGGACTCCGATATGCCTTCTTAAATGGGATAAGTATTTTCGCTACTGTCGATGAGCAAGTGTCGGGTATGAGGGACTCCGATATACCTTCTTATTTGGGATAAGTATTTTCGTTACTGTCGATGAGCAAGTGTCAAGTATGAGAGTCTCCCATAAACTTTCTCAAAAGGTATAAGTATTAACACTCATTTACCTTAAATTCAAATCAACTTTTTGAACCTTGGAAAATCGCCAAAAATCATACAAGAAACAATCGGCGACGTAATTAGCAAAGCTTCAAATTTATGCAAAAACCATATTTCTTACCGAATTGGCGTTGCAAAATATTAAAAAAAAAAACAACAAAAACAATAAAGAAGGCAAGACAAAGCACGAGACGAGTCGAGTCGAGACAAGACATGCTTTAAGCCGCTTAAGACGTGCACGAAGAAGCAAAGCGGCTTAAAAAAGCGCCACACGCGTGTTCAGGCGTCGTCTGAGCGAGCAAGAGAAGCAGGAAACACAAAGTGACAAAAGAAGCTGAAGCTGAAGCAGCGGCGGGTGCGACGAGGATCGCTCAAATGACAACTGTGTTGACAAATCAATTAAATATTGAATTTATACGCGTTCAGTTTGCAAAAAGTCTGCGGGACGGTTGGAGTGAGGCACCTTGACTCGGAGCAAGACAGTGGCATGAAATGCTCAAATTTGCGTTCAACAAGATTAGTCGCAATCGCAAAACGCATTGCCATTTCGATCGCCACGCCAAGCTCTTCTCACGCGCGCTCTCTCTCCCGCTCTCTCTCTTTCCTTCACTTGCCAACAGCTTCGCAACGCTGGCTTATTTGTCGTGGCATGTGCAGACTCAATACGCTTTTAATTAGCGTAGGTCGAGTGCGAGGTGAGCTCAAATGAGTGCTCAGCGAGCAGCGCCGCTACTCTAGTTTCCCAAGCTGTCCAACGCCTCAGCCGGCGGGCAACGCTTGGTGGCAAAATCGTAGGCTTATCTATGCCACATTGATTTCTTAGCTTACGCTTGCCGCGACTCACACACTTCACTTGCCATGCGTGCGTATCTAAAATCAGCTTTGCTGCCTTCGTCATCGTCAACGTCGTCGTCGTCGTCATTGCCTTTGCAAAAGTGTGAAAACAAATTGCGAACGAGTTTCTTGCGAGCTTCTCGTCTTGATTCTTTCTTACAGTCATTCCTTCCTTCCTACTTTCCAACCTTCCTTCCTTCTTCTCCGTTGAGGCGTTCATACATTTCGCTACTGATTTGCATATCTGTGCCTCGGCCTGGCAAGAACTCATTGCGAATTGCACAATAATTGCACTCGATTTGTAATTCAAGATTAAGGGCGCACACACACGCACGCACACTCACACAGAGTTGTTAATGTGCTTGTGTGTGTTTGCCTCTTGAGCACTGGGCTGAGATAATCACTTAAAATATATGCCATGCTTCAAGTGATTATGCAAGTTTGTTTTCGTTTATTTTTTTTTTTATTTGCGCGCTGAATTGAAGGTTATGGCAGTCTTTGTTTTAAAGTTTGTTGGTTTTAGTGTTGTGGCTGTTTGCGAAATCGATTAATCACTTAATCGCCTAAAATATTCATGCGTGTTCAATGATGCGTTTAGATTGAGTTTCATGCCAGTGGCTTACTTTATTTTGTCTTCAAGGTCTGATTTCTTTGCTCTTCTGCGACAGGGCAGAACAATATTGAAAACTCGCAAGCAGCAGAGTTGCCAAATCGCTGGCTTTTTTCAATAATTGGTCACACAGGTCATGCTACTTTTGGTCAATCAAAACGGCCAATTTTCAATGTCACATGTTTCATTTGATTTGCATGATTGCCTCACATGTTATTTAATTAGTGGCGCCTCGTAATTGTTCAGCGTCGAGTACTGAAATTAAAAAATCATAGAAAATAAAACTCTATGATTATCTTGCATTTACCGTCCGACCCGTCGCCTGCGTCAGCAACGTTGCGAGCGTCTTTGTTGCTGTTGTTGTTGTGCGATTGCGCACAGACTTTAATTAAGTAATGAAAAAACGATTTACGAGACAGTTTTGTTTTTCATAGTCGGCATTTTTAATATTGCAAAAATAATACAAACAAAAAAAAAACAAACTGAAACACAATAAAAAGCAACAACAACAACAACGACAAACAATAATAATAAAAATAATTTAAACACGTTTTGAACTCCAGAGTGTCGAACGGCACAGTTGAGGCTTTGTTGAGCGTCGATTGCGGCAGAATTTCATGCACTGAGAGATTTTTCTAACCTCTATTTTAAAAATGTCAAGAGTGCATAAGATTGTTGTTGGATAAACAAATAGTTGTCTTATTCCAGCCACTTTGCATTCCATTGCCATCGATCCTAGCAATTTAACATGGCCAAAAAAGCAGATTGCTAATACGGGCAAAAACAGCTGTCCCGCATACGACATGCAGTGACATTACAGTCCTGTGCAAAATCTAAGCAACTTTTGCTACTTTCATAAAGAAAGTGGTCTATCACTTTTGAAAACACCTCCCGGCAAACCACAAAATCATTTATTTATATATTGATGTGTTCCCTCAAAAACAGAAATCACCCCCGCGCCGTTTTAGTAACCTCAATGGATTTCCAAAGGCATTCCAATGGGACCAGCGACTGCCAATGCTTTGGGTCGTTATTGTGTTAGAATACCCAAGAATGCGGCATATTTCATTGGGCATGTGGAATTATCACACTTTCCAGAATATCTTTATAACCAAGGCAATCCATTTCGTCACCTATTTCATAAAAAGATCCAACAAAATCACCATAGAAGCATTTCGTGATCATAACAAATCCTCCTCCGTAAATCTGGGCACTCTTACAAATGCGTGGTGTCAGTTTTTCAATGGGCTTAAATAATTGGATACCATCAAGTTAGATGCCATCAAGATAGATTCATTGAAAACAACACATTTTCCCTTGCCAACTTGGTCAATAAACATTTTTAAGGGGTGTCTTCGAGAAAATCGCGTTTAAAGTTTCGCTCAGCGTAAAGGGACAATAGTACTTTGCATTAAGGAAGCAGCTATAACTCTGCAAGTACTAGGAATTTGAGAAAATCTATTTAAGGACATAATCTTAAAGGTCTAAACTATGAAAAATGTAAAAAAAAGAATTTTATTTTTCAAAATTCTAGACCAGAGTACCCCGTTAAGGTAGAAATTTGTATTTCATGCTTTTTAATAGAATTGTTCCTATTAACAGTGACTAATAGAGCCGCCAGAATAGGAAGACTTAATCTGATCTTAACTGCCTCGTGAGTACAACATTTGCACTGGGACTTTTTGCTCAGTGTAAGCCGACAGCACATCAGTGTGTCAGCAACGTGTGTCGTTCTGCTATCATAGAGATTTCTACAAGCAACAGAACGGAGCGCTTGTCTAACTCGCAAATTCATTAACTTTGTTCGATTCGTATAAAAATTGCAGTTTGATGTCTTTATTAATACAACATTACAGTTTAGTTATTCTTCGATAAATTACAATATCTCAGCCGTGAGACACGAAGTATTTGCATTTGTGCTCTCGCATGTAGTACGTTGCCTTGTGTTGTTAGGCGTGTTCGGAACACTTGACAGATACAAGATTATTTAGCCGTTAATTGATGCATTTGTTTGTCGTCTTGAGTCTTGATACTTGAATTGTTTGCGACGTTTATGAAAGCAAAGCGGAATTGGCTTTGCCTAACGGATTAGATCAGAAACGTTTTTGATACGATTTCGTCACTATGACGAATTGACTCATTGCTTGTGTCAGTCATTGTAGCCAACTGAGTTTTGTAAACGGATACTCATGCATTTATTTACGCTGACAATTGTTTTGTGCTTTGTTTGCTTTTGCGTAAGGAAAACATAAACTCAGACTTGTATAAAACGTATGCTGGCACAAGACTGCACTAAGTTGTTTGTTGTTGTTTGAAACTTGAGTTGCCTGCATGCGGTTCCATGCCATTGTTGCCATTTGTAAATAAAAAACGTGCCTCAACTGCAGGCGCCGTCGTTTCAATGCTAGCGTGCCGTATGTGTTGTGTGTTTCACTACATAACATAGGCGTACCAAATGAAAGTTTCTCATAAAACACACTTTATCAAGTATTACTTTAAATAAATGAGTTGTGTTTAAACTTGGTTTCAGTGTACTTACATCGTATTTACTTGACCTCATTTTACCCATTTATTTTGCATCTAATTTTCATTCGTATTCGGCTACGCTTCTTCTTCATATAAACCAAGCGGCGACCATTGAACAACTATTGAATTATTAATTGATTTTCCTTATTTCACACGCGCACAAAAACACACGAAATTTTGTGTAGAAAACTCTCAACGAAAATGACACTTTGATGGCGTTTTGATGTGATTTTAATTGAAGAACGCGCACGCCTATTCTATTATTATCGATCAATTGATTTGATACTCGAATTGAACACTTAAATTTTAATAATTAATTATTTTCGATTTTCAGTTTACATTTTAAAGCATTTTGTTTTAGTGGCGTTTTAAACGTTTGCCGGCGCCAAACAGGGAACTGCAAAGGGAATAAAAACAAAATTTTAAAAGCGCTAATAAAAACTCCAATTCAATAAAAATGCGCATACGACATGTGTGCTCAACTCACCTTTGGGCAATTCAAATTGCCGTCATTGGCAAAATTCGAAGTTTGCGTTAGTAAAAGTTTAATTTGTACAAAAAATATTGTAAAATTTAACGAAACTATTTTAAGCGTTGAATAAGTTTTGTTTTTATTTTGTTTTGGTTTTTTTTAATTTTATTAATTGCACTTTAATGAAGTTGTAAATTATTCTTTATTATTATTGCCATCCTACACGACGCCTATTTTACTATAACTGTAAATGAGAAACTTTCTTGCTTTCGGTTTGCGCACAACGACGCAACGAAAAAGCCAAACGTCTTTGACGACGTTCAAGGCTTGACTGTCAGCTGGAAATGCCGAACCGAACGCTGTCAACGGCGTCAGCAGAGCCATGGCAAGGAAAACATTTTCATGCGCTGTGCAAGTGTGACAAAGAGCGTTGTTGAACCGAGAGGGGTGGGGGTGGTCGGAAACATGAAATATGCAAACATAAAAAGCCGAAATGTTTAAGAGATATTTTTAATAGAAAAAAAATTGCTTAACATTTTGTTTGACTTAATGTTTGGCAAATAAATAAATATGGTTTTACACATGTTATGTTATTTGTTGTTTTTCGTTCGGACTTCTACGGTTTTTATTATGTTTGCTGTTTGTTGTTTGCCTTTTGCTTAAATCATGTAGAAAAATCGTTAAAAACAAACAACAAACACAACAATAACAACAACAACAACAACATTGCGGTAAACGCGCGGCAACAACAATTAAAGGCAACCACAAATCGTAGCAGTGGAATAAGAAGGCATAGAAGAAGAAGAAGCAGTATAGGGAGAAGAAGCAGCACAACAACTTGGTAAGAAAATTGTGGGCAAAAACCACGTGAAGAAAAGCCGGAAATAAAATCGATTTGCAAACGTAGAAAATGTTGAAAAGAGCAATGCTGAAATGAACATGTGTCACTGTATTGGTTGGTGGCATGCACACACACACACACACACACACACACGCATACACACGCGCGCACTGGGCAAAGGGAGCGAAAGAGCGTGCAGAGAGCGCAAGAATGTTGGCTGCCATGCATGGCAAGGGGGAAAGAAGGAGGAGTGTAGCACGGACAAATGGGCAAGTGTCGCTTGGCATGCAATGGAGGCTTGGCTCGACTCGAATCGACTTGCCTACTGCTACAACAAAACGAAATTTTTCTATGCTTTTTTTATTGTTTTTTTTTTTTTAATAAAAAATTAAACAAAATTAGCAAAAAATTAAATTGTTTTTTTCTACGAAATTTCTTGCAATTTGCCACCAAGACTGTTGAACAGCACGTAATGCACACACACACACACACACACACACACGCAAGCACACACCAGCGCACAGGCACATGGAACACGCGCAAATTATGTCATAGGCGCGCACAAAAGTAGGCAACAATTTCTATGGTTTTATATAATTTTCGTTGAATTTGCAAAAAATATACGAAAAATATAAAAGTTTCTTCGTTTTGATTCATTTGCCGTTGCCAATTTGCCCGTTTATATGTTACGAATTGGCTCACTTGTCTGTCCGCTCGCCGCACGTTCGCCTCAAACGCGACTTTTCAGCAACTTGCAACTCGACGCGTGAAAATTCACGTAACAATTGATTTGTGTGTCAGAAATGTCACAAGTGTCAAAAGCGTTCGTTGCTGCCGCTGTCGCTGCCGCTGCTGCTGCTTCTTCTTCGCCTTCGTGCTTTCCTGTCAGTGCCAACGACTGTTCGGCGAGAGCACGTACATGTGTGAGAGCGCCGAACGCGAAGAGAGCGCGGCGCCCTCTGAGCGCCGCGCGTTGCTTTGCCTGTGACGGCACTGCAGGTGAACTCAGCACGCGTGAGAGTGTGGAAATTTCAATGCGTTACCGTTTTAGCACGTGTCGCTTGTGCGAAGAGAGTCCGAAGCCGCGAAAGGAAGAGCGCAAAGCCTCTTACTGTGTGCACAGGGCCTGCGAATCGCGTCAATTGTTGCCGAGTGCCGAATTTTATTTGAAGTTTGGAAACCAAAAACGATTTTCTAAACATTTCAAAGAACTCACAAATAAAATAAGCATATTTTTGCAATTTTGATGAGTATGAAGCGTGTTATAACATGATACTATGTTATGAACAGAGCGCTACGGCCATTCAAATAAAAAAAGATTTTGTAAAGCGGTGAAATGAAGTAATATTTTGAACGAGTCGTTAATTAAATTCAACAAGTTTTATTGGCAAACAAGCATGGATAACTTAAATCAATGCAGAATTGCTCGCGTATGACTTGTAGACTGACTAATGAGCAACGATGGATTGATTTCCAATACTGCCGCTCAAACAATGTCTTCTTCTACTTCTTTTGGCATTAAGCAAATATTTGGTTAAGTTTTTCGGCTAAGCCTTTAAGCCAAGTGACAAAAAGTGTGGGAAACCCGTGTCTCGAAGCGCGTTAAGCTGCTTAAATATTGAATTCCTAACCGGACATTTTTCTTCAACATTACATTTCGAGACTAAAGAGCTGCGAGTACATTCGATGTCTTTTCTCGTAACACAATAGCTTTAAGCACCGAAAAGGACACTCGAAGACAGACACGAAGCCGCCATAAATGCTTTTAAAGTTATTGGCAAACGGTCATTCGTTCCTTCGTTCGGTTGGTCAGTCAGTTGGACAAAAAGGTGGGGGGCTGTTGTCGGTTGCTCGAGACTCGACTTGTGGTCAACACTCAACCGATTTCGAACACGACTACCTTCACGTGTTTGTGGCCACTTAGGGGGGTGGGGGCTGTAGCACCCTCATGCGCCAAAGGGTTGGACAACGCGAGCCGCAAAGTAATTTACATAATTGAACGTGTTGTTTAATGCATTTTTAATGATCGATTTTTCTGCATTAAACGGTATTTGAATGTATTTATTTATTAGTTTTAATCGCGCACGTTCGCTCGAAACGCTTTGATCAACTTGCTTCGCTCGATTGAAGTTTTTCGCTTGTTGTGCACTGAAGTAAATCCGATACGAAACTAAATCGCAACAACAAACGAGACCACAAACGAAGCGGCGCAGCGTGCCACGATGTGTTGTGATGGCGGCAGCGACAGCGACTGCACGCGTATCCCAATCAGAGAAATTGAAGCAGTCGAGGCTCAGCAGCGTTGGTGGCAGCGACAAACACACGAGCGTACTAAGAGCGAGCAATGCGAAAGAGGCGATTGATAGAGCCATGTGTGTTTGGGTGAAACGGAAGCGAGTGAAGGGGCGGCAAAGCAGGACAGCGGTGGTTATATTTTGCTCTGCATTGAAGCAAGGCAGCAACATTCTACACCACTTGAGGCTAATAATAAGAAGTCATATGAGAGCAACCAACAACAACAACAGCAACAGCAAATGCAGCATGAAAAGCAAAAGCCACGGGCAACAACGACGACAACAACAACAAAAGTAAACTACATGTCAGTAATACCAACAACAACAACAACAACCAAAGCAGGAGCCAAGCAAACGCAAAGTCAACCGCACGCAAGCAGCAACGCAACCGACATCAACGACGACGACGACGACGACGCCGACGCAAGCAGAGACAACTCAATTGCAGGCAGGAGTTGGCGGCGTTGGAGTTGTTCACTGGCAGCGTAGCAAGCCAAATGAGAAGAAGAAAGACAAAAAAAAACAAGCAGCAAAAGTGGATAAAAACCGCAAAGCACAAATAACTGAACTGAACTGCTTCTTCTTCTGCGTTGTAGTCATTCACTGCATTGCAATGAAATCGCAAAGAGGTTTTGCCATACAGTGAGCGCACGAAAGAGATGAGCGCAAGAGAGTCGTGTGTAGTGGACCGATTTTTGTTAGCGAAAGCAGGTAAATTGGGTGAGAGCATGAGTGTAAGCAAAGGAGAGAGTGCAAGCAAAACAACTGCAAGAGTCTTAAGAGCAAAGGCACAGTGTGAGAGAGGCATATGGCGAGAAAGAGGGAGAGTGCAATTGACCAGTGGCTATTCGGCAGTGTTGTTTGTTTGATGCGTTGACGATTGTTCGCCATTGGGAAGGGTGCACAGGAGGCAACAAGACGACAGCTTTCAACTGCAGTAAATGAGTAAGTTGCTGTTCTTGTAACTGTTATTATTGCTGCTGATTGTCTTTAAGAGCATTTGCATATAAACAAAGAAGAGTGCAAAAGAAAACCTTTCAAGAAAAAAGAGTACGAACGATAAAAAGATTTGTACCAAAGAACTTTCAAATGGGGTGAAATTTTGAATTAGAAAAAACACTATAAGAGCAAAACTTATAAAAGATAGTTTTTGTATTACATACATTACAAAAAAAAAAAAGCATAAAGTTTTAGCAAAATACTCCTTAGAAAAAAAGGTGCTTGGGAAACACTGTTAAAATAGACTGCTACCAGGGATGTATACATTCATTAAAATTTTATTTCCTTTTTAAGAATCAAGTAAGAAAAGATTTTTGGCTGAAAAATTATTTTAAAAAACAAGTTTCAAGTCCAAACTAATGAGTAATTTATTGACTCATGTTCCGCTGTTCTGTTTCCGATACAGTCTGGTCACTCTGGCGCAACTCTTTTGCGCAATTTAAGCGTGAGAGATGAACTCTTCAAAACGCTGCTTAATTTAGGGGATGCGCTCTCAGTTTTTACACAAAATTTGTTGCATGCGAGAAAAAACAGACGCACATGCAACCAAACATTACATCATGTTGCTTGCAACATGCTACAATACCTGCAACATGTTGCACTTCTAAAAAGATAACGCAGTGTTTCTCAGTTATTTGAAACAAATTTGCGAAATTTGCAAAAATACGAAAGTGAGTTATTTTAGAGTGAAGAAAGTGTTTTATTTAAACTGAAATTACATTTTCGAAATAAAGAACAACTTTGAAATAACGCAGCATTTAAACTGTTTGGAATCGCAAGTACATCTCATTAAAAGATACCCGGCCGTGCCACCAAACGTTGCCATTGCAGTGTGTTGTGATATATTGACGACATTAATGCTTGGATCAAGCAACATTAATCATATAACTGAGGCACATCATGCCATGGCCAGCGATCGGTACACAGCTGGACAGACAAAGCGTGAACATGGCCTATTAATTTAGGGCCAACGCCTGCCAACAAAAGGCCTTCTTTGTATCGTCGTCCTGTTTATGCGTGCCTTGTTTTGCGTTAATGGTGTGAACATGTACGAATAACAAATTGCGTCGGACGCCACCCGCGCCCTGTGCAATCTCACCAACCGCAGACGAGAAATCGAAAATTCAACTCAAATGAAAAATATCCAGAAACAATGGCAACTTACCACAAAGCGCACGAAGCGCAAATAAATGAAGGACACCTTGTCATTTTGAGCGCGCGGAAAAGAGAGCGCAGTGCTGGTCTAGCTGTCTCTTTCGGTCAATGCCTATTGTCGATCAGGGCAGTAACAGCAGCAGAGGTGCTCAAGCGCGCAGCGGGTGGCATTTTAAATAATAAAACAAGCTGCGACGGCGACTGCGACTCTAGGCCACATTGCTGAACTGCTTTGCATTGCAAGGCAGGCAAGGCAACGCAGTCCCTCTCACTAGATAGTTGATATCATAGCTTTCGATCAAATTGACTATCAGATTGCATGCCATATGCATTCAACGACGCCAGCCAGCCAGCCTGCCAGCTTCATTAGTGTCCCCTTACCCCGGCTACCACCTTGCTGTTGGGCCGTGCCAGCCGCGTTGAAAAATTCATTTTAATAAGCGCAACGCACATAAAATAAAATATCCTCAACAATAAATAAATGACAATTATGAATTTGTTCGCGGCAACAGAATTGAATATGAGTGTTGGCGTGTAAGCCCAACAAATACTTCTTGTTGTCCTGCTCGCACACACGTCTTGGCTGTGCACATGACCATAGTTCACCACATGTTGAGTTCTTCGAGACTACTGCGTGTTCTTTTGTTGCTTTTGCTTTTGCTCTTGCTTTCGCTTGTTCTTCCTCTTCTGATGCTACGCTGCTTGACGGCGTCTCATTAATTCTTAGTTTATCGCACCTTGTTAAAAACACATTGGATATTGGTTGGAAAATCTTGTGAAGAACACCAAAAACAGTCAACTTTTACATTATTCAGTTAATTCATATTCGGTTAATTATTTTGGTTAATCATTTGCTGTGCTTTGTTTAATTGTTTGCTGAATTTATTTTTGGTAATTGAAACTCACTAGTGCCTGCTCATTCTCACACACATATGATGCCATTAGTCGCGCCGTAATTGAGTTGTCTGTGCAAAACAAAACAATTAAATAAACAAGTTCAAAATAAAATGCTGATAAGTTACAATTTGTATTAATTTGCATACTAAAGATAAGCAAATAGCGCAGAATATCACGAAATGCTTTTATGCTGGCAATCGTTATCGATTGCAATCTTAATGGCGCTCTTTCACTTATCGCGCATTTCATCGATTACAGTGTTGGCAGTAAACAAGCCTCGCATCGTGCATCTCACTCTTGTGCATGTGTGAAGTGCTGCAAGTGTATTTAAATATTATAAACTGTTTGGCAGAGTAGCAAATGCCAGTCTCAGAGGCAATTAAAACACGGTTATGTCCTTTGCACGCCCACATTGAAAGGTGCCGACGCGATTGGCTTAAATATGAGTTGGTACAGCAGCCTGGCCATCGGGACCAACATAAATCCATCAAGAGTGAGTCAAGTAAACCTAAGCAATATTTATGCGATCCCACAACTTTGTGTGCTCGTCATTCTCTGGCATCCTTTTGCACTTTCTTGGAAGAATTTGTCGTCAAGTCTTGAACGAGACTTGTTGTTCAAGTCAACGGCGTCGGCGATTTATCTTTGAAATCAGTTTGTTTTCTTTCTTGCTTTTTCCCCACTTTCCGCGTCGCACACTTTGTCCACTTTGCTCACATTTCGTAATTAGATACGCGTTCCTGCGTCGACTTCCATGCACGTTGCGCGCGCCTACGACAGTCCACTTTTGAGCTTGGCTAAGCATTCGACACAGTCGCGAAGTTGCCGTTGCCTCCACACAGGTGAAAACCACGCGCAGTGCAGACTCCCAACCAGACGCCACCGTCGCCCGCACGCCAACGACGTCACCAAAGAATACTCGTTTGTTTTATGGGCGTGGCTGGCACAGAATTAAGTTATACGATTTTTAGACTTGTTCTTTTTTTTTTTTATTTTTTCATTCGGTTCGGTTTTGGTTCGTTTTCGCGTGTGCACTTCTTTTATGACGCGTGATGCTTGGCTGCGTGGAAATTCCAGACTTTCATTTGCCGTTTGTGACTTTGCATGCAATCAACATGCAAAAACTCGACTCAACGCAACTCAAGTCGTTGTCGCACTCGCAGCCTGCCCCGCGCACCCAACACAACATCACCCGACCCTACAGTCCTTTGTTTGTCTACCAGCTTCGACCACTTCGACTCATTGTTGTTGTTGTTGGCTCCGAAGTGCTAAAATGCAAATGCTTACAAAGTCTTGCTTCACACAAGCCATCGTGTTTGCATTTAGAATAGTTCTCGGCTGCTGTCCTGATTTGCACAGAGTTGAACGCAACTTGGTGCATCAAGTTCAATTTGTTCGCCGCTCACTTGTTGGCAGTTCATTAAAACAGTCGATTAGTAGGTCAGCCCTCCAAATAGCAGTCATTTGTAACCACAATTTTGGGGAGGTGCAGCACTCACATGCATAGTGGCAACCAAAAACACCGAATTATAAATCAAATGTTGTTTCCCTCAACCTCTTTGAATTAGCATTCTAATAAAACTTTAATTATGTTAATTGTGCTCATTTATAAGTTTAGAAAAGTTAACAACAACACGCATGCACCTTTCAGGAACAAAAAGTCGGTATAGCAGTTCAAAGTTCCGGCTGCGTTGCTCGTTTCATGCGCCCCACACTGCTGCGCCTAAAAATAAACCAAAGTTGTCTGTGTTTATTTATTTAAAAAATACTTTTGTCAAATTTATGCAAGTGAAGAAGAAGATAATATAAAAAAATACCATTTAACAGATACCAAAAAATTTTTGCAATGAAGCGCGAAAACAATTTGTTTTTTTTTTAAAGCTCAAAACTAATTTTAGGCGAAAAAAAAATAACAAACCTTCTCTCTCTGACGAAGAGACTCGAAGCGAAGCGAAGCCGCTGTGCAATGAACTTCGGACTTTTGTTGGTAGTTGATTTTTGTTTTTCTTTATTTTTCATAATTATTTGTTGTATTTTCTTAACATTTACTTTTTTCCTGATGTGTTTTGTTATTTGTTATTTGTTATTGTTGATTTATGCAAATTAATAAGCGTTTTCTAATAACTCATTATGCCGCGTAAACACGTCGAACTTGACGAAATGAACGATTGAATGGTTGGTTGAACGAGTGTCTCAGGGAGTGAGTGAGTGAGTGAGGAAGTGAGTGACTGAGTGACTGAATGAGTGAGTGAGTGAGGTCGTAATGAATGTTTTAAAGAGTTACAAATCTGAAGATATATTGAAATCATTCAACAAGTCACTCTTTAAAAATCTATTGAATCACGGCCGACCGCCCGCACGCCCCACAGTTGCGAACTTGCACCTTCTTCTGCCTAACCGAATTTCGCACAATCAATTACACATGTCGAACATCGAACATGGCAATTATCACGTTCCGCTTCATGGTCGTATCAAAAATCGTATTGCAAAAGCAACAAATCGTAAAGATATCATGTAAATGTGTAAAAGATAAAATGAAACACAATTATTGAACATGTGAGAATAGAAAAAAATATAAAAGGGAATCGTCATCAATAACGAACGATCAATAAAACTTGAATGCATGGGTTGCTTTATTGATTGACGTCAAACGCGCTGAGACTTCAATGCATTGGAAAAAAGGGGAGTTACAACGAAAGATTATTAGATACAAATGAGTAATATTTGGTTAGCGTACAAATTGTTGCACTCAAGCCAATAAAATGCACTAGTCAATGAGCTTCAAGCTTCATGGGCTCATAGAGACACTTTGGCCGTTGGCAAAATCCTTTAAACTTTGCTTCCCACTTCAACGCTTCTTCTTTCCTCTTTTTGCAGCTTAATTACGATTTTATGTTAATTAAACACGCCCCTTTTTCTTTTGTTAATAATTGCTGTCACTTTGCAGAGCTCATGCGACTTTTGCGCTGGCGGGCAAAGCGTTAACAGAAGCTCAATTTGCAAGCGTCTTGTGTCGCATGCGATGAACGATTGTCGCCAACTTTCAGCAAATTAACAGCAAATTGTCGCTGATCTCAGATTATGTATAATTTTATAGCAGAGCAGAGTTTTAACAAGCGTAAAAAAACGCTTTTATAAACTTTAATTTCTGCTTAGAAAAACACCGAACAAAAAAGACAACAACTTTATTATTTAAACAATTTATGGCGTTGTTTATATAAAAGTTTATCTTTATGATGACGTTTACAGCGCATAACTGATTTGATTGCCAACTCTGTGTGTGTGTGTGTGTGTGTGTGTGTGTGATAAGAAATCACAGTCGCATGACAATTGATGCGAAGGTAATACGCAGAAAACTCATGTTGATATGAAGAGACCGAAACCAGCGCCATTTAAGTAAGCCCACGTCTCAGAGCGAATCTATTAGAAATACTTCAAATTTAACAACTTTCAACACCAAAGTACTTTAATGCGCACAACAACATGTAAATAACTGCAAAGCATGAAGCCGTCGCTGCCGCAGCCGCCGCTGCCGCATGGCATGCCACATGGTTGCAACGAGCGTGGCATACCAAAGCGAATTGTCTAACGAGCTCATGCCGCAGCGCAAAGCACAAGCAAACAGCAACAACAACAACAACAGCAACGCTTAACCAAGAACTTGAGCCCACACGCGGCCCACAGCATGAACTAGAAGCAGCAGTGGCTTGTGGCAGAGGGCAGGGAAGGGGAAAGGGAAGTGGTGAAAAAACAACGAAAACGGTGAAAAGACTTCAACGTGCGCGCGCCTTGCAATTTAAACGCCAAACGCCGCAAACGGTTGTCCGTCTCGCTGTCCATCCGTCCGTCAGTCAGTCAGTCTCTCTGCCTGTCTGTCTGTCGGTGCGTCCACAGTCGACGATCGAACGATAACAAGATTAGAAAATAAGATTTATCTCATAGATTGATAGATTCGATTACAAAGGCCGTGTGTGTGTGTGTTTGTGTGTGTGTGTGTTTGTATGTGCCACAAGTTGTGTTCGTGTATAATTACAACAACAACAACAACGATTACAACACGAACGCAACATGAACGAGAACAAAATGCGCCAAGAGATATTTAGTTGGCTGCAACGCGTGCGTGCGAGTGAGATGCAACATGGCAACATTTCAGATGCAACTTGAGGCAACTCGAATTGAGCTGCGCATGCGCGACTGCGCCTGGCGTTTTAATGGACTTTTAACTGGTTTCCTTCGAGCAGCAGCTCGATTGTTCTTGACTGCCTGCCTGCCTGCCTTGCCTGCCAGCAGCATGCACCTGCAACACTTTGTTGCCAGTTGGTGTTGCCAGTTGTTGTTGTCGTTGTCGTTTCGTTGCCTAGTTCTCATCCGCCGGCATATTTACTAATTTAATAATTCAGAAAGCATTTAAATTCCTAATCATATCTCGTAAAGCTGCCGCCTTCGATATCTTCAGCGTCTATCTGTGTCTGGATTAGCCAAACTGGTGGCAGCAACAACCAGCCTTAGACTATTGCTATTGCTTCTGCTTTGCGCCTCTTTTAGCTTCCTTCCTTCACAACGCTTATTGCCTCTGGCGCCCAGTCGCTATGCGAAATTAATCGCTTGCCGCAATTTATGAAAATTTCTCACCATTTCACGCACAACAACAACATCCGAAAGCTTTGTCGAGCCCAACAAGCCAACAAGCCAACAAGCCATCAACCCAGCCAGCTAGCAGCTAGCAAGCAAGCTAGCCTGCCTGCCTGCTTGGTTGGTTGACTTCCAATTGGATTTCCACTTTACTGTCTATGCAATTTGTATCTAACTAGATGAGTATCTCGTCTGCGCGCTCAGTCACTTGCTGTTGCTGTTGTTGTTGCTGTTAGATGTTTTAGCCGAACTGTTGCATTGGCTTTTGTGGCTTGCAGTCTTATTAGCCGGCATCTTATTAGAGCCTAATAGGTGTTTAGCGTTAGTTGGCAGGCTGGCTGGTTGGCTGCTGGGTAGATACGTGGGCTGCTTAGTCGTATTTAAGCGCGATTTATACTAGTTCAACTAACGGAGCTACAATCATTTTGTAAAAGAAAGTTTACTAGTGGGGTGGAATTAAATGATTTTTTTTAATTTATTTTTGTTTACATTTTCGGTTTAATTGTTGTTAAAAATCAAAATATGCTTGATAAACTATTGAGTTGTCTTAATCTTCTAGCATTCTAAGAACTTTCAATAATAAATTACTGCCTAAAAAATTTTGTTCTTGCTGAAACATTTTAAATTGCATTTCTGTTTTGACTCAAAGCTTGGCTTGGCTTACTTGAGTTCTGTTTGCAAATTAAACGACACTTGAGCTTTAGAACCAGTTCTCTCTGCGCAGCCTTAAACGCATTGAACCTGCTACGCTGATTGGGTAAATAATGAAACCGCCGCCGCCTTGACTACTCGCCATATCCTATAGACAATTCTTCCAGCGTTCTTTAAGCAAACAGTGCGCCGTTGATGCTCATGTTCGGGCACACTATACAGCCGTGCTACTTGCCATTATTGACATGGAGACCAACATTCTGCGCTATTCACATGTGCTGATAATGACGATGACGATGATGATGATGGTGATGATGATGTTGCTGATGCTGATGACGATGTTGCGTCGTCATGTCGGCTTCGCTTTGTGCCCTTTGTTCGCGTTGTTTAAATATTGATTCTTTTGCATTCTCTCTCCCCCTAGTCGTTTCAACTGCTGCTGCTACTTTGGCAATGGCGTAGCGCATCTTTTTCAATCAATGCGGACATGCTTTGCCATTCAGTTAGGCCAACCGTCCATCCAACTCTATGTCTGTCTGTCTGTGTGTCGGTCTGTCTGTCCTTTGGCTCGTCCCACCGTGCAGGCCTGCACAAAGTCACTGCTTTGCTTACAGTTCAATTCCAATATTTTCTTATTTTCAACTTCGATTTTTTGTATTTTTTCTAGTTTGTTTTTTTTTATTTTATTTTTTTTTTATTTTTTTTTTGCTTTCAGTTACTTCTGTGAATGCTGACTGACTTTTGCATTTTTTTGTTGCTTGTATTTTTTCATATTTTCTGTTTAAATGTTTCAAGCGCGTAAATTAATCTCAGCTTAATTGCTTTTCGCGGCGAAGTCGAAGTCGAAGTGGAAGTGGAAGTCCCTTATGCGAGCGTCGTCATCAACGAAGATCAACTCGGCGCTGCCAACCATACATGACTTGTGCTAAAAGCATTCTGCACTTTTGAAATGAGTTTCTCAGCTATTTTTAGCACCAACATTTAACTTATGCGTTATGAAGTTCATTTCGAGCCGCACAAGTCAAACGGAAGTTGTTTGAACTTGCAAGTTGTACGAATGACACAAATTCAAATACAAGTGGCAATGTCAAAGCGCCGTTCACTCATGTCGCATTAATGCATAACACGCGCCAAATATGATAAATTATTAAACAGAAACTGAGGCTCATTAAATGCAAAGCGGCGGCACTAAAAACACTCGCCATAAAAGCAATGACAGACCGAAAGGCGAACGCTCACATTTCCACTTGATAATGAATGCGGTCAGTGTGTGTTTGGTGGCTTCCCTACGGTATTAGTCATCGGCAACCGTTGCCAGTTGCTTATCCTTGACGGCGACTCCTGCCAGCCACCGACCCGCGAATTGGGTCGACCATGACGTCGTTGCTCGTTGCTGGCTGTCGAAGCGTACTATTTTTACTACAAATGACAAAAGTTCCACGACTTTATTGCGCTTGCATATTGCGTAATGGCCATGACGCCATCGAGCTATACTCCTCAGTCTGCAGCTCGGTAGCCTCACGAACGCGCCAAACTATTCGAGTGCCTACTGAGGCAGACGTCACGGCGCTCGATAAAAGTCTCGCACCGCTCCGCTCCTTACGCTCAGCGCCGATGTGTGTTGCGTTCGTTCAAACGCTTCATTGAATAAGTTTTTAATATCAATTGGGAATATATAAATAAATTTATTTCGTAGAATAGAATCGATTACTTTGTTGTTGTTGTTGGAGTTGCCACAGATTTATTTCAAAGTTTCAAAGTGGTAGAGCAGCTGGTGTGCTACCCGAAGGGATACACTGAAAAGGAGAATATGGAATTTCCTACGAATGATTACAACTTCATACTCAAAGTTATATTTCGTTTATATTTCAAGTTCACATGGCACAAAGATCCAATATAATGTTTGACCTCAACTTCACAATTACTCTTGTCTAGTTGCGGAATTCTGATTGCAGTCAAAAATGACATCATTATAAGAAAACATTAGTAGAAAAAACCAAACACCAAACTATTTAAAGTCTCCCTCATTATCATATGCACACATATGCCAGCCAAAGTAGAGTGTAGCGCGCAGACATTGTCGAATGAACTTGTCAAACAAAAGCTATTTTCGTCTCAAGCCAAGCGCATAAATACAAAAGCCCGAAATAAAGACGCCGACTCAGTCGTCGACGTCGGACGAACGGCGTCGTCTAGAATGATTATACGAAAATAGTGTGCCAGTGGCAGGACTATTGCCGCAGTTGTAATTTCATTCACAAATGAACTTGGGTTTTATGCGTTGCTGCCGAGGCGTGAGCGACGCCGACTTGGCGCCGCTCGAGGTCGAGGATTCGTCTAGCACCCGCTTTGTTGCTGAGCGGCGTCGAGCATGTAACTCACAGACACTGAAAGACATCAGCTGCCGATTTTAGTCGGCGCTAAGTACTTGGACTTTCACTCTGGCAAGAGCTTAGCAGTGAATTAAGCGCCTGAAAGCGCGCTACAAAATGCCAAACAGTGGAAACAGCTGCGCGCTTGCCGCGACATAAGCCTTTTTATCGCCTCGACTTTGGCAAGCAACTGGGACTCGCGCCTGCCGCCCACACTGGCAAAGCAGAAAACTGCTGATTTACACTTTTCGCTGCGAATGAGTTTGCAAATTTCGAATTTTGTTTGAGTTTCAATTTCAAACTTTTGATTGGCCGCAATTATCTTCATGCTGGCATCAAAACCGGTGGCCTTCATTGCCTTCTGGCTTGCTTCTTTTGTGCATTTCGATTGAAAAGTTTATCGTTGCGCCTTTTGTGCACCTTTTTTTCTTCGTTATGTTGGCATTTCCAACCAATTTGTCGTCGGCGAATGTAAGTTGCTTTTTCTTGATCCTTTATCCTGGCTGTCGTTGTACGTATTATTTATGACACAAATGTGCGGCGTCGTTTCATTCAATTAGGTCGAATGTGCCCGCAGCAGTCGCCTTCCGACGATGACGATGATGATGACGATGACGATGATGACTCCGGCATACTTGATTCCGTTCGTTGCCTAACAAAGCGTAAAACTTTATGATAAATTCTAAGCATTTTTGCGACGATTCGCATTCTGTTGGAAATAATCCTGATTTTTGCTCTGCCGATGTTGAGGGTGGCTGATGGCCATGGATAAAATTGAATAAGACGCTTTAATCTCAGACTTTGTTATTTAATCCGAGATAATTCTTATTTGTTTTTTGATTGCTTCGTTTGAAGTTGAAATGGGCCACAAAATTGCATTTGTCATTATTGGGAATTATTGATTTGATTGCCTGATTAAACGAAAATAAATGAAAGAAAATTAACTTGTTTTATATAAATAGAACATGTTTTCTACGACAATGAGCTTTTTATTTATTTTCGTATCAAAAAAGCATTGAACTGTTATTGGAAATAATATCAGTTCACCACACTAGCACAAAACTAAAAAATATAGCTATATCTATACTAGCTCAAATGTACTCACTACTACTCCGCTTGTTTTCAACTATTGAATTTTACTAGAGGGGTTTGAGCCTCATACCTTCTGGTTCATTGTCCAACACACTAAACTACAATAAATTGAATTTATTTGAAACCTTTTTGTTCAGAACAGTGCTTTTAATAAATTAAATAAATTAACAAACGTTAATTTTATAAACAATAAAGCTTACATCATTTTATTTTTTTTCAATAATAATTAAATTGTAAACCACTAATTTAATAACATAATCATAATCCAACACACTAAACTCAGACCTCCAGCAGTCGGCAAAATCGTTGCCAAGGGGGCTCAGGGTCGGTCCGGGTTTGCCTCATTTTCAAAATGGTGCAAGTATGCATCACCTTTGACTAGTTCTTGTGCTAGTTTCGTAATCGTCAATTGGGCACTAGTTTGCTAATAAAAACTTTCTATACAATTTGATACTGCCCTCAACTCATCACTAGAAAACTAAGTTGAGTCCTATTATTATCATACTGCTGTGAACAATATCTTGCTCTGTTGATGCATATAGCATTCTTTTAGGCACATATGCTTACTTACGCCAAGTATCTTCTCATCCTAATCAACTTAAATGAGCACAGATGTGCATTGCCAAAACTTTACACAATTTGCCTTTCAATCAACAGATTCAAAAATCTCTCACCATCCAAAGTAGGACACACACAGAAGTGTCTGCAACTTCATGAAATTCAAGTGGCAAAGTTAACGACAAAGTTATATCAATAAACACTTCACAAAGGAAATGTTAATAAAATTAAGCACTCAACATATGTCGTACTCAGGCGTTGGGGTTTGTGTTGTTGGCGCTGGGGCTGGGGGATTCTCATTTGTGCCACACTGAGCTTGTAGTGCGTGTGTGTGTGTGTGTCATTTGTGTGAGAAGTCGCCTTGAGAAATTCAATTTCACTTGATAAAATGTAAGAAATTGTTTTAAAATACTGACTCGACTTGAAAGCTTTTCGAAACCGAATGTGCTGTGGCAACTTGAATGAAATTTATGCACCCTTGAGTACGCTTTGAGCCAGCGATGTGATGAAGTGAGATTTTCACACGTAATGATTTTCGTTTTCTTCTCAGTCATTTTTATTTTTTATTCTGTTTTTTTTTTATAACATAAAATGTAAAAGATACTTTCCATTTTCACTTGAAATCCTCGCGGAAATCCTTTTATAATAAATTTTCCTGCACAACAAAGTTTCATGGCGCGAATAGAATGGCGAAAAACAAGACGGCTTAAATTGCAATTTCCCTTTCCTTTTACCAGCGAGTGAGTGAGTATGTGTGTGTGTGTGTGTGTGTGTGTGTGAGAGTTCAGACCAAGGCCAAAAGCGAAAATACCACGAGAATTGCAACACAGCGCTCATCGCACATCGCATTTCTGTTTGAGTTGAGTTCGGCGAATTCTGTTGAAATGGAAAGCAAAATTCCGCAGCACCTTTCGACGTGACGTGAAATGCCTCAACTAATGAAGTTAAACACAACGACGACAACGACAACAACGACGATAGCGAAAATGTCTTCCAAGTCGTGCCCCTCTACCCGGCAATAGCTCTTCATAGCTCGGTCCGTGGCTGAGTTCATTCGGCGTGGCGCGGCGCGCTCTCTTGTCTTTGTCGTAGTCAACTTGACTTTTACAGCGCTTAACTTTTGCTTTCTAGTGCCATTCAGTTCGTTTCACCGGCTCTTAGGTGCCATCACTGGGGGTGTTCCCGTTCCCACACTGAAATTTCCACCGCTTTAAAAATATTTTTGCGCCAAGTAAACGTTTTTCAGTCATGAAATTTTAATCAAGTTTTATTTATGTAGCAGACATGTCTGCATTGGGTTTTGTATATTTCCGGTACCAAAAACAAGAAATAAAATCAACGTATTTTCAAAAGGAAAATGTCACCCCAAGGCTACAAAATTGTTGCCAAAACGTTATTCGAGTATGTGAAAACATTTAAATGCAAAAGTTCAACGACCTCGAACAAGTTAATTTCTTTAAATTTTTATTTAGCAATTTAAGTCAATGTTATTTAATAGAAACTCAACTAATTAGCGACTGCCATGCACCAAATTTGCTACAAAATAGTCAATGAAAACCAGTAAGGACGTTATCCTCGGCCTTGCCATAGATGTATACTCTTCACGACACCTTTTGTGGTACGCCCAGTTTATTTTTGGAATCTTTTCTTTTTGTCCACATAGCCTACAGATCAATTTTAGTTGTTATATCTCATTGGGTGCCAGAAATATGGAAATTATTGTTTTTGGTCATATGGGGTGCCACGCCCATTTTGATATCAAAACAGTTTTTAAGCCCCACTATGAACATAAGTATGAAGTTTCAAGTCAATTAGTTAAGAAACAAAAAAGTTTTCCATACAAAGACTTAAATTTTCTTCTCTTCCTCTTCTTCATTTTGTATGGCAGGTACCAGTTCCAGTAGTCCGATCTCAATGAAACTTCCTGGCATTTAGTCAGGCTACGGTTTACTACTACTTGTGTAATTTCAGCGCTCTATTTTGTAAAACAAAAATGTTTTTCATACAACGATTGAAATTTATTTTTCTTCTTCTTTTCGTATCGTGGCTACCAGTTCCAGTGGTCTGATCTCGCTGGTTCCGACCAATGTGTCATCGTAATAAAGTGCAAGAGTCTGTGTAAAATTTCAGGTCGATAGCTTCAAAAATGAGAGAGGAGTTTGCATACATACAGACAGACGGACAGACAGACGGACATGGCTATATCAACTCGCCTTGTCATCCTGATCAAGAATATATGTACTTAGTATAGTCGGCCACGCCTGCTTCGTGAAAAGTATAAAAACCTATCCGAGATGACCTATTTTGGTCTTCATTCTTATATACCAATGCACTGCTATATCAACTCGGCTTGGTCATATAAATTCGCTTATTTAGTTAAGTTTGCCTTGAACTTTGTAGTTGCTTCCTTCAGCTGTTTTCATTGATCATGAGCTTTTTACAAACGAAATGCACGAAAAATCTCAATGAAATGCATGACTAAACAAACTTGCACTAAAACTTGAAAAATTTTTTGTAAAAACGAAACGAAACAAATAAAAATTTTTAATGATAATCGACGATGAATCATCACAGCGCGCCAACAACAACAACAACATTCAATGAAAATGTATTTCAAAAACCCATATTTACATATAAATTTGTAGTGCAACGAATGACGTTTTGTCGAGACAAGCGTCGATGGAAGAAGAAGCGAGAGAAGAAGCGCGCCTTTGATGTTCTTCACTTACCTGACAATCGAGCGTGATCACTGCGGAGCATTGAAGTGAAATCCGGCGACTAAGAACACTAACGGACGCCAAAGCGATCAATATTATCGCGCCTAAATGAGCAAATGGACTAAAAACGAATGAATCAATGAGTGAATAAATGAGCTGGTGAGACTGACTGAGGGCTGGCAGAGCGTGCTGGCAGCGTTGAGGCACTTGAGTGAATTATTGCTGAGGCAATTTGGAAAACTGTTTGGGGGCAAAGCATTGATGATGACACGTTTTGGCTATTGACTTTAGCCAAAGACAATGACAAAGACAAGTTGTTAAGGCATTTGTATAGAGTGACACATGTCAGTCGTTCGCTGCCAACTTCCTGTCACAAAATTTGCAAACAATTTTGTCAGTGCGGCCGTTGTCAGCAATTAAGTTCGCTCTAATGACAGTTTCAATATTGTCATGTGCACGTGACTATGTCACGATAGTCACGCGACAAATGATGCGATCGAATGACTGATTGGCCGACTGACTGACTGAGTGAATGAGTGAGTGAGTGAACTGAGTGACTCATGAAATGCAACGAGCGCGATTCATTGTCTTCTGTGACCCACACACGTCGCTCGCATCTAATATCATATTCAATATTTAGTCAATAACATTCTCCAAAGCCAAAGCGGCAAAAACTCACGTACCGTTTGTCGTTCTTCGTTCGTCGCTTGTCGTTGGCATGTGTCGCACATGCACTCAAAAAAAAATATACCTTTTTTGGTATTCATAAGTGTCATAATTCATCAGAAGTTGTTTGTTTGTTTTTTGCATTTTTTGTGAAATTCATAATCCTTATTATGAGACTTTTTGATTTACTAAGGCACACAACTGCCAAAGTGACGGCTGTTTTTGGCAGCACGAACACTCGGCTTTGTGTCTCAATGGCAAAGAAAGGGATCTCCCAGCCTGACACAATTTGCGACAAACGAAGCTGTGCCAACACAAATTAAAATGCGATTAAAAAAACCAAGCCTTGGTGGAGAAGATTGGTAAAAGCCTCAAGACATTTCTTTGGCACTGCGTTTTCCAATTCGACAACACACAATGACAGCAGATGCTTGGCCAGCAAACTGCGCTGCCACGCCCACAATACGCTGTCAATAAGACCGTAGTCAAGCCAAAAAATGTGGCATGCGCCGCGCAAAAACGGCTTTCATTCATGTGCTCCGGCTGCAGCTGTGGCCAAAATGTATACTAAAGTGACAAGAGCATGAACCTCAACTAATCGCAACAAAACAATGGTGTCCAAATTAATGAAAATGACTAAAGACTCGCCAATAAATTCGAATAGAATGAAAAACACAACAAAAATGTGGAAAAAAGGACGAGCGACAAAAATGTCAAATTAAAGCAGAAAATTGCAAAAATATACGAGCAGAAAAGGTGAAAGTAGTGAAAGGACAAATCAAGCGAAACGAAACGAAACGTATTATTTTCGAGCACAAACGAAAGGACAAGCAGAATAGGCCAGGCACACGCGTCGGCAACACCCACCTGAGTGCAAGCGAGCCAAGCCGAATTCGGACGGGACGGTACGGAACGGTACGGGACAACAAAAGGTCCTTTACAGTTGTAACATTTGCCATTGTGCGAAAACATAAATTATAAAAACATTTTCGTGTCGCAATTTCGTGGCACATTCTGCGGCATATGCGACCCATTATAACCGCCGTGCTACACGGCCACAGGACGACGAGTACGCCCACCAGTATTATTCCAAATTGATTTAAAGTTGCATTAGTAGTCGCCGTGTTCGCCGTGTTGTTGCAATGTCCGCTCGACACAATAGGCGTGAAATATGCGGCCGCTCGAACGGTCCTATCGTAAATCGTGGCTGTCATACGACACATACTACAAGCCGTTGGTGGGCGCTTGGCACGCCATGCAGTTCAGTTCGGCTTTATGCATCTGAGGCACTTCGCTGACACAATCGTCGAAGGTAAAACTTTCGCTGCAATTATTTTCCCTTTTTGTGTCATTTTCCGCAATCATTATTCATTTTAAGTGCAGTGAAAGTAAACAAACAAATACTCATTTCACTAGCATTTGATTTAGTCGCTTTTGAAGATATCAAACGTTTAATTTAAACTTAATTTGTGCACACGCTTTATTGAAGTGAGACATGCACAAAAAACGCCATTTTCACACGAACTTTCAAAGCAATTCTGTCGAATTAGAAAATCCATTTCACAATACAGAAAGGATAGGAACTGGATCTCTTCAGAGTTTCTTTTAAGTTGCGTGTACCATAGTATGGCTTACAACATTGGTGCCCTAGTCGCTTGCACGACTGCCTTTGAAGTTGTGTTGCAGCTGGTCACAAGTTTGCCCAAAGGTAAGGTCGAGGTCTAGCTACCTCTATTTATTTGCCTTGTATTTTAAACCACAGCCACAGCGTAGCTCCGTATATGGGCCACAACCAATGAGAGACCAGATCAAAGGTAAACCAATGATCTGGAGCTGTCTCTCCCCACTGTACCAAATCAACCATTGGTCCGGTATCGTGCTACTGTTGAGTAATAGTCATAATAGTTATACCAAATTCGAGTCCAGATGACTCCCATGTAATTGGTCAACTTGTGCACCCCTCCTTTTCTGCTACATAGCGAACTATGCATTGCCCATTTAGCTGGACAAGCACCCAAAGGTGGTTGCATGTCTCACCACCTTTACCCAAGACGCGAGGTTGGCATAGTGTACTCTTAGATTTTTCCAAGCCCGTTCCCTTGGCTGTGGTTTCGCTAGATCCATTACACAATACAGTAAATCATCGATATTTATGAATTATACCAACACATGTATGAACATTGCCTTTTGTTGAATAATATTTTCTTCGAACAAAAACGAAGGCCAAAGCAATGAAATCATTTTCACATTAATAAGTCAAGCACAGCGAAACTAAACTAATCAAAGGCCTCAGTCGTTTGGCGTTGACCCACGCACACAATCAAAGGACAAACCCATTTCACAAAAGCAAGTAACAAAAAACGAAAAATATGATTTACGCAATCGAAAATTGTCTGGCTAGAAAATATAAATTAGTCAAAAAAAAGTAAATAAATAAGCAACCACAAAGAAGTAAAAAAATGTTATATTTTTATTGTTCGAATTTACGAGCGCACTCATGATTAATGTCGCCGAATGTCCTCAACAAAAAGCAATGAAAGGACTTTGCCTTTTGTGTTGTTTTATTCATTGATTAAAAATACTTTTTGTTGGCTTGGCTCATTTGCCGCTTTGCTTTGACATGTTCAAGGACCACACTCGTATACAACTTGAAAATCAACGATGTTTTTGATTTATTGCAAAAGACATTTTCGAGCGCAGAGCTGAGCATAAATTTGCTTAGGTAATTGTTTTTGGGTTTCAACTCAGTTTCGGCTCAGTTTGGGCCACACACAGGTGCATGGCAGACTAATTGAGTCGCCTTATCTGAACTTCTCAACTCTCGCGGCAAATGTTTTTAATCAAATAAGTCCTTGCCGCAGCTGCGCTCCTTAACAAATTAAGTTTTCAAACAGCCGCCAAAGTGCCGATCAAACCGAAAATGAGCGGGGGGGAAAAGGGCACTACAAAATATTCTTACCGACTTTACTTTTAATTAATAACAACGCAGCAAAATTGATTCTTCGATGTTCGTTGCATACGGAATGCGTTCCCAGGCGTTGTGGCTGGCAACCACGCTCAGTGTACGGCGCTCTTCAATGCCTCTTGTATCTTATCAGGCAACGATCGATGTAGATCTACCGATCATCATGTAGCTGCGCTCAGATACCATCGCTCTGACACTGAGTCTGACTCTGAGTCTGTCTTTGTTTCTTGTCTTCGTTATGCTGTTTCATATTTAATATGTTGTAATAATTCTCTTAAATACTTTCAAGTCAAATCGCTTATCGCTACTAAATATCTACTGCTTTGTGTGTGCCAGTTGTTGTTGCCAGTGCCAGCAAATTGCCAAGTCATTAGCCGCAACACAACATGGCTAAATCGTGCGGCTTTTCACTTATTGATGTCGGTGTGTGTGTTAATGAGTTGTAGAAAATATTTTGTTCTGGCAAATATGTAATAATTTTAGAGCGCCTTAAACAACATTTTTGCACTGCTTGTCAAAGAAGGTCAGTCCTCAAGACTTAAAACGCCCACAACAAGCCGCTGCTGCCATGTGTCTTTGCATAACCCATTTTCGAGCCGGGCTTAAATCAAGTACGTGCCCTCAATAAATCATACGCTGTCATGTCCAAACTGTACGCTGCTCGACCATTTGTCAAAAACTAAGTCATGTGTATAAATATGCATATGCACATTTTGAAGGAGTTCGCTTATAAAATAATGCCGCGACTAATAAGTAAAATGAAATATGCGATCGTGACCACGCCCAGTCGCAACTTAATTGTTGCAGCACATGGAATGCATAATTAGGATGAAGACAACGCCGAATAACAGTTCAGTGCGCATGGACGGCTTTGGACGGCTTGGCTGACATCACTTCATTGAAGTCACATGGGTGATCCCTCGACTGCTTTTCATTTTCTAGATCGCCCAACCAAAAACTGCTCAACATGAAAAAGACATCGTACGGGTTTCAATAAGTAATAAAGTAGCTTCTTTGCCCTCGGGCCTTTGATTGCTCGCTTAAATGCTGACGGGCCGGGCCAGCATAGTGGCCCACAACAGTAATTTACGAGCGTTGCTTTTTACCGCAAATTAACGTGTCTGAAAACCGCCAGAAATGTTTTTATTATTATGGAAAATGTATTTTTAATAATTTCATTATGTATAATATCCGAATACGTGCATAATATATTCAAGCATTTTATTGCTTGCTGTTGTCAACTTTGTCAGACGATATGCTATAATTTTACTGCTTTGGCAGCGTAGCGTTTCAGCATTGTTGGAAAATGGAGACATTCTCACTCGACTCGCGCCGATCGAGAGACCGTAGCCCACTGGCGTCAACCCAGATATATTCTCACCGATAAATGCGCGGCTTAAATTTAAATTTATGCTTTTATAATTGCCTTTCATTCCGTATAGAAAAATATACTAAGTTCATTTTCCAAAGCTTTATCGACAATCTTTCACTTTTTCACCGTTGCATGCGCGAGCTAAACTTCTACTAGTACTCTTTCACCGTAGAGAACTTAATTGGAATTTATTCTATCAGCATTTTGATCAATGTCAAACGCATCCAACGCTGAGGCGCAGACAGGCCACGCAATCTTGTGAAGAACTGAAATTATAAACTCATTTTCAACGGGGCAAAATGTTTGCTGAGGTGTTTTTATTAGGTTTCTTTATGGGATTCACTGCAATAGAGATAGAAATCGTCAACAACATGTCTTGGAGTCCAACTAAGCATTGTTTCCATATTGAATTCGGTCTACATAATTTATGCACCTTTCGTTAAATGCGCTTTTAGTTTGATATAAAAATTAAGATATTTGGGACAAATACATAAATATCTCATAGTTGAAATAAGCTATCGTTGAGTTTGGTAAAGTAGTATAACACAGCATTGAGTTTGGTGTTGCTTGTGGTCGTCTGGTTGGCAAAATTGAGTTATATTATTTATTGAAATTGAATTTTTATTGAAAACATTATTAATGCAAATTAATTGTCGTGCATTGCACACAAATTCATTTTTTTTACACAAGCAACCTTTTTTCAATCAACACTTTACACAGTGACAAAATGATCTATCAGTCTCGCTCTCCATTTAAACCATGCCTAAGCTAAACCTTTACAAACATTTAGTCTAAATACTTAACTCACGCTATCGAAACCTGTTCGCATACTTGCACTCAACGATCAAAACCGGTGACCACCCACAAGCATTGACTGACTGACTTTACTTTCTAAACAAACACATTGAAATGCCGAAAAATTTCTAACATTCAAAATGTCAAACATTTAAATTTGCACCAAATTAGGCGCCAATCGGCGTGCCTGTCAAGATCACTTTGCGACACTGTGGCACGCGCAAACGAGTCAAGTCAACCCAACTCGCGTTGAGATCATAGTCACACTAGTGAGTCGACTCAAGTCGAGTGGCTCTGAGCAGCAAGTCTCAAGTGGCAAGCAGCAAGTGGCAAGTAAATTTTCAGCACAAATAAAAAAAATGTCATGGGCGTTTTTCTAATTTCTACAAGCGCGACTTGAGTAAGAGAAAACACGCAAGAATTTACACAGAGCAAAGTATGTAAACGCCTTATCCGGTGGAGCGACAGCCGGACAACAGACAGACGAGCAGACAAAGGCATCAAGTTGCCAAGATCGGTCAGTAGTTGAGTGTTGGAGCGAGTGCGAGTGTACGCAGCGGCCTGTGCATTGAAAATGATGCGCACTCAGTGTTGACAAATGCAACAAAATACAGGGGAGCAGGGTAAAGGGTGCCGAAGTGCAAAACGCGTCCACTGACACTGACTGACCATGGCTGGAATGCGCGTGCCACCCATGAAGACCGGCAATCAACAGCAGCCGCGCGACGGTTCGACAAACCGTGCGACAAGTCGACTGACAGCTGTGTCCGTTTGTCCGTTTGTCCGTCTTGTGGCTGTCCGAGCCGTTTGACAAACGTCGTTTGACAGAGCAGCAACAACAAGAGCCATGCCAACGATCAAGCAGGCAGACGGCCAAGGAACAAGCGGGCGTACGAGCGGCAATTGTGGCGACATTTCTCAATCGGTGGTAGTGGCGACAACGACAACAACAACGACGACAACAACAACTCGCTCGTTGTCGTCGGCTATGGTGATGGCGCTGGCGATGGTGACGGTGTTGACATTGTACAATGGCCACTTGATTTTTTATTTGAATATTTATGTTGCCCGTTGTTTTGACTTCGCTTGGCTTGGCTTGTCTTGCGTTGCATTGCGTGGTCTGGCCTGGCATGGCGTGGAGTCGCGTTCAGCGCATGATAATGGCAACAGAAAATAAGCAAATGCGCTTTAAATCGATCTATCGATCGTTCGTTCGATCGATCGATCGTTCGGTCGCTCAGTCTAAATGAACAATTTGAATTCGATCTCGGAATTGGTTTGCGCAACCGTCGCCACCTGACTTCATCGTTTGTCGTGCGATCGTGATGTGTTCATGTGCGCCTCCGCAAGTGCAAAATTCTGCACTTGAGTCAAATGAGTCAAGAAAGTGTTTGCCTTCACTCTTCGGGGAACACACACAACGCATGTGCACTGAGCGCAATTCCTTGAATTCACGCGTTTAATTTTGTCATTGACCTTTGGCCAGACATCGACGGCAAATCCTTAGACTCTTCGTGCCTTTCCCTTTTTTTTGACAAATAAATTTCAATTAAATTCAACTAAAAATCCCCAAAAAAAAAACCTCATTAATGTAAATAAACTTTTTCTTCATTAACAAAAAAATATTTCCCATGTACTTGGGTAAAACTTCCGTAGAGTTGCGCTGCTCCTCATTGAACTATTAAGGCACGTTTTCGCATCTTATCAACGTCGATTAAAACCGACAGTTTGCGCATGCGCAATTGAGCCGCGTGGCCTGGACTCGCGCTGACCGAATCGTTCTTTCACTCACTCACTCATAGATGCATGTCCGTTGCGCTGTTGATTCCCCGCACTCAACACATCATAGACACGCACGCACGCACACGCAACACTTTCTTCTCCTAATCGTTTCATAGTTAATTCATTATTTATGAATTGATCAATTTGTTGGTGTTGGTTCGTCGTTTAAACTTTACTACTCTGTAGCTTCTGCTCTTGTTCTTCTTTTCTCGCCCTATTATGTCCAGTCGGTTGCCTCTAACGATCATGTAACGCTTTGGTATTTGTTTGTCGTTGCCATTAGCGTCAAACGTTGACTTGGCCGTCGTTCATCGATGTCGTCGATTGTCGTTGCCGCCAATATTAATTTAGCTAAAATCGTTGCACACGACCGAATGACTTCTGCTGCTGCTACGGCTGCTACTGTTGCTCCTCTTTCAAGCAAATTATTTAGAAAACTAATTTATGCATTATTGACTTTATTTTAGTCGTCAAAATGTTATTAGTTGCCATTTATCGGTCGTCGTGTGGCGTGTCGAGAAAAAAGCTTGGACTTTGTTTGGTTTCGATGAGGCGCATAATTGTTTTGAACAAAACATCAGATTATTTTAGGCTTTACTAATTAATGCACATGCCTACAACATTTAAATATTGTTAAATTGACTTAAAAAAATGAAAATAAAATATCGAAAAAAAAAAAATGTCATGCGCTGTACAGAAAGTTCGTGATAATGATTATTATTGATCGAGTAATTTCGATTTGGTTCGTGGGCGGTTTTTGAATACAAACTGTGCGCTAATAATTCTGTAATAAAGTATTCAGAATACTCAAATACATTGAAGTTAAGAACCGGAAAATTGTCGTTTTTAATGAAGTTCCACATTATTTTTAAGGTTAAGCAATTCCACATTATGTTTATGTATTTTTTTTGTTTGTTCAACCATATCCATTGAATTTGGAAAATGGTTTTTAGTTTATGGAAGTTTAAGTGTATAATGACGGTTGTATATTGTTTCATTTTTTGTAGGGTATTATAAAGTCGAGTATACTTGATTATACCGCCTCTTCTCATTTCTTTTATAAAACGATGAACAATTTGTTTTATAGTACCAAAACGACACCAAAAGTGAAGAGATGTCAGACGAAATAAAAATATTAAAAGTTGTTTGTTTCGCCAACTTTTTTGTGCTTGTGAGAGTTTTTGAATTAATTGTGATAAATCTAAAATCCCTAACATTGCCTTTTTTTAGACGCTTTCAGCATTGACTTTCTATAATATTGAATGTGTGCCGGTAGATAAAACTTATGTTGTTTTTGAATATTGTTACATCAAAGCAATGAATCGATCATTAAAGTACTTTTCTTTGAAAGCGAACATACTTAAACTACCCATCAAAAGTTTTTCGGTTTGTGTTTAAATAACTCTTAAAAATATTGACTTTACTTAAATCAATAAATTTTAAATCGTTTTTATTCAAATCAGATTCAAGTATCTCTCTCATACCGTGCAAGTGGTTGGAAGCCGTTTCTTTACAATTATACTTTCAACGCATGTAAGTTCTTGGGGTCAAAGAACAGACTTCCGTTTTTAGTACACATGTACAACACAATTGAAAAATTCTCGAATCTAAACCACACATGCCCTTATAATGTAAGTATTTCTAACCAAATTAAAAACTTATTGCTGAGTTATTTTTTCGAGATGAATTCTTCCAATGTTCAAATGACAATTGGGTCCTTAAAATTATCTAGGGCAGAAATATTAAACAAAAACTTGGTATTCATGTAGAAATGTCCTTCTATCTACTCATTTGAAATCAATCTCCTAAAACTGAAATTGGGATCTTAAATTTATTTTGAAATCAAGTGAACTGCAATAATGAAAATTGCGATAGAGGTAAATGAGGATCCATCGAAAAAATTAACAGGCAAAGTACGAAAAAAATATAAAATATTAATAAACCTTTGTTCTAATATTTTAGCACGATATAATTTTCACGAATATGTCATCCACTTTTGTGGAGAACTTGTGGACCAAAATGTTGCCAACACCAGAAGGCGAATATCGATTAAACTCTATTTGGTACACAAATAATATTACTATTGCTGACTTCAAACTGTTCGTTAGAATTTCGTAAACAAATTGCGTGTCCAACAAACCAATTTTTATAATAATTTCAAGCATTAAATGTACAACAAAATGTAAATAAATGTTTTACTAAATATTTAGAAACTTGAACACTTTGTGATAAAGGTTTGAATAGATAGTTTTCATCCATCACATCATTTTACATATATTATGATTGGGCTACCTTTCTATATGATTGGAAAAAAGTTTGCAAGTACAGATGTGTTACTTCAAGTAGTTTAAGTTCTAATAAAATAAGTTTATAGACAATCCATAAAATATACAAAATGCTTCAAGGGAAGCCCCGCATTGAAGGCTCATAGCTCACCGATTTTCATTGACATACATCTGTCATTGATGGCTGTCGTTATTCGTTCATGTAAATTTATTAACACACACAACACAAAAACACACACAAATAAATAAGATCATGTGGGCGCCCTTTTTTAACATCGTAGAGACGAGTACAACACCCGCCCTCTTTTAATACTAACTCATGGCAATAATTACAGCCATAAAGCCAACTGTCAGAGTCGAGAGAAAAGCACGAGTACAAGTACGTTTGTATAAAATATTCATTAATGAAATGTGGAAGTATTTTAACGTCAATTAGCGGTGAGTCGCTAATTCCAGTCAAGTCGCGTCGTCGCACAAACTGTGGAATGCACTGAGCACATACCCCCCTGAGTCTGACGTTTGAATCCCCATGTCTAGGTGGGCACCAACGCTACCACTAACGTGTTGTTCGATTTTGTGGAAACTGTTTTAAAAATAAGGTTTTTGAAAAGAAATCCGTAAGAAAAAAATCTTTTATTAATTATTATGTTCTGATTGTCTTGCCTCGAATTTCGCCAGACTACAAAATTCGCACAGCTGCAAATGACTTGAATAAACTCGTCGCCACGCCCGAGGCCACGACAGACAGAGTTGCACGCTTGCTTTCTTGTATTTATTACCAAAAAGGAAGACAAGAAAGAACAGATTCGAATACGAGATTTTTCGGTGCGGTAAAAGTGTATCGCATGTTGACCACTGACAGGAACAGAAACCGTCACAAAGCCGAAAACCGCAACTCAGACATTCGCTCACCTCGTTTTGCGTGCTGCGCTGCCTTTGAAAAACCACAAAAAGGATATGCCCGCCCAGTCAGCCAGTCAGTTCAATGCAGTCCTTTCTTCATGCGCACATCACCGGAAGCTAAATGTGATATGTGTCGTGTCGTGTCCTGTCCTGACGGCCTGCCCTGGCCTGGTCAGCTTCGGTCCTACCCAGTCTGGTCTGCAGAAGTCGTACGCCATTCGTCGCCCTTCAATTGACTTGGCTTTTATTTAACATGACGCAACAGAAAATCTTTTCTGCCCACCTTTCACTCACCTCATTCACCTTTCCCCTAATCACATGCCATTGCTGACTAATCAACCGGCCTTAAGATTCTTTTCTTTCACGTTCATTTCTTTGCATTATCCTGCGGCAATTTTTCCTTCTTTTTTTCGCTTTGTGCGTCGTGCAAATGTTGTCTGCAGCATGAGGCATGACTTGCACTTCTTGTCTACTGTTGAGCGATTTACGCACAAAGATTTGCCTATCGTCATTAATATTATGTGTTGTAGGGTGTTTCATATTGTTGGAACAAGACCTTTGTTGCCGTTTTACGTCAATGAAATGTCATGCAATGTCAATAATGGCAATATTTGAACTTTAACCCACAATTCTCCAGGCACAAACACGCGCAACTGCAAAGGTGAACTGTGGCATTTTGAATATTTTAAATGATGTCTTTCATAAGAGTATCTTAAGTCACTGAAAAACTTTCTATCAGCACTTAAATTTTTTTTAGAACACAGAGCATCGCTCGGCCATGAAATGTACTCTTGAATTCGTGTATGTTATCAATGTTATCAACACAACAGCCTAAGATACATTTTTTTGTGACACTTTAAAACTCGTATTTAAGATCAGATAATTTTTTTTCCGATTCACAACCGAAGTTAATTAAAAGAAGACAACAAGGAAAGACTTTTCACTTTTTTAAACTGTTCAGCTCAAATTATTCATATGAGAACCTCGAACAGTCTTTTCGATGCGATCTGAAGCAGATAATCTTGTTTAAGACTTCCGTTTGCGAAGGCCAACAACGTTATATACTCCTACTGATAATGCAAAATAATACTGACGTCGATGAAGTCTCCTCCGAAAATTACTTTAAGTGGTGTTGCTAAAGGTGTGGTGTTAATTATCACCTAAGTGGCAGAAGATATCGAAAAAATGCGTATATTATATTGACGGACTTTTACTGTCATATCGAGTAGATCAGCGCATTCTTTCTTTGTCGGTGATAAGTCAATATCAATAAAATACTAAAAAAAACATTAACAAAATTGTATGATTTATTTATTGTTCATTCGAAATAAAAACAAGGAAACGCCAGCAAAAATGTCGCTTTTTGACGGAGTATAAACAGCAAGCCGGGAGTATTTTAACAAGTGATTTCATTACAGATTCGCAGTATTTTGCATTTAAAATTATTATCACATATTTCAGAACTTGAATATTATTCAGCAAGGTGCGTATCTGAAGTATCTACGCACTGAAAATATAAATTTTAGTGACTTCACTGACCAAAAATGTCGTGACACTCTTTGAGAGTCGTTTCAAAGAAGTGGCATCAAATTATTTTATCAACTAATTGATTTCGAAATTTGATAAATGTTTCACTTTGCGTTTTTGTTTACCAGAATACATTTTTTCAATAAAGATTACGAGTCTTCCGGCAAGTCTTTTCCGAATGAAAAAGAGGCATGGAATGTCATTAACGGTGCATAAAAACATCCGGGAAGTTCAATAATCAACAAAACAGAAAACAGAAATACCCTTTTCAACAATAAAACTTAATTGTACTCCAAAAATAGGCGTAATATATTTTCTCTTTTTTTTTTTTATTTGTACTTCTGTTGTAATAAAATACTTTTTGATTTCATACCAATCTAAAATCAATAATTACGTTTGACAATTTTCTTGACTGATAAACTTGAACTGGCATGATAGTCTGTTGCAAATATGCTGTCATTTTCTTATATTTAACTCTCTAATTACTTTTTGCAAACACAATCTACTTATCTATCCCTTACAGTACACACTTTTACAATAAGTAAATTTTGCTTTCAATCTAATACCTTAAAAACAAAAGTCCATTTAATTATTTTTATCAAATATACTTGACTAGAACAACAGAAACAAGTAAGGGCAGTTTAGTTGAGTATACTCGACAATATAATTCCCTGCACACATGGTAGGCGGCGCCACACCCCAAACCTACAAAAAATTCCATTTAAAAATGGTTTCAAATTTCAAGGAAATCGGAAAAAGAATTTGGAATATTAATAAAAATTTCAGTTTAAATGGCAATATTGCAGAGTGGGGGTGGGGGGTGTTTTGTGATAGGCAACCTTAATATTTATTAAGCTTTTATAGGTTGGTTGGTTTTGATAAAATTGGCGTGCATTTCTCCGAATTCCAAGTCCCTAGGTTTTTTAATTTCCGAGAACCATTAATGAGGACGGTCAGCCGAACATGTCTTGTTCTCTTGATCTTTTCTATATATATACTTAAATAATCCCCTTCCTTTTTGGCGTTATATTGTGTAAATCTCAAATAAACTTTATACAAATTACCTGACACAGTGTAGGGTATAACAAGTCTCTATAAAATACCGCAGGTGTTTTTCCTATCTACATCAGTAAATTTCCAGTACTTTAACGATGTTCTGACCATGCTTGACTCGAAATTTATTGTGCCGTAACCATCTTAAATACCCTAAGACTTGCATTTAAACCTCATTAGCAAATAACCACTAGGCACTACAACAACAAGAGAAAGCAGTTAACAACGTTTACGATAGCCAAACTGACCTACTACAAAATGCTCACAGTACGAACGTACCTAATCAACGCGCACCCAAAACTTTGCCAACCGTTTGCAAACTTAAGTGAATCCCACAAGTTTAAACATAATCGCGTACATGATTAGGGGGCTTTATTGATTGGTATTATCGGGACCAGACGACGCTGAAAAAATTTCCATTATGTCTTTGGCTTCACTCTGTTGGCAACTGTCGCCTGCATGAAGATCGATTAACGTAAACAAGTTGTAAATTTCAACGATCATCAGTTTTATATTTACAAAGATTGCGCTCATTATTTGGAACCTTCAGTTGCTGCGCGACCTAAATTCAATATTCAACTCGTAAAAGTTCTTCTGTTGCCTGCACTATTCACACCCGTTCAGAAATTTGCCCTTGACGATATCATTAAGATTGCAATAATATCTTGACCGATAAATGAAATTGACTCATATCTTTATCGACACTCACTTTACTTTACCTTAGCCCAATTTCAGTATCACACCATTTGTGCTCTCTTTCACCACTCCCAAAGGTATTTATGATGCTACTAAATATAAAATTAAACAAATTACATGAGCACACAAATATTCGTAATCGAAATATTTCTATATTTTATTTGTTAACAATTTTTGTTGATTGTTTCCTTGTAAAAATTATGTCAGCAAAATGTGCGAAATTCTTTCACCGTCATCATCGTTGAAGTCCACTTTTTATTTGATTGTCGTTTATGGCAAACCATTTTTATTGAACGATTTCGTCATAGCCGCAAATACGTTTCCAGTACTCAAACACTTGAGCAGTACAAGTCGCGATTTAATGTTCTTTAGAGGTCGCCGTCGGGACACAATTTGTTCGTTTATCATTACTGATCGCTGATAATCGTTTTAGCACCTTCAATTGCCGGTGCTGATCTCATGCATGAAATATTCTATAGTCAAGGTCAGTTTTATGCCAAAGCGATTTATAGAAAGTAAGTTGATTTTGGGAGAATTTCTGATAACTTCGGAAAGGCTTTTGTAACTACAATTGGGTAACTCAAATTTGATATGGTTAATTAACGAACGATGAATGACCAAACCAAATATATACGGTACAGTATTTGGTAATTTGGTACTTTAAAGAATAAGTCTAGAAATAAAGTGCTCTTCCTCGTTGTAAATATAAAATATTGCATTGTATTCATTCCAAGGTATAACTCACTTAATACGGTCATATAAAGTATAAAAGAAACGACCGCATTATAAAGCAATTGCATGGCATGCGCCTTTCGATATGTACTAAATATGGCCTGATTTGAAAGATAGTAAAATTATGGCAGAACTCAACAGCTGAGTTTGCGTGAAATCAGTCTCGCATAATATGATAAGCCTGCGTTTAAATTGAGGCTCGTAAATACCAAAGACTGACGAGCGACAAAGAAATGAAACGCTAAATTAGCGTCTATCACTGAGTATTTTGGGGGGCTGGTGTCACTGATTAGACTATTATTTAATTATGCAATAAAAAAAACATTTGAATTGCGATTATTGCCCACTGAGTCAATTCGCATAGTCGCCGGCGCTAAGGCTTCATCTAGCAACAATGGTATCTCACACAATATTTGTTGCCATGTTCATCAATAAAAGTGCTCATTTGCCGGAACAATAGAACATAAGTATTTATCACCACAAATTCACATTAAAAATTTTAGCTGATAAATAATAAAAGCAAAACAAATTTCGGCACTAATGATGCCAATCAAAAGTTCAAATATTTTGGACCATATCAGCACTATTCTTTGGAATAGGTCACGGTCGTTTTTAAAGTTTGGCAGCAATATCGAATCTTCTCGTTCTCGCTATCACTCCACTCTTTTCATCTTACCCTTTTTGTCACTTTCGAATGGAATTTTTGTTGTTTCCTCACTTTTGATAATGTTTCCTTCTCTCTTCTCACATGCCCCTTTTCTTTCTTTGTCTTTAAGTCTTTCGGTCAGCCCCTTTGGTTGATTTCTATGACTCACTACCAAAACATTTCTCCAGCACACATTTAATCAAATTAACGTTTAATTCATGCGTTTAACTGATTAATTGTTTATTTATTGCCTTGCAAACGCTCAGTAATGCCGAAGTAAAACCCACAATTATATAAATTGAGTCGTTATCGAAACTGGGCACGCTTAAGCAAGGCAATTGCATTAACCTTTTCTTCATACACGCCTGCGAACAAAGCAAATTCCTGGCTTAGTGCCAGCAGATCATATCAAAGTTGTTTGACTGTCAACGCTCTGTGCATCATCAAAAGAAACCAGCAGCGAAATCACATGTCCATAAAACGCCAACATTGACAAATAACTGACATTCATCACGAACAGCGTTTGAAACGAGTAACGGAAGTCGCCGACAGCTGTTAATTGACCAAAAATTGCGTAGCTCATAAAAATGCGAGTCAATCAAACGTTCGATTTTATGCTCGTCAAACACGGTTGCAACTTCTGACGCTGCCACTGAGAGCAACGCATAAATATCTATGCATAAATCAAATTGAAAGGAAGGTATGTGCAACTTTGATTTCGACCGCAGTCGATTTTAAATGGACGAGAATCGAATCCTGTTAAGTCTAGGCGATGCATTCAGCGGACGGCACACGACGCACAGGACATCAGCAATGGCTTAGAGCCAATAACGCTAACAACAACAACAACAATAACAACGACGACAGCAGCCTCTATGCGCAATTATCTGATATTTTACCAAGAAAAATTACATACCTATTAACTCGGCCCGCAGTTGAGTAGCACAAAGTGATCTAGAGTAGCGTTGTTGGTCCTCACCGCCGCCTACCCTTTTTGCATTCCAACGAGGCCGCTTTGTTGGCCAAGCCGTTGCGTGTTTTTACCTGGAATATTATTACATTAAACTGTGCTACATCGTGCCATTGTGGCCATTTGCAAAAAAAGAACAAAAACGAAAATAAAAAAGGAGAAAAAAATGCGCACGTTGTCTTTGCCATTGGCCAATTATGCACGCTCATAAATTGTCAATTCGTTGAATTGAACGTACGCTCGCTCTAAACTGTTTCAAGTTGAACCGAGCCAAACACAACAGTTCCGAACTGACTTTGTCCTCTGACGTAGTTATCTGTAATTGCACCTCAATGTTTTTTGTCACACTCAATTACACATGCAGCTGATGTATCTGTGCGTCTGTCCGACCAATAGCCACACGGTTACCGCCAACGTCCAACGTCCAACGTCCTCACTTCGAAGTTCGAACTCATGCTGATTTCGGCGTGAGTTTTCCTTCAGGTGCTTTGGCTGCGCAAAAAAAAAAATGAGTAGTGTCCCTGTTTGTGCCAGTTTTTTAGTACGTATCGCGTATCTTCTTTAGTGAGACCTGATAAACTGGCAATTTTTTAGTGCATAATCGCACTTGTTGTCTTCAAAGCAAGCGCCCGGCAGCGGCGTGTCTGGCTTTGCTGATAGTCGACGCTCTAATTTGACATGCTGTTGTGATAAGTGCGAGATTGGTTTGTGTTTCGTTTGTTTACTTTTTTCTGCTTTTTTTTCCATTTTTTGGGTGGCATTCGATTCCTGGAACAGCATGATTTGGGTGGCATTGACAGTACAATTAAGATTAGAAGGGTTCGTGCACATTTTTTCTTTAAATTTTTCTCTCAAACGATAATTTTTTAACAAATATACATAAATGTATGTTATATAAATAAATATTGTCGATTGATTGCTTGCAAACCAGACTCAAATTACCGAAGCACAAATCGACACACTAAACGATACACTTTTGGCACTTAGTGAGAAAAGACCGCAGCTTGCACAAATATCTCTCTGAAATCTTTGCTCTGCGTTGACATCATTCAATACAAGAACACTTAAAAATACCACCATCATTTCACTTTTCATCGGTGGACAACAATTTAAATGTGACTTTCATTAAACAAAACTATGTTAACAAGTCAACAGCTCAACAACAATAATTAAAGTCATGTTAACACATGAAAGCTTACAATGAGCACAAAAAAAAAAAAAAAAAAACAAAAACAAAAAACTTCATCGAAGAAAGCAATAAATTTCAATATTTAAACAGCAGAAATGCATTTAAGAAATTTACATTTTTAAGTAGCCACGAAGAAGTCGTTTAACAAACGCAACACAACGAAATAAAATATATAATTTTTTAATGGCTTGGGTAACCAAATCGAAGCAACGACAGATCGATCGTGTGTCAGTTGGACCGAGAGCAGTGAAGGTGACTGTGAGTGACTGGAAATTGTACTGAAATTCGGAACTCGACGCGAACTGAGTTTGGTGTCTGACATGTGTAATATAATTCATAACTGAGACCCGATGACGATGACGAACTTTTACTGCCTTCAATGCGTGATCTTTCCTTTTTTGTTTTTTTTTTTCTTCTTGTCTGTTGTTGAAAAACAGCGAGCAAGTTCAATACAAGAACAGAATAGCATAGAACAGAGCAGAACAGAACAGCAGTTGGTCGAAATGTGCTGGTCGGTCTCATACTAACATATTCATAGGTTATGCCATAATAAAAATGCTGTTATGGAAATTTTTAGTTGCATATTTAATTTATGGGCATTAAATTTTCGTATTTTACGATAGCACCGCCTTCGAATCAAAGCCCGGCCAACTGACTGACAGGCGACACACAATATTTTGACAAGCCGAGCTAGAACTCAAGAAGCCTTAACTTCAACTTCAGTCAAACTGAGATCGAAGCAACGACCAAGCCCTTTTTCACACAGTTTTCACGTGAGTGTGAGAAAAATACTTGTAGCAGCGGCGGCAGCAAACTTTGAAGACAGCATCTCACACAGGAATGTGCGCATATTTTACAAACGACATCGCACTTATTTAAATGGCGTCGTATAAAATGAAATAAAAATTATATAATTGACGTATACTCTATACAAAATTTAAAAAAGTATACAAATACAAAAACAAAAACAAAACTAAAGAAAACAAATTCTTTGCTTATGCAAATAGCTAACTGTGAAGTCATGTAGACTGACGATCATTTGATATTCCATGTGCCTATATTCATTCTATATGAAGTCTGTATGAAGTCATCAGACGACAACGACGTTGAAATTGATATGCCTCAATCAAGCGTTTTGTATATTTGTTCAAATGAACTCACATTGGTGAGATCAAACGATCGATCCAACGATCCACCGTTCGGACGACCGGGCGGTCGATCGATCGATCAATGAATCGAATCGAATCAGTGATCATTTGTTATGCCATTGTGCGAACAATTGTCGTACACCCTCAACACCGCCAACGTTTTACAGTAACACAGTTTGACACTTGCCCACAGCAAAGACATCTAATGATCGCTATTCCTATATATATGATCATCAACGGCATGAACATGGTTTTAATTATAACTTTATGAGTTTATTAAATTACTTTTTTATTGAAATTTGAAATTTTTTTCAAATGATCAATCCTTCAAAATAAATTTGATCGTGATCATAATTATAAACCCATTGTCATAGCCAAAAGAATACAAAAAAAAAAAAAAACAAATGCTTGGCAACTCTTCGCTCGACATTGTCTTTATAAAAAAAAAAAAAAAACAACAACAAACTTTATGAGTTTATTAAATTGTCTTTTTATTGACATTTTGGACAAAATTTATCGTTAAGCTAAGCTTTTACAAAACGCCAAAAACCATTTGAAATTTCTTCACTTGTTTAAACTGGATTTGGCTTAGTTGTGAACGCCGCGTCGCTATCCCCCCACCGCCAACAAAAGTCAAAAGCGAACCGAAGTCATAAAAACCGCCAAAGCGAAGCAAAACTTGTGCTTCTGGTTTTCGTGCTATTTCCGAGTGTGAAGTTCATAAATGGCATGCCTTAATTTGTACATTTATATGATTCTGCTTGTTTCCAAATGTTATATGTTAAGAGCTCAGTTGTCCCGATTTTGTTGCAGAATTTATAACGAGCTGTTAAGTTATTGTCAGATTTTAATACAGACCATTTTGTTGGCGGTCTCTTGTCTCTTGTCTTTTATTCTTTTGTGTTGTTTTTGCTTTGTTTCTGACGTTTATCAGCCATTCTTGACTTGCGGACTTTCATATTGACGTCACTTTGGCCAATAAATCTATGCTAGTATCTTCCTTAAAAGACGACAACGCACAGATAAGATTTCAATACTGGTTTTTTTCTTGGCATAAATTTCAGAAGACCTTATTTGATAAGCCAACATAAATGTGACAAGGTAACAGCGCCAAAGATCAAGCTCACTTTCAAACAGACGAAAATCCAGAATGGGTAATGTACAACACTTCAAAACGCAAGCTTAACTAACAAAAAAAAAAGCAAGAAACTTCTCGACATGAAAGCTTTTACTTTATCTGATTAGTGACATAAATCAAAAGAACGGCTACAGACCGACCAGCCATGCATGCATGCCACAAATCAACATCAAACAGAAGAAACGCACCGAAAATAAGCAAGCAATTTGTCAATGTGGCATCATCGACAATCGACGCCATTTAATTAGTGACCATTGATTAGAAGAGAATCTTCGTTGAGCCATGTTGTTGCTTTTATACATACTTAAATGATAAAACATCATAGAAACGCATTTTTCAAAACGGCTCAAGTCAAAAGCACTCCAACAGTCGAACAGTCAAGCCTGACAAATTTGACATGCTTGATTGAAAATGAAAAGCTTTGAGTAACAGCAACCAAAAAATCTCATAGAAGCATAGAAAGAAATATAGAAAAAATGCAGCTCATTAAAGAAACGTTAAAAAAAAAACAAAAATGGAAAGATTTTCAAACAAGCAACAAGCAACAACGATCAACGAACAATGAAGCGTTTAAGTGGCTTTGACGCCCCGCTTCTATTTTTTTTCTAACGCGCGAAGTCTTCTGTTTGTTTGTTGTTATATTTTTTTTTTATTTCGAAAGCAACTTCAAGCGTCTTTCGTTCAGCTGAGTGCGTAGTTTGAAGAAAAGAAAGACAGACAGACAGACAGAATGAAATGAACGGTGCTCTGAAGATTTGTACGAGAAGTCAAAGAAAATGTCAAGTGACAACTTGAACAGCGAAAAGTAACTCTTTGACTTTGCTTTCAAAATGATTATTATAATATTTTGTTTTTTTTTTTTTCTTTTCTTTCTTTTGCGTTGATTTGAGTTTCCCAATAGGTGAGAATTTATGTAAATTTTTAGTCTCTTCTACTTAGACTTTAACACGGTTTCTTTTCAATGCAATGCATGTTGCATGTTGCTCACGTCGTGTTTTAGACCAGTTGGTCTGCCTTCTGCCTTCTGTCGACTGCAGCATCGGCTTTGGTAATTTGTCAAATTGTTTAGTTAACGCATTTGTGCTTTTGACAGTGCCACATGGCCGAACTCGAACTCAAACTCATACTCAAACTCGAAGTCGATAGCAAAGCTGAAGCTGAAGCTCAAAAAAAAAAAAAAAAAAAGAAACAACAACACAAGTAATGTTCATGTTCGTCTTGTTTTTCACATTTTCCAATAATATTGTGTAAATATTTTTTGTGAGCTTAGCAAGTTGTAGCAAAGCTGCTTAAGTTGTGTTTTGAGTTCACGAAATTTATTTGTTTTCGTTTTGAAAGATTTCATGTTCGACACGTCGGCCAAGTTAATCGCATTTGCTTGAGCTGATTTGTGCCGATTTGTTGTTTTTGTCGTTGTTTTTTCTACTACGTAAGCGATATGCATAAATGTTTAATATTTAATTATTAAACGGCACTAAATTTTGTATAATTTTTGGTCAAATGTGTTCTAATGTTATTGATTTTGATTATTGTAAAAAGGTGTTCCAAAGCACAGCCGAAATATGGTAAATCAAAACCAGTTCAGGTTCATTAACATTTCGTTCTAGAACAAAACTAGGTGAAGCCTGGTAGAAACTCGAACTGCCACTAGGAAGCTGTTGGTATTTATTAATGGGCCGAAGCATTTGAGTTGGCACAACCTTTGTTGAAGATCCTTTTTTCATTTAGACATGATTTTAGGCTCCGATTTTATTACAGTGCAATTTTTAAATTAGTACCTTTCAAAGCGCCACTGTTGTTTAGTGCGTCTTGTTTTGAACGCAAACATTTTTAGGCCTTATGGTAATGAGCAACAATCATTGATCAACAAACAAACGCAAACAAACCCACTGTTGATGTTGATCGCTATCGATAGCTCATGAATATAACATAATCACAAAATTCATTCAGTACTTTTCCGATTTGAGATACATGAGCTTTATGAACCCGTGATTAAACCAGAGTGCCACGCATCATGTGAAACCCGAAATTATATTCAAATTTAATGATGCCAAAAACGCAAATGATTAACAATCAAAATATGCTCGTAAATAAAATGTTAACCAAAAAATGAAGACACGGCGCCATTTGGCGTGGCGCCGCAAATATTTACGATGCCGAAAATGCCAAATACGAAACGCAACAAATCGAACAACTCAACTCGATATCGAATCAATGTTGCCTTCGATGTGATTTTAATGACATAATAAACGCCCCAACGAAAACAAAGTGTTTTTTTTTTCTTTTTATCGAAAAACAGTAAACAGTACATGACAAAGTTTATAAACGATCGTACGTCACCCACAACTCAGGGGCGGGCGGTTAGTACGACGCAACGAAACACTGGTTTATGAAATTGAATCAGCTTTTTATGCCGGTATTTGATTAACCAAACTAAATAATGCAAACTGTCGAAGTTACAAACGAAAGAGTAAAGATTTGAAAGAAAAAAAAAATTTGTTGTTTATTTGAAAATCTTCTTCAACTCGTACTCAATTATTTTTATAGCGCAACAAATCATATCTAACCTATTTTTTATGACAGGCAACGTGAAGGTGTCAAGTCGATTTGTCAAGTGCAGACGACGGCACATACTCTCCCGACATGGGATACACTCGAATCAACAACGAAGTGCCAGCGTTGCGATGCGCGCCGAGTCAATCTCAGTCACAGTCACAGTCGCTGCCTCAGTCATAGTCTCAGTCATAGTCTCGGTTCAAAGACTGTGGCAGGCAATCGCATCAACTCATCACTGCCGCGAACATCAACAACAACAGCAACGCTTGGGCGACTGTTTGAAGAAAGCAATAAATTCAATTGTCCGTCATTTTTCCAACTGCATTAACACCAACACTAACAACAACAACAACGACAAATAACTGTCGGACTTGTATCTGTTTGTGGCTCTGCTCAACACTGGCCGCACTGTCGTCATCATCATCTTCATCTCTTGCTGCAACAACTTGTTGCACTTGAATTTTTATGGCCATCATTAAAAATGATGGAATGCGCTGTTAATGACACCGAAAATGTGCGGGTGTTTGTTTCTATTGCCTTCGTATCGGTGTGTTGTCATACACACTCACACACACGCATGCACACCCGCCTGTGGATAATTAACCACGCACTGACCTTCCGCATCCAACAACGCGCTGTTCTTTCATTCCTATTGCTCACTTCACGTCTGGGTTCTTAGCAACTTCTTGTTTGTGTAACTGCACTGACATTTTGTTGCTGCTATTAGTGCTGTTATTGTTGTTAGTGTAGAAAGTATCTTTTCGCATTGTATTCTCATTTGTTGTGCTTTTGTTTGAATTTGTATTATTTATGCTTTTTTCTGTTATTTACTTGACCAAATTCTTTTGTCTTCTTCGATGCATTGTCTAGTGGGTTAAGTGCACCTGTGAACAGGTTAAATGCAAATTTACTTTGTACAAAAGTAATTTTAAAATTATTTATTTTCTTTTTTGAAATTCTATACAATTCAATGAAATGTTGAACAAGTTCAAGTTTTTGCAAAGCATTTTTAAACAATTTATGAAGATATTTTTTATATTTAAATAACTCATTGACAAGTCTGTCTGTATTATAACATAAGACAATTTAATTTTTACAAATTGTTTGAAAAAAATTAAACTTTAATTGATTATGCATATTTTAAAATTTGACTGGTAATCGGCTTATTATGCTCTCACCCTCCCTCCTGAAGATCTCTTACTTCTACAATTGGCCGCTCTGACATAACCTTAAAACTCTCACCTTCAACTATAAAACATACATATTAAACCCACTTCGGTATTTCCGCCCATGCTCGGTTTTAGTGCGTCTCTATTCATTAGAATATCGTTCATAAAAGTTATGGCATAAAATTTTAAGCGGATCTACGAAATTGTTTGCCATACAAAAGACATAAACAAAAATTTCACCGAATTCAACGAACCGATCGACATTAACTACGCTAATTTAGCAGATAAACACGCCTCGAAGAGCCTCAGAAACCACACAATTCGGCGAAACTTCGAATTGCGATCGAAGTCGTTGATAAGCTTCAAACGTCATTGCCAGCTCATGAACTTCGCATGCAACTATCTTAACTCATTGTCCGTGGGCTTTTGTCTCTTATACACAATACACAATACACGTTGAGGTTGTTATCACTTTGGGAATTCCATAAATGAACAATTTGCGTAAATAAACAAATTGTTAATATTAAAACATGAAGTAATAAAAATAAATATTAACGCCAAAGAAAGAAGACAACAATAACTTTTGGTAGACTTGTATAAAAGTTGTTTGACGCCAAATCAACAAGATTGAAATGTTTTCGAGCGCTTTTGTCATACAAATTAGACAAACACAAAAAAATAATAATAATCGTCGCAACTTAATAATTCAGTTATATTTCAATAAAACAGCATTTTTGCTTTCCCTATAGCAAAGTTTGCTTGGGCTTGGGTTCAGTGGAAATGCCGCAAGCGCTTTCAAACTCCACCGAAATTCTGAACATATTTCAAATTTCTCTTCGAGATGATTAATACTTCTGCTAGCTTAATGCAGATGGCATTAACAACAGTCATCGTTGCTTATCTGCATTTTGAAGAAGTATTTACATTTTCTAAATAAGCGAATATAAATGAAGATGTCACAGTCTTCTGTGCAAAGTTGCCTGTGACCTCGTACACAATTGCCCAAGGCCAACCAGCCGGCGTGTAGCGCATCCAAACAAACGCACAGCCGACACCGCGGCACAACTTGCCAAAAAGAAGAAAAAATCAAAATAATAATAAAACAGAAATGACTTTTTAACAAATTCATTATTTAACAATAAAAAAAATGATTACTTTTTGTATAAAATGAAATTTCATTAGCGGAACGTTGGCGTTGCTGTTGTTGTTGTTGGCATTGTCATTGTTGTCATTGTCATGTTGTTGTTGCTGCTGCTGCTGCGTCTTCGTCTTTATTCAACATTATCATCATCTTTTGGCTGCTTGCGACGCACGCCGAGGCGCCAATTGTGCGCATGCGTCGTGCGTCAGTTGCCGCCAACGCGGCTTGTTGTTGTTGCTTGGCTCGGCTCTTCTGCTTCTTCGCTATAAAGTGTTGAAGTATTTGGCAACACTTCCAACGCCTCTCGCCGCTTTGTCTTCGACGGCGCAAAGAAGCTGCCAACTGGCCGCCATTTGACACGTTTGTTTGACAAAGCTGTCAAATGTCCGTCCGACCGTATGTCTGTCTTTGGGCACTCTTGACTCTTGATAAATATAAATAAATTTGTTTAACGACATGTGCCATTTTTCAACAAGGCAAAGCAACCAAGTTTCTCGTCTCGTTTGATTTGCATATTTTTGCCTAAAAGCTTTTACATTTTTTGTTGCTTGTTTTCACACTCTTTTTTTTTTTCTTTTTTTTTGTTTTTTGTTTGCTTTTGTGGTAATTAATTTCGGACACACAATAAATCAAAAGTACTTTACATAAATTAATAAATAACATTTATTTATGATTTATTTGGTGTCAAAAATGTTGTTTTTTTTTTTTTTGTCATGTTATTTTTTATCTCGCTCTGACTTTTTACGTCGTTTTAAACGACCCAACGCACATTTCCAACTTTATCTCAGCCAACGAAATCATCTGTGCGCCGATCATATATCAATTTCAGCGTTTGTAGGAAGTTATTTGTAGAATCTTTATTAAGTTTGGCGTCTCATTGGATTTCGTAAATTGTATTTGTTTGTATCGATTTGAGTTGAATTGAATTGTTTCGACAAAGAGTTTCGTTTTTGATTACAACTGCAATAAATTACCGCTATTGAAGGTTTGTTTGGCTTTGGCTGGTTTACCGGTTTGTCTCGTTGTAATTTTTATGAGGTCGCATAGCAAAGATGCGCTCAATTTGAAGCTCATATTGAAATTGCTCTGGCAGCCTATAAGACAATGGCTGGAAATCGGTTTACGCCTACGCGTGACATGCACGCAACACGGCGAAAGATTGCCACTTCGAATGCAGCATTTCATCATTGATCTGATCGAGGTCAAAACGCACACTGATTTGTTTTTATTTATTTTTTATTTTTATTATGATCTTACATGATTTTGATTTTACAATAGAATGCGGAACTCAGTTGGTTTCACTAAGCATGATATAAACGATGATGATGATGATGATGATGAAATTTCGTTTCGTCTTTGGCGCCAATCGCTTTTGTCGTCTGAGCTGTGACATTCGCTGGCGAAGGCATGCCGATTGCGTCAATAGATGTGAAATCATCGTACATGTCCAATAAGCGCTGATGAACTCATTATTGGTTCTTGAACACCTTCAGCATAAAAGCAAATCGGAAACTACCCAACGATCCCAAAGCTCTTAAAAAAAATTCAAACCATCCAAGAACACTTTTTGCCATCAGTTTCAAGCCAAGTTTGCAGACACTTCTATATCACATGTGTTGCCGGCTCAGCAGCTCCCGAAGGAACTTGACCTCTGTCGACAGTTTGGAATAAAAACTACATATCTGTATTGTACCATATTTGTTTCATATTTATTTTGAATTCGTAACGTTTCATCATCATTCGTATATTGATTATAATTATTATTATAATAATTAGTAAGCACATCAACGTCAACGGCATAATTTCGATTATTATGATCATCATTATGATTATTATAATTGTTGTTGTTATATAAACTACGAAAAAAACGTTTATTAAACAAAGCATAAATATCGCTGACGTTGTCATCATCATTATTATTATTATTATTATTATTATTATTATTATTATTATTGTTATTATCATTATTAAGATTAATTTGATTAGCATTATAGTGGTTTAGTAAATTATTCATTCGATTGCGATAATTGTTAATATGCGACATTAGTAATTTCTTAAAATTATTGTCAATATTATCATCATCATCATTTTGCTCATTTTCCTGCTGATAAACACTCAAGTCTTCAGCCGATTGCAGTTCCCTTGCTGGTGTATTAGAACTGCTCTGGCCAGATTGCAACACTGGCACTGCTTTACCAACGGCAGTTAACGCCGTCGCAGTTGTCGTCTCTGCTTCAACTTCATCGCTAACAAGTTGACTATTACGCTTAGTAACTAAAACATCTAAACTACTAGAATCAGTCGTGCTACTTTTAGTATCTGCGCTAATATAATTTTTTAGATTATTCTTATTAGAATTTGCATTATTATACAAGTAGTTTTTTGGCAAGGCAGGTATTGCATTAATATTAGCATTATTATTATTATTATTATTATTATTATTATTATTATTATTAATATTATTAACATAACTATTTAAATTATTTCTACTATTAACATTACTATTTGAGTATTCATCGATTTGTTTTAGTTGTTGTTGTTGTTGTTGGATTTGTTTTTGTATTTGTTGTTTTTGTTGTTGTACATTTACACTGGCACGAAAAAACTGCAACTGCAACTGCACTGCATTATCATTATCATTAACATTATCGCGCAGTGAGCGACGCTGGCGCAAATGTTGCGGCTCAGCTGCTGTCGCTGTTAATTCTGCTTCATGCTGAAGTTGATGTTGTTGCTGCTGCTGCTGCTGCTGCTGCTGATGCTGATGCTGATGCCTGTGCTTGTGCTCCGCTGCACTTGCCTCGCCATAGTAACGCTCAGCGTCAATCAGAGGCTTCACTGCTGCTGCCGTCGCCGTCAAAGTGCTTTGCGCGGCAATTTGCATGTCCTGCTGACTGACATCAACACCAACGACACTACGACCCGCCACCGCAGGCGACGCCTCATTCTCCTCACTGCTGACGCGTTTCCGACGTCCGCGCTTGCGTCGACTCGCTGCCAGCATCGCAACGATATTCAAAGCCGAAGGCGCAATTGACGCCGTCGCTGTGAGCGCCGAAGAAACGGTTGCAGTCGACGACGACGACGACGATGATGACGACGAGTGGGAAGCGCCGCCAGTGCTGCCGGCACGCGTGCTCAATTCCGGCTGCTGCGCTGCCTGCAGTTCGCGTCGCTGATTCTGCTTGCGTTGCTTGCGCAGCTGCTGTTCGCGTTGATGCTGCAGCCGTCGCTCATGCATGAACGTTCTGTTGTTGTGATGATGACGCACCAAGTTTTTCGGCTGCGGCTGTGCATGCGCCAGCGCCGCTGCCGGCGTCGTGGCTTTGCGTTGCGCCTTGCGTTGATTCTTGTTGCGTCGGCGTTGTTGTTGCAGTTTTTCATGTTGGAGTTTGTCGTGTTCCTGCTTCTGCTGATTGTGCTTCATAATACTTTGCTCGCGGGCCTCTTCTTCTTCATCAAACATGGCATCTTCATTGCGTTGCTGACTCTTCTTCTTATAACTATTGTCGTTATTGCTATTAATACTTGTTTTCATTCCATATTGTTGTTGTTGCTGTTGTTGTTGTCTTATCATCAAAGGTCTCTTGGTTGTTGTTGTTGTGGTTGTTGTGGTTGATGTCGTTGTGGTGCTTGTTGTTGTTGTCGCTGAAGTTGTTTTCGTTGTGACGAAATGTTCCGCCATTATTTTGTCAAAGAGAAAATATGCACCACGCAAGCGTTGCCTATGCTTGGGTCCCACCGGCTTAAAGTTCTTCTTGAATGCGACGCGCCAACTGGGATTGTAAGCATTCTCGAAGTGGAAATAGCCATGGTCGAGACCCTCTTTGAAATGGCAATCGTTGGTGGCGTTTCTCTAAAGAAAACACAAAGAAAAAAATGCAAAAATGCAAAAACAGTCCATGAGTTTAATTGTTAATAAAGTTGTTTTGTGCTTAGAATAGTTATTGAAAATGTTTTGTTGATTTGCATTGAATTTGTAAATGATTGTTTGAAACTTACCAAGCCAACAAGTCGGCCCTTCTTGAAGCACAAGTAACGTTCGACTTCCTTTACGTACAATGTAATCTTGAATTCGTCGCTTAGAAAATCGCCAACGCTGGTCATTGTAAAGGCTTCTACAAGTAAAACAAAGCAAACAGAAACAAAAAAAAAAACTCAATTAATTAAGAGAACTTGTCAATTTTCGAATTTGTTAATAACAAAAGTAAATAGTAAATTGTGTGCACGCCGGCAACCTGCAACCGTGCGCGAGACACGAGTTTATCGAACCAACCAACCAGCCAACCAACCAACTAACCAAGCACTTCACGATAACCCAATTACTGAATTGAAATGTCTGAGTTGATAAAAGGTGATTGCCATATTTGATGAATTACACACATGTATGTATATGAAAAGTACGCAAGCTATCAATAAATAAACGCACATACAATTAAAAAGCACTGAGTTGTCTCATAGCCAAGCAAAGCGTCAATCTACGAAAGAAGATCGCCGTTGCGTTGATCCAAACAGTCAATGAACTTCAACGCTAACAAAACAATTTCCTTGAACAAAAACCGAAAACAAAACCAAAACAAAGAATTCTTGAAAAACTTTTCAACTTCAGTTGCTTTACAAGGCGCTAATTAAGCGTCATAAGTACTAAGTTTGTTAAGGGCTGCTTAACCCTGAACAACAAATAACATTTAATAACACACGAAATTCGGTGGCCGATATGAGGAACTAAATTGCGTATACGTCGACATCGACAAGCCGTTTGGTTATTTGAAATTTTGCTGCGCATTAAATAAGCCAACAAAATGTTGATAAGCACAAAATGGATATGTGAAGTCTTCAATGTGAGATTTTCCACTTGACTGCCATGGCAAAAATCCGAGTGAAATAACTACAAGGCAATTTTGCCTAATCTTGATTTGCAGAGGCAAAGAAAAATCTTTATCAATGAAAAGTCGGAATTCTGTAAACGCACATAACTTTACAACGGCAATCAACAAGGGCGTGATAAGATCACAACAATTACAGACGGACAGACGGACAGACAGACGAGACGAGACAGACTTTGGGCGCGTCACAGCTCATAAAAATAACAGGCATAGCACGTGGCCTCTGTCAGCATGGCAGCGCACAAATCAAAACCTGAGACTATTTCACAATTGTGACTAATTAACTTTTGAAAATCACAAATGAATTTAAACTTTGGATATGCTGAAGCCTGCGAGTCGCTCACAAACAGTTATCTGCTGAACATTATCAATCATCGACGCCGACTCGTCGTTCGTTCGGCGTCAGAACGCACAAAAAAGAAATCAGTTATTTGTTGTGGAAAACTTTGGTCTAATCGTCTAATCGCACATTTTGCAATAAACAAAATATTACCGAAGCATTTCAAGCGCAACAAAAGTGTGCCAAATACAGCCGCCCTAATCCCCCACTAGGCTAAAAATACACACTTGCGACACACACACACACACAAACAGACAATCACAAGTAATCGATAATGAGCGTACCTTTTTGGAAAATAATATGAATTATTTAATAATATTTCGACATTGTAGAACTATTTTAGGCATGCCCATTATCAGCATGCACCTCTTGGGTATTACCATAGACTTGTCTTTTGTAATACGATTTCATTTCGTTAGCATTCTCAGGTGTAAAGTACAACAATTGAATTGCTTTGCGCAACGCGTGTTTGTAAGAGTCAAGAATTATTAAATAACACTTTGTGCGCGGCTTTAAAGTTGATAACTCGCAAACTTTAGTTTATTTTTCATTATTTTTTTCTGCACAATGCGGCGCCATCTTCATTTTGGAAAAGCACTAAAATCGCACGTGAAATGATGAAGCGGCTGTCAGTTCTATCAGCGCTATGTATATATCGATATGTATCGATATGTATCGTTTTTGTCGGCAAGCACGGATACGCTTTGAAAGCGTTGCGTTTTGGCAACAAACCGAAGGTCTTTAACACTTCGTTATCACGTGTAGGCGTGTGTGTGCTCTATTAGAGATTTGACTAATGAGCAATTTGCTTAATATCGGCAAACATTTGCTGAACAGTGTTGCCAAACGAAGCGAAATGTTGTTATTTGAAACCGAGAAAAAGCTGTCGCTTTCGCGCACCAATCAACCTCAAATTACATGCTCCTGAACTTAACCCAGTTAGAAAATTAATATGTCTGTGTGTGTGTGCGCAATTAAACGGCCAACTGCCACAAAAAATGCGCTCGAGCGCATTTAAAAAGTTCAGACAGTTTTCTATGGAAAAACCGCAAAAATCAACAAATAACAAACGAGACAGCAATGAACGAACAACAAACGACTGAGTGAGTGAGTGAGCGAGAAAGACTACCATTTCATTTGAAACCGCAAATTTCAAATAAATTAATATTGAATTGTCTTGTCGCTCGCCTTTCAGCCGCTTCAACTGATTTCGCAAACCGCAGAATTGCCAACGAGCTGGCGCCAAGAGTGGCTTCATCATCTCATCTACAAGTATACTCGCATATTTTGCCAAAAGTGACACTGATTCGTATGAATCATACTCGAAATACGCATACGCACTCGTTTGTTGATTCGTTCGTTCGCTCACATCAATAAAATATTAAATTACCATAATTTAATTAAAGGCCCGTGCAATGCGACTCGAACTCAACCGTAAGGGGGTAAATGCCGGCGAAAGTTCAACGTTGGCAAATTGTCTGCGCGACGAGTACAACAAATGCCAATTTAATTTATTTATTTTCAGTTTAAATATGCTTTTTTTTTCGTGCTCATTGCTCGTTGGATTTCCAATGAGAATTTATTGCCCTTGATGCGAGTTTGTCTTTAATTTATGGCGGCGTCGGCGCAGCAAACAACAAAAGACAAAGCGAGTGGGAGACAGAGACGGCAAATGTATGAAGATCTTTAGACGAATTTTTTTATAAGCCTTTTTGAAAGCGAAATAAAGGCAATTAATGGCAAGTGTGGGTGGTTGACAACGGCATTATGATTTTGAAATAATAAGCTTAATTTTACTTGTTTGTCGCACTAGATAAAGATACTTACGTGCCACTGATAAATCTTCGGCAGACACCTTGCCAACGGTGCTTATATGTATTGCTCGATCGTCGTGAGTCATCAGCTTTAATACATAATCGTTGGTTTTCTTTGAACATGCTGTTCTTGCAAAGGCAAACATTACCTAAAGTAAATGAGAGAAAAACGCACAAATTAGAATCAAGTCAAATTAATAAATATAACTTAAAGTTGCAAATTTACGCGCCAGGCGGCGCTTTAAGAGACACTAAAACGTGCATTAAACGCAACGTTGCGCCATAAGTCCTTTTAAGCCGTATGGCTGACAAACAGAAACAGAACGGCGACTAAAAATCAACAGCTAAGCGCTTGAAAGCATGGCTTAGTGTGGCAAACAAACAGACTGTGAAAAAGGTTGTCATAAAAAGCGTGCAGAGCACAGCTTTCGATAAATTTCCATTAATATGCGTTTTTATGGCCAGAGTCCTCGACAGCAGAACGAGCAGCAAGTAGCGGCGCGTTAGCAAACGAAGGTTCTTTTGGCCATTACTTGTTGCACGTTTTGTCAACAGACTCCATGGCCTTGCAGTGCATATGCAAAGGGCTGTGAAATCAACTATGAGTTGATTGCCAAAAAAGAGTTGAAAGCAATCGGCAATGAATATGAATTATGCAAAGAATGAATTTTGTCAGAATGCTTACATTTCAACAAAAGTACAAAAGTAAGTCGCATCATTTGACATTTCCTGTTAATCGACACAGCAGACAGAATTCTCAGTGACAACACAAATAATAATAATAATAATAAAAAATGTAAAGCATAAATAAAGAATCGCTGCAGTTGGCAAAATAGCTGGGCGACGGAACACGAATTGATATGTTTGCGTCAGCATAAACTTGAAAGCCATGTAAGAACGCGTGCTTACGTGAGTTGGAACATGTCGTACAAGCAGAACATTCAAGACATGTTGCTGCAAAATTGAGCTTAAATGGAAAAGTGTGTCTGCTGCTTGCTCGTCTTTGGTGCCGTGTGCTATGCTCGACTTTGCACCTCATTATGTGTTGCATTGGCCAAGCAAAAGTTGTCACTTACTGAGCTACTTGATTGATCATAAAATGCGATCAATCAAAGCGCTGCTATGAGCGTTGAAGGCGCTCAGGCTTTGCTCATGTAGCCTTTGCTCGAGACTGCTTGGCTATCCAACGAATTACAACAAAGACTCAACGGAAATTTCAGCATTATCGCTTCATTGAAAACGACACACGACCGAAAATCGAAAACGGTAAAAGAAGAACGGAAAATATCAATAAAAATTTCGACGTTGTTGCACAGCAAATCATCGACGCTTTTCTAATCTATCATGTATTTTTATTTATTTAAAAAAAAACTCTTTTTTTAAATCAAATAAAAATAAAAACAAAAACAAAATATTGAAATAAACTGAGGCAGAGTGCACAAACGGTTTGCCCGATATGAATGCTTTCTGTGTGTGTGTGTGTGTGTGGGGGGCAGCGTGAAGTGCTTTAGATGCGCCATGTGGCATTGTGTAAATGACGTGCGACCTTTTCATAGTTCAATGACGTTTACCCAATATTATTATTATTATTATTTTTATTATGATTGAGATTGTCATAATTGTAAAGTGCTGACGCGTCGACGAAGCGTCGCGACGGTGGCTGCGTGCGTATTGCTGTGCGTGACAGACAGACAGACAGACCGACCAAGCGACCACTTGACTTTACCACTCGACACCCGATTCAGATACTGAGTATCTTCCCTTTTTAGCGCATGAAATATTATGCCTCAACTGAGCTCAGCTCAGCTCGGCACCGCTCAACTATGTGAGTTATCGCGCGCGTTCCACTAATCGCATAAGACAGCAACAAAAACAACACACACAACATTTTTGTCTTAATATATTTTTATGATAATTGTTTTGAGTGCCGAAAACAATTTCAATTTGAGTGTACAATGTGATAGTTTTTGAATTTGATTTGACACTTGATCGACAATTCAAGTAGACAACTACAACAACAACAACAATATAAACAAAAACAAGTGCTTCGCTGTGAAATACTAAAAATATAATTGCTTCAAACTTCATGTGCTTTCAAAACTGTTACTTTCAATTTGTAATCTATTATTTTTTTTTTGTCTCATTCAATTGCAAATGTTTTGTATTGAAAGACTTCAATGCTTCAATACATGATTATCTAATTATGATTACGCGATTTGGGAAAAGACTCACCATCAGTAGAAATATTATCCGGGCATTGAGTGTGAACTGTGGTAACCTGCAAGAAATATGAACAAGAGATCAATTATTAAATGTTCGAGAACGATTTGAAAAAGTTTTATATTTATTATTATTATAAGTTGCCATTAAAATATATCATTATTATTGTTTTTTTTTTTTTGTGATTTATTAATTTTTTTTGTTTCATTCTTTTAATTATTAATTTATTATACAGCGAACGCTTCCGTCTCTTGTTTGTAACAAAGTCAAGTCTGTTTAGAAAAAAAAACAACAAAAAAAAAAACAAAAGTCGTGACTTCTCAAACAAAAGGCTTTAAAAAATGTATAATAAATAAAACATTCAATTTGTGGCAAACCATTTTTTATATAAGCCAAGTGCGTGTGTGTGTGTGTGTGTGTGAGTGTGAGTGTTTCGCAATGAGTGCCACTCAAAAAGATCGTCAGTCAATGAAATCTCATGCACTTTTCTTCATGCTTGCATAAATCAATAACTATGCAAGTATTTCGCTTTGTTGTATTTTTTGTTTTGTTATTGTTGTTGTTGTTGTTGAGTATGCGTCTTTTATTTGCTATATTTTATAGTCTATTTTTACGGGCCTTGTCAGTGTGGCGAACAATGTCAAATGTTGCGACAACGCAAAGGAGGAGCGCAAATTTGCATATCGATTGTGCAGCGGAGGGTTGTGCAAGTCAAGTGCAACATTGTTCAGCGAAAGTGTTGTTTTTTATGGTATTAAAAAAAAGACAAAAAAAAAACAAAAAACATGATAATAAAATATGACGAAAATTATGCAAAATCAAACGTTTTATTATTTGAAAAAAAAGAAAAATTAAATCAAATTGAGAAATGTTAAAAATGCCAAAAACTAAAAACGAACCTGTCTTAACCATAAACCTTATAAGCAAAGGTCATTGATTTCGGCTTAGCTTATGCGAAAGTCATGCCATATGTATTACACACACACACACACGCAGGCATATAATAAATGCATGCATACACTCATGCATATTCATTCATGCTCGCACTCATATATGAAATACTTTATTTCGAGGGTAGTTTCTTTTCTTAAACTTATATTTCTACATGAATATATTCATTTTCAAAGACTCTGAGGTCTTTCTCGTGTTTGCAGAGTGTCAAAGCCGTCGACAACGACGACAATTCCACCTCCCGCTCGTTCTCTCTCTCTCACACACTCTCGCTTGCATGGCATACCTTCAACATCGGCCGACTTAGCTGGAGTCCAATGCTGAAAGCAAAAGTCAGAAATTCTTCGACACAAAACCACAAAATACAAAACGTGAGCTGCGCGTAAGTATTTCTATTACGTTTCTTAAGGTTTTTGTACCTTTAAAAATCAATATTTCAAAAAGAAGAAAAAATAAAAAAAAAATTTAAAATACAAAAATAAAAACGATGCGAAAAAAAATATAAAAAAAAAAAAACACTCAAAAGCATTTCATTATTTGCTTTTTTATACTTCTTGCTTCAACACAAGTGCGCGTGTATTTCAGCACAGTGGGCATTAAAGCACACACACACACACACACGCACACACACGCACATGCTCAAATCAGACATTTGCCTTTGGGCCAATGCATGATTTCGTGCGATTTTTATCATTTTTCAATGAATCAAACGTTGAAGCCACAAAAAGATTGGATTGAGTAAGGCGAAAGTATACGCTTTTGTGCGCTTTGTGCAGGCAATTAATTTCAACGCTGGCATTAGCATAATATATATTTATATATAATATAAATAAACACTTGAAAGGATATTCAAAAGCGCACTGTTTGCAATTAAAGTATGCAAATAATTGACATGAAAAAGTCATATTGAAAACAATGAGTACAACTTTTATATTGAAGGACCGTCAAACGTACATAATATATAAATACATACATAGTTATATATTTAAATAGATAGTTAGATAGATAGAGACATCCAAAGTGCGCAGTTGTCAAAAGCCTTTCTTCTTTGAGTGCAAAACAACACCATGCTTTGTGTTGCGTCGCAGCTTAGAACGATTACACAAAAGGACCCAAATGAACTTTTGCTTCAAGCTTTGCCATGCTGCGCCCCTCTAGCGCCGAAGCACACCCTCAGCCAACTTTAAAACCAACAACAACATTTGTTGTATGTTTTATACCATTTACATTTCCATTCATATTTTTTCACTTTTTGTGCTTTTGGTAATCTGATATTACGGTTTACTGTTTGCTTATTTCGCAGCGAGTATCTTTTCAATTGTCGACTGTCTCGTCTTAGAATGTCTTTGATTTTTTTTTTTCCTTTCTTTCTGCTTCTGCTTCTAACTACTTGCCTATATAATTACCTCTTTGGTATGCAGACAGCGCAAACTCGTAGCCGTGCAGGCTGTGAGTTGTCACTAGTGAGCCAAGGCTGAGCTGAACTGAACTGAACTGAACTTGGAAGTGAACCGAACGCAAGTGAACCGAAATACAATGAACTGAACTTTGTCCGCAGATGTCTTGGCATAGCACAAGGAGCCGTTATAGGTAAACTTAGTATCCCAACGAATCTCTGGCACCTTTTCTATACTGCGCTCGGCCGTGCTTTGCATATTGAACAGCTTGGCATTGGAATATATATATATATATATATTATACGTTTTTTTATATTCAATTTGATTGTCATTTGAATATTGGCTGACAACTATTTGGCTTGCCAGGCCATGACTTAACTTGATTTCAGAGTGCGGCGCGGAAAATGCGTCTACTTTAGTCAATAAAATGTAATGAAATTTTGTAAACGTGCTTCTTTTACTTAAACATGGACCACACAGACACACACACACACACAAACACACACAAGCACACAAGTAGCAGCGGCTTTAAAGCTACGAAGCATAGATGTCTGCATGCGACAGGACAAAGTTGACTTGGCGTAAAAAAGTGCTTCAGGCTTGACTGCGATTGTTGAATGGCACGCCTATATGTGTGTGTGTGTGTGTGTGTGTGACAGCATCAGTCGGCTGTGTGCATGCTTGTATAAGGCATATTTACACATTGATGCACTTGAGCGCTCAATCGGAAGTCAAACAGGAGCAGCAGACAATGGCAAGCATTGACAAAGGCCTGCGGCAGCACCACACACACCCACACACATACACACACTGACTTCTATTTCGGCTTGAATTTTCAGCCGAACTCTCGCAAATTTCCACCAACTGCAATGCTATGCGGTTGAATATGTGACTCGAAGCCGCTCATTAGAATCTAATCATGCTGCGGCTAATTAGTTGTACACATGCCGCAGATTTGATCGCATTGAATTGAGCGACATTGCGACGACAAGGCGGCACATGTGCTTATCGCATATTAGCATGGGTGAGTCTGGCAGATTGAAAGTACGTACATAAATCGCATGCGAAGACGGCAGTCTGATTCGTGTTTAAGGAATTTCACGATGATTAGATTATGCTTAAGTGCTTTAATATTGATTTCGAGTTCATTGTGAATTTTGCTCAAGTGCGAAGAATGTTTTGTTGCCTACGTAAAAGTTCATCAATCATGCCGCGATTATGGAAAATTGTCAGTTCGTTGTGCTGGCAATGATGCCTTTAGTATGCTTAGAAAAGTCATCAATCAACAGTTAAATATTTAACTGTTCAAAGTACAAATAATTGTGCTGACAATCATGCCAATCATTGTTGCAATCATTGTCTACATTCCCCTTATTAAGAGAGACATGCCCAAATACACAAAACACTTTTACCATTTCTTTGGGCAAACCCAACCTATTTTATGTGAACGGCCCCTTCAGCACGCCCCTTGCGGCAACTGAACTTTCTCACATCAAGAGAGACAGAGACTCACCAAAAACAAAAATAACGCTAACCATAAAAAGAACGTATAATAAAATAAATATAAAGAAAAAAATTGCCTAAATATTTTTATAAAACAAACACGCCCTAAAGCATGCCGCCCATAAAAGAAGTGCCATCAAAGTTCGCACGGCGCAACTCTGCTGCCCAACCCAGCCGACTTGTCAACTCAAGTCGTAAATGAGTAACCAACAGTGGCAGCACTGCAAGGTGGTTGATGATTGCTACAATCGCCGATTTAAACAAAAAATGCGCAAAGCGATTATGCTAAGCCCGCCTACCCCCCTCGCGCGGCCAGCGATGCGGCGCTGCTTCAACCCCTGCAAGCCGAATTAACAAAGAGAAAGTGCACCGTGCGTAGGGAAACAAAAAAAAAAACCGAAATCCATTAAGCAAATAAAAAAAGACGTTATAAAAATCAAAAGACGCAGCAAAAAACCGACAAACGAACGCTTAGGGTGACCATCACACGCACAATTGCCGTAAAAGCGTGTCTGATTTCACACTTCTCACGTGTGCTTCCCTGGCCGGGGTGAGTGGCAGTGCAACGACAAACGACCAAATTGCAACTGTGCAGCTCGATTGATGCCTGTGGTTGTTGTTGCTGCTGTTGTTGTTGTTGTTGAGGGCTTCGCATTGAAATGCAGCCATGCAATTATTACACGATTACATATATTCGATTAATGATTGATTCGCTTGCCGGCTTCAGTTTGAGGCGTTGCAATTCGAGCATGCTTTGATTGTCGCCACCATGCTCTCTCTCTCTCTCTCTCTCTCTGTCGCACAGCCGTTGCATTGACTGACGCTCTAATAAATCACGGAAATTAGTGCGTGTTGACAGCGCTCAATGCGTGCAGCATACAAGTACGCACGTGGCCTCAATCAGAGCACTTAATCTATTAGTGTGCATGAAGGTCTGGCCGTGAACGAAAGGGTTTACTGTTGCTTGAGAGGTTTGCGGTTTATTGGCTGTCGATACGTTTGTTGTTGTGGTTTGGGCTTTGCAAAATTATTGCAAGTGTTGCCAAACGAATTTAATAATTCATTTAATTGGTGAAACTTTACTTGAGTTTGTGAAAGTTGCATAGCATAAATATCAGGCGTGTTAACTTGTAACATTCGGTCGGTCATGTTTGTTTGCTTTTTAAACTGTACTCTAGAACGCCAAGTATACATATGTATAACCATTGTGAGTTATCATGCCACTTAAGTAGCTTTATCGCAGCCATAACTCAGGGCAATCAAACTCATCATCGACTAAGCGCCTAAAGCCTTTACAGCTGCCAATTTCTACCTTTTGTACGACAAAAAAAAACACACAAAAGGAAACCTAACAATTTGTTTTTCCATGATAACATTAATGTGCTGCTGTTGTTGTTGTTGTTGTTGTTGCTTTTTAACGCTTTCGCTTTCTTGCGCAACCTTCGGCCGTCGTGCATTGACAACCCTTACAGTGACAAACTCAAATCTCGTTAGGCATCAACCGACTCCACTCCACTCAAATCAGCTCAGCTCAGCTCGGTTTGATCTGGCTGGGCATGCCCAACATGCCGAAATGTGTAAAAGGGGTTTCGCTCATCGCTCGTCGTCGTTGTTGATTTTTACAATAATCAGCGTTGTCACTTTTTTTACATCCATGTAATTTCCAAAGCAAATTATGCGCGCACACAATAACCAAGTGAATGGTGTGCTGTGCTGAGTGAATGAATCTCGTTTACGCTCGCCTGTAATGCGTTACTTTACAACGCACACACACACAGACACACTTTTAATGAGTTACATTTTGTGTTGGAACACGTTTTGATGTTATACTGTTTTTGTTGTTGCTTCGTGTCAACGTCAACGTCGGACTACCTCAGCTATCAAATCTCAGTTAGTCGCTTATCAAGCCAACTTGTTACCAACAGACAAAAAGTACTCTTAAACTGAAAACCGCCAAACCATATTTATAATATTCAAACCGATTTTCTTGCAAGTAATCATCAATTAATGGTTGCCTTTGGTAACGGCGTACCAAGTTCAAGTGTCTGCAGTACTTTTATATAAAGCAAATAATATCTCAATAAGATTTATTATATGAACATGACGCGTGCAAAAAACAATTTTCAAATGAAGGTACTACTAATGAAACTCAATTGGTCCTGTAATATATAATATAACACGCTTTCGCTTACACCCACTGACATCTCATGTGGCAATCAAGCATTCAAAAGAATTTTAATTAATTTTCTGTTTTAGACACAAATTTTTGAAGTATTCTGCGTACTACGTTAGTAGTAGTTTGCTATCTTATCGGCGACCACGTTTAAATGTGTACATATATATATAAAATATATATTGTGTAAAAACAATACTAATAATATCGAAAAGAAGTGTGGGCCAGCGGGACGTAAGAAGTCGCGTCGAGTGTTTGTTTTGCTTTGTAGTTGCGCTGTCGATACTCGAAACTCTTGATTGTTTGTGTCTGTGGCTGTGTATGTGTCTGTGCCGTTACTGTTTGATGTATTATTATTTATTATTATTTTGTTTTCTTTGGCGATAAATTATCAGCGTAGCTTTAAAATTACTACGTTTTTACTATAGGCAAAATAAGACGCGCACACTTTTTAGTTAGTTAGTTCGTTAGTCGCTTTTCGAAACCATTTTCCGAACCGGCACAACAACAAACGATTATGTCAGAAATTGCAAATTACTTTGCTCAAACGAAACTGTTAAATAAATCAAACAAATGTGTATATCAACGCTTTGTTTTGTTTTTTTTACAACGCATAAAGAAATACTGTTTGTCACTGTCAAGTTGAGGGCCATCCCAAAATGCAACGCTGCATTGCACATGCACGTGAAGGCAAACAATAAATCGGCAAAGTCGTCATTCACAACGAAATTCGCAATATTCGCAGTGAAACACACACGTTCGATGATGCGCTTAGTGAAAATATATATGTAAATATGAGAGAAATAATTTTGAACCGTGCCGAATTCAAACTGACGTAAAAAAATACAAAATACCAAAACAAAAATAAAAAAACAAACAAATTTCTACAAACTATAAAAATGCATGCAAATATTTGCATTACAAATTACTGGCGCAGTTTGTGTTAAAGCAGAGACTTTGTTGTCGGCTGCTGCACTTGGTCTGCACCTGACCTACAACGGCTTAACAGCGACGGCGACGGCGACTGCGGCAGCGACGCGATCGAATCTAGCGGAAAAGGCGGCAAAAACGTATAAACGAAAAAAATGCCGAAAAAAGTGTGTTAAATGTTTGAAGTCAGTGGAAATAATCAACAACTGACACACCTACTTAGCAAACACACTCACACACGCACACACACACACATGCTGGAAGCGCACTCAATACCAGCAGCCGTGATCATTGCTGGCTGCGCTCGACGGCTCCGATTGCCGCTCATGCGCACATTTTGACTGCAATTGCAAAAGACGAACAAAACACAACAACAACAACAACAGCAACGACAACAACAACAACAATAAGTCAGTCAAAAACTCAACTCATTTTTAGGTGTCATATTTGCTAAGCGCGTGTTGGGAAATTCGTTTTGGGTGAGCTGCATACGCCTCGAGCATGTGTGTGTGTGTGTGTATGTGTGTGACTAGTGCCGATCAACATGTTCATGCTCATAATGATGATCAACTGTTGTTGTCTTGTCTCGTTGTACATGATGCGCTGTTCGTCGGCTACCTGTGTGCACTTGCAATAAACTTTGTTGCTGTTGTTGTTATTTGCTTAGAGATTTGCTTTTTTCACTTACTTAGTTGCCGTGTTTACAATTCGATATGGGAAATCTGTATTTTCGTTGTGGTGCAATGTGAGAGTGAGATTTTTCGTGTTTTTCAGTAGTCAAAGCTAAACAAGTGAAATGCTTTTTTTTAGGGGGTACAAAGAGGGGCCTATATTGACAGAAGAAGTTTCATTGTTGTGCGATTTTATTATCCAACACTGTTATACAATTAACAAGCAATGAGTGCTTAATGAGTGTTGTTTTTTTCTTATGTTCATTAGACAAACAATTTTTAAGCTGACAAATATAAAGTTAACGAAGCGGACTTTCTCTGTTTTCAAACACACAAGCCAAACTTTGAAAAGCGAACCTAATAATAAACGCTATGCAAAATGTTATTTAATTTTTTGAATTATACAAAATCATTGATTTTCTTGCTCGATTAAAACTTTTCAGCTTCACGCGAACTTCTTCTTCCGCTTTCTACTGCTGCTCTGCTACGTTCTCTGTTAAAGTTATCAGCAGCGTCATCTGTTAACGTCAGTGTTGCCCTTTCACATGTACTGCACATAGCACCCAACACTGTTTAATTACTGCAACTGCGTTTTTATTTTGTTTAATCAAATCTAGACAAAGTCAGCGTCGGGGTTCCGCCAAATCCGCCACTGGGCACAACTGACTAAGCAGATTTGCTAAATTATTGCTCATATATTCTAGCTTGCAACAAATTATTTGAATACTTGTATTGAAAATAAGAAAAAAAAAAAACAAAAACAAAAAACAACTTGAAAATGATGTAAGTTAAATACAAAATTCAAGTCGACTTGACCGCAAATCGATGCGAGTATTTATTTATAGTTTATTGAAATATTTTTCAATTTTTATTTTTGTTTTTTTATGTTTTTAATTATTTGTGTTGCGATAAGCGTTGAAAATTTGAAGAAAATTAAAATATTAAGAAAAAATGTTAGTTTATTTTTGTTGTAAATTTTTAAAGCGTGAAATCATGGAAAATGTCGCATTTAACGTGCATTGTTGACATACTTGGGGGAAATGGCAAAGGTGATCGCTTGAAAATGGCATAATTGGGTTAGGCGTCTCATGTGTCGCAATGGGGTGGACGCATGACGCAAATGTGGCATGATTCTCGATGCTTTACAACAAAATTTCGCTTATTGACTTTCATAAGAGTCGCTTAGAAATCACTTAAAAACGAAAGCTTCAAATACGCTTTAAGTGCTTTTCATTTTCACTGACGCTGACCTATAAATCATCTTATACGTGTGTGTGTGTGTGTGTGTGAGTGTACTCAATATTAAGTCACGTTGCCCTTTGCCGCGCCACAATCATCGTTGATTACAACATTTGCATGAAGTCTTTATTAGTCATCATACACGCGCTTCAAGCGGCAATTGATTAAACAAAAACATTTAAATAAAAAAATAAATTAAATAGTAAACCAAAAAAAAAAAAAACACACACAAACAACAAAGCGTAGTATAAATTTTAATAAAGCTTCAACAAACGCCTCAAAATCGCAGTCAAGTCTTGACATTTTGTAACACTTTGTATGAAAAGCGCTCGTTCAGCCAACTACATTGCAGCACCTTGTGCACGCACCGCGCCCTTCTGGCCGCTCCTTCTACTGCACAGACACCTGTTCGTAGTTATCCGAATCGCTTATCGAAACCCGAACAAATGAAAAGAATATTTCACTTGGTTTCAAAGATAAATTACTTAAATACCGCCACACGGTGTGGTGGGGTGCGGGGGGCGTGCGGTTGTTTGTGGTGTGCTGAGGAACGAGCATTTGTCATAAAATGAATTACTTTATGATTCGCCCATAAATGTTTTCAATTTATAATTTGTTACTAAGTTCGAAATTGTTTTAATTTGGTTAATGTAATTCCTATAAAAATTCCTTAGCCTATCGCATCGCGTTGTGTCATAGCGGAGTTCCCACTGTGAGGGGGCGACCAGACATGAGTCTGCATTATTTGCCTGTTGTTATTGTTTTTTCAAAAGCAAAGCATAATAAATAATTTCTTTTTTTTTTGTTCATGTTTTGTCTTTGTTTTTGTTTTTGTTGCAGTTTTTTTTTTTTTTTGCTGATAAAGTTTCAATAAATTTTTTAATGTTTATTTTTTTGTTTATTTTTTTATTAATTTAATTTTCGATTAGTCTTCAATGCGCTGCAATGATGAGCAATGATTTTTAATATTGTTTAAGTATTTGTTTGTAGATGTTGTTTTTGTTATTTGAGCCTATTTTGTTGTCTTTGTTGTTGTCTTTATTGTTGCTGACTGACTGAAGTTCCAGCCTTGTTCGAACTTCGCATGAGAAAGCGAGTCTGACAATAAGATCGAATTCATTTGCAGTTATAAGTTATTAAAGAGCCATTGAATTATGACAAGCTGATGGCTGATAAGGCTTGAGGTATTTTTCAATGCCGATAATCATGTTGAGAAGCTTCTCAGATATGAGAACATGTCTTCACTACAATGAAATCAATAAAAATGTTGGTATTGTTTGTATTTTTAGTTTTCATTACATTTGTATTTGGCTCAGGTGTTGCGTTGCTTTATTTTTGGCACATTTTAGTCTTTAACTATCTTTAACCGCATGCCATAAACATTTGCCATATATCTAATCAAGACCCAACTGGCGTGCCTTTATAACCTTACCTAATTTTTTACGTCGTGCGCTTATTCGAACTCAATCGCATTCACTTTCGCACCGACTTTACCCTAAGACCCCGCATTGTGGAGTTACGCAGAGCCCTAAATCAAGCAGAAGTTGTCAACCATGGCAAAATCAAATTGCCACCAATTGAAAGCAGACATGATTATTAATGTTAGAAGACGATTCGATTTCCTGTTAATTCATAAAAAATCAAATTGCTTCAATAATCTTAATTACAACAAAAGCAACGACATTTATTGCTAAAAGAAGCGTTTTAATTAGTTTAAAAATAAGCGAAATTATCAAGTGTTTTGTGCTTCTTCTTCTGGTTTTTTCGCAGGCATATAAAAAATATAAACTCAACTTGATTTGTTGCTATTTTTTTGGGCACGTTTATAAGCCAATTTAGCACAGATAATTATTATTAATATTTTTATGTTTTTATTGTTAGTTTTAAGAAGAAGAAGAACTGTATTTATTTCTTGTGTGATTCCTCTTCGGCTTCTTCTGCTTTGAAAACCCTTTCACTAGCGCTATCTCGCTCGCACACAAGTACGTTCGCATGTTTTTTTGCAATTGATTTATTTCATGTCATTTTCGTTAAGCAAACCAACAAAACTTGAAAGTGAACAACATCAACAACAACAACAACAGCAAAAATCTGCTCAGGTATAACTTTAGCATTGAGAGTCCTTGCCAACAATGGTCATGCCATGCCCTACGACTACTACAGCTGAGCTTCGTGATCGCTCTGTCCCTCTCTCTCTCCTTCCCTATCATACACAGTCGCTCGCCCTCTTTGCTTTAACTCATACTTTCGGGGGTTGTCCTGACACACATGCACAACTTATAAACAAGCTCAACTCATATCCTTTTTCCTTGCTGCCCTTCACATGCTTCATGCCGCTGTCCTAACAAGCTATAAAAGTAATTATTATAATGCGAAATAATATTTCAAATAATTGTGCTTTTTCATTATGTTGTTGTTTTTTTTTTATTTTGAAAATTGTTTTTTAAGTGAAATCACTTTTTTTTCTTAGGGATCATTTCACATGTACATGTGTGTGTATGTGTGTGTGTGTGTGTGTTTGAACTCGATTATGCTTTTATACTTGAAAAACACGTGTTCGATTTGAAGTTCACTTTTGCAGTTGTTATATTTGGCATCGTTCGGCAAGTAAATGTAAATGACGCAATTCTTGCGCACACTTGAGCAATTTTGCATGTTTGAAAAGATTCTATAACTCTAAATAACAACTAAAGTTTGTTTTGCAAACTTCAAAAACACAAATTCGCAAAATTATTAAAGCAAAACCGCACTTTAAATATTTTTGATTAAAAACAAAAAGTATACTTACAAATTATAATTACTATTTTTTTTTTCCTCAGATTTTTTTTATAATAGTAAATTTTGAAATTTGTATTTAACGCTTCTTTATTTTCGTTTTTGTGTACTTACATGTTTTTTTTCTGGCCACATTGTAGCCCCCAAAATTTAAGGGTATAAATTATAATCCAACATAGATTTGTGCCTTTTGACTTAAGTCGAACATTTGCATTCGATAATGAACACTTGGAAAATGCAGCACAAAGTCAAGGCTCAAGAACTCTCGAATTTCGAACACGATTTTTATTTCCAATTGCAGAATTTTCAACGCCGCGTATTCCTTTTGTCACAGATTATTGCACTTTTGTATATTCGACTTTCAATTTCTGCCAATTTGTGTTCGAATATGTGAATTATTTTTCAGAACTTTTTACTTTTTTCACTTTAAAAAAAATATACTTTCTTTCTTAACAATTTTTTCACACAAGTTCTTTTTTTATTTTTTAGTTGACTCTTAATTTTTAATTTTGATTTACGTCTCAATTTATTTATTTCGCTTTTGAAAGTTGTCGATTTTTAAAACAAAATCTGCAAATTTTCTTTTCTCAAATTTTCACGATTTTTCTCGATTTATTTCGACCACTGAGCAAATTTTGTAAGCCTTTTTTGTCGAATCTTCAATGTTGCACCACAAAAATATAATTTTGTAAATTTTTTCTTAAAATTATTACTTTTTTTGTTTGCACTTTGCTTGCTCAACTGAATTTTTGATTAGTTTGTTTTTGAAATTTTTCTTTCGTTTTTGTGGAATTTTTAATTGGTTTCATTTGTTGTTTTTGCGTGTAATGAGTTTTATTTGTTGAGAGTTATTTGTCGTTTGACGATCCGAAATTATCGAAATCGCGCCAAACGTACTGAAAATAAGTGTTGACCGTCTAATTGCGACCGTTAGTCGTGAAGCGCGAAGAACGAATACAATTTTTATCTGAATCAAAAAACGCGCAGCAGTTCAAAAACAAATCATACAAATGCCGAGCAGCACGTATGACGTATGTGCTTTCCAGTGCAAGCCATACATGCAGCACTTCAGCATTGCTGTTTCGCTTCCACTTTAATGACGCGTTTGGCCGGCCGTTTCATTTCACAGCATGTTAATTGATTTCGTTGATGCTTAGCATTGTAGTGACGAAAGCAACGCTGTGTATGCCAGACAAATGAATCAACTCAATAACAAAATTTGTGCGCAACCGAAAAGAACGTTGAGAGAAACTTAACTTTGCTCACACACACTGTGGCAAATTGTGTCAGCCGCAATTGCAGTGACCAATCGTTGTTGCTCGCTGTTCGCATGTATGTGATCGTTTTCATTTGGCGCTTCGTTTTGTCGGTAATTTCATATAACAAGATATGAATTTCTTCTTACGTAGCGCTATTTAACAGCAGCATTGGTAAGGTTAACAGCGCACAAAGGTACGGTTAGTTGGCAACTGTTAGGAAACGCAAGATGCAAGAAACAGCTCGCAATTCAGTCAAGAAACACAGCGGTATGTGTGTCGTTTCATTCAACGTTTCATCTGCGTGTGTTGCAGCAGAGACTGTAACGCATTGGCCATTTGCCATCCTTTTGTTTTTTGCCCATTGAACAGCATTTCCTACACTTAACATTGCACTGTAAGTGTACTGTAACGATCACAGCACATCGACAATTCTCGCATGCAATAAAGAACGTTTGCAGTTTTGGGTCGAGGTCCACGTTGGTTTGATCGATCGCTCGTTCAAACAATTCGTCAATCGTTCGATCATTTTTATTGCACTTCATGCGCGCTGTAAATCAACTGTTAGCTGACTTTGTAGATAACTATTACATGAGGTATGCTTATCAAAATAACATGCGTTTGCATAACATTTCAGAATTCTTGTGTTGAAATACGATTTTTATCGAAGTCATTTGTTATACGCGGCAACAACATTCAACTAAGATTATTAAGCAAGAAACGCAAATTGTGCGTATTTGTTGTCATGGAATGAAGATAAAACAAAAAGTTCTTTTGAATACTTGCAACATGAGCACTTTATAATCTTAAAGGCGCTTTTACCAACAAAAGTCTTACCAATAAACAAGTTGTCTCTTCTATCAAGAATTAATATGGCAACAAATAAGCTTACAAATTAGCCAAAGTTATCTCATGGAGTTAATTGTCAAAGAACGGCAAAAAACACCGTTATCTCATTGAAGACATGCACTCGGCAATTGAATTTTCGTTGAGGTAAAAACACGAACACAACTTTGGACTTCGGACTTTTGAACTTTGCTCGGAGCGAAAAAAAGTATCTCACAATTATTTGTCAAATGCTTCGAGCCGAGAGATTCTTCTAAAAGTTTCCGCTCGGAAATCAGAACAAACAACAACAGCATTACAAGCCGGAAAAAACCATTTCGATATCTCAAATTTGTACAATTTAAATTTCGCTTTCGTTGAATGAGTTGCGTGAAAAGAATTTCATGATTTTGTGACGATGATGATGATGGTGATGATGACGACGTCGGCGCTTATCAGTACAAGTTTGCGACGTCGTTCTGCATATTTTAGAATGTTATTAGGCTAGTATCACCTTGATGACTCACGCACGACACGAACATTAGCTTCACTCTTGTCTTTATTAGTTCGTGTCACTAAAATGGTTTCAATTATTGAACATTAGCATGTTTCATGATATTTTGAAGACTTACCAGACGACCACGAATAAGCATAAATTATAATTGTGTCCAGCAACTCAGACTAAGCGCCCCAGCAGTCATGGCCGAAGGCGTTGCCAGGCGTGCCCAACTTCCAATACTTGAATTAGTTCTAGAATTAGTCTGAGCTTAGTGATTCGTTGGCCTTAAGTCACCATAATATTCATGAAAAACCAAACATTATTAATGTTTCCACGAAATTGCTTATCACATTTAATGGTAATTCATTATACATTCGAAATCTTTGCTTATCATTTCAAGGAAAAACGTCGGAATTTGTACGCCTTTAATTGAAATCGGCGATTTATTTATATGATTCCGCAATTAAAAGTCATAATTAGCGTTAAACAAATTTTGTTTAATTGTTCTAACAAACAATAACGAAGCAGAAGTAACTCAAAATCATCTAGGGTCGCCCTATTTTTATCAGCATTCAAGTGTCTTATGTGTTGTGTGTGCGCTGTGTAATATAGGCGTATTTAATATAAAAAATATTTGGATGAGCATACGCATTTTTGACACAAGATGAGTTTGCTTTAAGGATGCATGTTGAGCAAGTTCGGTTTGAATAACTCGACACGCTATTTCATTTCTATTCAGAATGAAGAACAAACTTTAATTTTTTTATTATATTCGATAATTAAAACATGTATTTCTAGTTGATACGTAGGGTGTCCAATGGCCCTACGCCTTTCTCTCTTACTATTTCTGTTTTGTTGTATTGGTATTATTGTCATTAAATTTACAATTTTGCGCACAGACACGCAACACAACAAAAAAACTGTTGATAACACTAATGTTGTTTCTGTTGTCATCTTCGTTTTAACAGTTGCCGTTAACATGTTCGATTCAGCTTACTAACGCTTGCCGCACTGCTTTAACGACGCTGTGCATTTTTTTAACAGTGCATTTTTAACAGTTTTTTAACATTTTTATTAACATTATGTTTTTCTACCAAAAAAAATAAGCAGAAAAGTAAATTTCGACGCATTCAAAGTTGTGTTAAATTTTTTTCTGTTCAAACTTCTTCTTTTCCGCCTTTTTTGCTTCTTTCAATTTTCAATAAATTCCTTTAAATTTGCTAATTAAAATGCAATCCAATTGAAAGTGCTCATTAAACGAAGTTGCATTGAAAGTGTTGCCGGAAGTTCAAGACGAGTTTAATGCCACCATAAAGGCGCACCACGCAATGTGAAATAAATATCAATTAGCGCATTCTTAATTAAAAGCAATTCGATAAAATGTTGACAAATGTGCTAATTTGTTGAAATTTATTACACATCGTTTAAGCCGCCGCAAATGAGAGTGAAATTTTTGTAAAGTGATTTCATTCATGAAACTTGTGTGGGCGGTCGCCGCAGCGGTGCAGACGAGCGGTGTGGTTGCGGCATGATTTTCCATTTGCCGATTCACTTGAATAAAGTTTCTTTCAAATGCTCATCAACAACAGGCAAGCCTTCATCGCCTTCAGCAGCGCTTGGCTGCAGCAAGAAGACAGCAAACCACTTACCCCAAATGCAATTTGCCACAAACCCAATTTTTGGCACACAAAGCGACGCCACAGACTTTTACTGTACTTGTTTGTGTAACCCAAATTGCATTTGGCCAAAAAGCGTACATAAATAAACAAAAGCAACATTAAAAAGTTATGCTGAAAGGATGCTAAAGTATTTTTCATGACAATAGCCAACAGACAAGGAAGACAGGACGACAGGACGAGCACACGACGACAGAACGTGCGCGGCAGGATAGCCTGACTTGATGGCGCCACGTTGTGTGTCAAACACACAAAATTCTCACATAATTTTACAATTTTACAATTTTCCAATGCAAAAAATGTCAACAAACAAAACAAAGGTTTCTGTTTTTTTTTTTTTTTTGTTATGGTGGAATGTTTTCGAATTTTACTACGTGTGAAGTCGGCGAAACATGCGACGAAGGATATTTATGCGTTTATGAAGATGTGACGTCAGGTGTCGTTGAGTAGACAAGTCAATTTTGCTGAGCGAACGTAGAACAATTGAACAAATTCGTTGTCAAAGTGTGAGTTTTTGGCACAGCAACAATTCATGGTATTTTACTGTTTTTTGCTGCACAATTGATCTGTGTTTGTGTCCTTTTTATCAACGATCACGTTTCGCGTGAAAAATGAAATAAATACTCAAACAACAAAACAACAACACAACAACAACGCACAAACAGACAAAATTCGGCCACAAATGAGTTGAGTTTGCTTAAGGCAAGCAGAAGAGCGCCTATAAAATCAACGGCATTTAGCCAAAATAAATAAAAAGCGCTGAGCAGCAACAAAATCACGCGAAAACCACCGAAAATATAAAGCACGAAAACCCTGAGAAATATTTTAATTAAAATTCTGCAAAAAAAAAAAGAATGAGTAAATAAAACAGACTTTAAGCTAACTTGACTAAAACGCACAGCCACGAGCGCAGGCTGAGATTCAGGCTCAGATGCAGACTGAGTCGCGTATTCGGCCCGATCTCAACTGATATGAGTTTGAGAAAACCAACAAAGGGTCAACGACGATGGCGACGCTGGCGTTGATCGAGAAATCGGTGGGCGTCAAAAAATACGCAATAAAAATAAGAATAAGTTCAAAGCAAAAACAAAAACAAAAAGTTAAGGACAACAAGTAAAAAATAAAATTAAATTTCGAATACGTTCGGCATTTTTGTGTCTCATGAAGCGATGAAGAGTTCCAGAGCAGCAAAAAGCAACAAAAGTGCAACAAAAACGCATTTAAACGAATTGTTTTCAACACGGATGGTGTTGCTGATTGTGTTGTTGTTGTTGCTTGTTGTTGTTGTTGCTTGTGTAATGCGGCGTTGCATATTTGCAATGAGTCTGCGTCAGAGCTTCTCACCTTTGGTTGGCCGAGTTGACCGTTTTGGCCTTCTTTCTTACTTTTTGTTTACTTAAACATTAATTGTATTAACTCTACTACTTAAAGACATTGCAATGTTGTTAGTTTATTAGCCAAAATGCCAATTTATTATACAATCAACAGTAGTATTGCTATCAACTGCTAAGCAAAGCACGTTTGTAGCGCATACAAGAGTTAATGCGTTGGCACTTTCAACCAGCGCTTTCTGCCACTTAATTACACAAATAATTTTTGGTGATCCCGCCCCTCTGCCCGCCGTCATGGCTCAGCCGTGCAAACAAGCTCAAGAGGCAAAGCCAAATGGCCGTTGGACATGACTTTGGGCATTCCTCATATCGCAGCGCAGATCATTTTATTTGTTTTAATGAAATTGATGAACATCGAACAATCCACAAATTCAATTAACGCGCAACTGTGAGGGGCGAGGGGTGCTTTAACCCTTTGGCAGTGCCGTATATTTTTTTATTGATTTATTTACTTAATTATTGTGCCCGCTGTTGTCGTTGTTGTTGTTGTTGTTGTTGTTGTTGTTGTTGTTGTTGTTGTTGTTGTTGGTAACAGGACATGAATTTTTAATTAGGCATGCAATGTTTTCTTTTTGGAAAATTACCCTCATTGCATGAGCACAACTGTCGCTTTCGGCCGCCGCCGCCGCTACTTTGCGACTTTCCCTTTTGTCGGCGTTCTTCGCTTTGTCCCTGCATGTGTGTGTGTGTGTGCGTGTGCGTGTGAGTGAGCAAGCGCATCAGTTGCGCACGCGTTCTTGCTCTTGTCAGGCTTGCTCACGGCCTCATTGACAGTTGTTCTTTGAAATGCATAAATTTTGTGTGTGTGTTGTTGTTGTTGTATATGAGTTTATATTGTTGTAAATATATTCTTTGACAATTTTAATGAAATTGTTCAATGTTGTCTGACAATGTTCGACAAACAAACAAACACGTCAGTTGTCTATTAATTTATTTATGCGTTTTGCTTCATTGCACTTTTCTGTCTTATCATTTTAATCGGTCTTACATGCAAAGCGCTTAAATTGATAATTGATGAAGTAAAATTCAATGTAGAAGCATAAAGCAACAGAGCGCGAACACTTTTCGGTCTTGCGAAACATATTCTTATTAAAAAATCATGCTTACAGTTTTTCCAATTAGAAATATACGTTTTTAAAGATAAGCCAGAGTAGCCACGCCCATTTTCCAATTTGACTTAAAGAAACCAATGCATTTTTACTACACTAAATTTTTTAAGTTTCTATGTCGCCTGCCTTCGGATTAATCTCAGTGGTGTTATTCTCTAAATGGGCGGTGCCACGCCTTAATGTGCGATTTCTATTTAATTTTATTATATAATAATAACTCGTTTTTGCAAAGTTTCTGTTTATACTTAAGAACAAAACATTTCCCTAACAAAAACTTTACGTTTAAAGGATCTTTAAAAGCTTTATGCTATAGTCAGCCGATCGTCACCAATCCCAAGCAGTAACTGTATTTTAGTTCAAGATATGCTTGAGTTGTACGATCATAATAATGCTAAGATTTACAATAAATATATTCGATATCATTAAGACTCTGGGAGGAACTTGCACGGCACACACGGACATGGCTTTATCAACTTGACTCATCGTACAGATCAATATATACTTTATATAGTCTGAGATGCCTCCAATTCTGCATTGCAAACTTCATTCCAAGGTCAATGAACTCTTTTGGCAAGTATATAAAAATATCATGCAAATAGATGAGCACCCTTGTTGTATCGAGAACAGAACCAAAAACAGTCGCCCACATTGAAATTCTTCAAATTGAATTGTAAACTTACACCAAATGCCGCAAATATGTCGTGGCGCCATGAGCAACAACCAAATGCTGTAAACAAGCTTGAATTTCAAATGTGCGGCAAATGTGGCAAATGTGTGTTGCTTCTGTGTACTTGATCAGCTGATGTGCGACTTCCAGAAAGCGAAATGACAAAGGTCTGTACGTAACCTATACCAATCTGAAATCAAACGTAATTCAGTGGAAACGAAAATATGCAATAAAAGAAGGCTTTGATTTTTGGATATCAATATAGACGACACGGTCTATTGGCTAATTAACAATTACTTGGAATGCGCCAAAAGCAACGTGGGTGACTGAAACAACCAAATTAGTCGACGACGCCAACTGATAGTCCAAAGAGTCAAGAAGTCATTACGAGTTATTACAAGACTCCGTTGGCCGCTGTCCATCACTCTTGCTTGTAATTTGATGCGCAATAAATTAAATGCGAAAAGAGACGTACTCAACGAGTGGGCAATCGATTCGGAGCCACCCGCGTCTCTATCAGCATAATTTATTAGAGCCGAAAGCGCGTTAAGCTCAAGTCTCGAAACCAAAGTCAGTCACACAGACAACATGTGTTAACTGTGAAGTTGGCCACATTTTTCAGACACTTGGTTAACGCAGCTGTTGCTGATTTTATTTTGGAAACTTTGGTCCGGATCAATCGATCGATCGAACGTCGCTTTCAGTTGGTGTGGAATTCATACTGATGTTTACACAAGCAATTCACATGCGTTTGTCAAATGAGAAGCGCAAATAAAGCGCACCGCCGCCAACGCAAGAGTCAAGACTGAAAATGGGAGAAAAAAAAAATCCACACAAATAAAAATATTATTTATAAAAATAAATAACTAAAAATGTGTAAATGCAAATGCTGATCACTCGATCAGTGGACCGTTGGACAGCTCGACAGTTCGATCGAGCGTGCAATCGGCGGCCCATAAACAGCTTTGGTGCGACTTGTTGCCACAAATCGTGTTGAATTTCGGCACGGCACTGACAAATTTCGTACATTAAAGACGGTTTTTTTGTTGCTTTTTTTGCTTACTGATTTTTTGTTATTTACCAAAAAATTCTTTGTTGTTTATTTGTTTGCAAATATTGTACGTAATTGTTTTTGTCATTTTTAAGTTTTTCTCAGGCAACTGTTTGTTGTTGTTGTTGTTGTGGTTTTTTTTATATAACGTTTTCGTTAATCAGTTGATTTAATATTGAAATTGGCGTTTATTAGTTTGTTAATTTATCATACTAATTACTAACTAAAATGCTATTGACTTTTGCAATATGTGCTCATACATACATGAATCTGCCCGTCTGCCACTCCGTCTGTCCGTCTTTTGAGGGGCTAAGTCGAGTTGTACAACTCACCGGCTCTACGCAGAAGGCTGTGAGAATTTTATGCACCAAGACTTTTTCGTAACTAATAAGACTTTTTGACGCGTTTCGTCTTTATTGCATATTTTTTGGCTGTGAAACTGTTCGCACTTTCCTGGTTGACTGAACTTCAAAATTAATTCGCACGTGTTGCGATCTTTATCATTGGGAATGAAGTTAGTAACTTTGTTAATGAGAATGAAATGAAACTCTAACAATGATCTATTGAGCCACTTAGTGTGGCAAAGCAGTGCGCAGGCAGAACACCTTTGACGCAATGCCGCACAGTTGTGAGAAATACTGAGATTTTCCAAATGATGTATGCAACTAAAATATTTGCCTTTGCACGAAAATCGCTAATTGGAATTTCCAAAAGTCTTAATTGGCAACGCAAAGAAACAAAAACAAGTTATGCGACTCGTCTAATGGGAATGCAATTAGCGAAATTTGTATACAAATTAACGTTTAATTACAAAAACCGCGCAAATTTAAAGAGTTAAAAGTCTATTTGGTGGATTAACATAAAAATTTCACATTAATTTGAGTACGCAAAAATTTGCACACGGTATGAAACCATAAATATTCAAAGCTCAAAATTAATGACGTTTCGAAATGAGTTTTTGATTTGGCCGCCCAGCTTGGCTTGTCTTAAAAAACGGCTACCACAGAAGTTTATCTATCGATTCGAATTTCCGCACCTTTTATGAACTCTGGTTTTGTTTTTGCTTTTGTTTTTGCTTTGTTGGTTGAATGGAACGACGCCGTGTAGAAATCGTTTGTTTTACGATTTGTCGACTTGTTTTCGCGGCGCCAATTTTTATGATCTGACAGTTCAATATTTGTATTTATATTTACTTCAATTTATGGCATTTCTACACTGAAAAACAAAGCAATTTCGTTTTGACGAAACGGTTTGGCGTCATCAGCGGTTCGCGTCGTGGGTCACTGCGCTCTTGAACCGCTCGTTAACTTATTGCCCCCCTTATTGCAGTTGTTGTTGACACTTGCAGCTGCCATTTGCGCAAATATCATTAAGCAAATTTGGACAGCCCAAATTCGCGCACACTTATTTTAAGAAATCATTAGTTTTGTAAATAAGTCGGCAAGTGTCATATTTGAAAGTCAGGAGATCTTACAACACTCTTAGCGTATCTTATCTTATCACTTTCATTTTAAATTTTTATCACTTTCATCTGATTTAACGGTCTTGCAAAATGCAGCTATAAAATGTATTGCATAATTTTAGGCTTCAAAAACCAACAATTTGCTAGTAACGAAAAACAAGCTTTGACTTAAGATGGCTTAGAGTCTTAATATTTGAAGTGTTGTTTTTTTTTTCACTGTAGACAAAATTAGAATTTAGAATTTTTTAAAAATATTTTTTTTTATTTTTTCATTTTCTAAGAGTCATGAAAATATTCTCTGAAAATTTCAAGACAATTGGACGAATACTTTTTGAGTTATTTCTCCGATTGAACGAAGGATTTTCTTTTGAAAAATTATTTTTTTTTAATGCCGAAAATGTGAGTAAAATTTGGGCAAATTATTCAATTTTAACTTTGAGTCATTTTGTCAAAATTCAAAATTTTTCAAATCCCTTCGTTCAACCGGAGCATTATGGGATTACCTGTCGATCTTTTTTGATATATTGAATTTCGATGATCCTGTGAAGAGTTAGAGTGATCACCGCAAAAGACTTTTTTTCGAGAATTGCTGTAGCACACTCAATTTTGAATTTATGGCATTAATTATTTTGCTGTGTGGCCAGGAAAAAATCTAGGAGTAACCCCTGAAGAATCTTAACACATCTTAGAAAATTGTGTGTTTTTGCCTACCAAAGTAAACTCATGTGCAGACAGTCTACAGACAGAAGTGTGAAGACATTAAGTCTCAAAAAAAAGCGCTCATGATTGGCTTTTTCCGCGGTAACTCATTGACAGCTGCGCGCCAACGACTGAATGGGCGTGGCGGTTGGTGGCGAGGCAAGGCGAGGCGGTACTGGCACATTTTCTACGCATGCGCTTATTGACACTCGTACTACGATGTTGTGAATGTGATTATAATTTTAGCACAATAATTTATTTACATTTGTTTAAAGTGTCTTCTCTTTATTTATTTATTTGTTTGTATTGTTTGCTTGTTTGTAGAACGAACACACACGCTGTTAATGCAAATTGAGTTCGCCAATGGCAGCAAACTCATAAATATTCCATTGCTTTTTAAATAATTTGCTGATTGCTTTTCGCAAATAATTAACACATTTAATACCACAAATTTTATGAATTTTCACAAATGAACGTTGGCTGCGCATGACAGCCGCCGCTGCCGCCCACACACACAAACACACATACTCTCATACACGTGGTACACTTTTTGGTGATTACTTTTTGAACAACATTCAATAATTATTTATTTGCATGAAAAAAGAGTTGAGTTCCTTAATGTGACTGGTAAATATTTTGTGCTGAAATGTAAGAATTGTGTTGACCGACGCCCCGCAACCGCGCACTCTTTCACTTAACAAAGACAACTGAAAGCACCAACAACATGTTGTTGTTGTTATGCCCATTTGGTGCAACGCCATCATGCAACCTAAAAATAGCACTTCAACGCGCAGCCAATCAAAAGCGCAATTATATTTGAGGCAAGTGATTACTTACACAGCCATTGCACGCGCACTTGGCCTTGTTTCAGAAGCGCAGTAAATTTACGCAGCGCCCAAGCCAATGCAGAGACGATCGACCCCAAAGCGACATTCACTCACTCATTCACTCACGCACTGAGTCAGTCAGACAGTCTGTCAGTCAGTCTGTCAGTGCTTTTGGCCACGCCCACTTTGGCTACTTGTGAAAAAGTTTCTGTAAAAAATAACATACGCATTGACCCTTTTTTTCGCTTGTTCCATACTTTGAAGAAGTCTCATTTCTGGTTGATTTGTTGAGCCTGATTAGCGGTTGTCACGCCGTGTCAGTCATTTTTGTCATTGTTGTTGTTGAGGATGCCGGCGCTCTTTTGGACTTCCGTTCCGTGCCGACTTCGAGTTGTGACGTTTGACGTAATTGACTTTGATTTGCGTGTAAGTTGTTGAGTTGTACTCATTGCTCGGTTAATTGCTGTGGGAAAAGTTCACGTGAGCGACGACTTGAGGTGATTTTTGTGCTCATGACATGGTAATTTATGTTTGAATGTTAATGTGGCTGACCTAGAAGGCGAAAATGGGCACGTAACGGTTAATGTCAAGGTAAAATGTAAGCGCTTGTCTTCTTCTGAAAGTTGTGCAAATTTCGATCTTGATCTCCTTTTGATCCTCCTAATGATACTATTTATTACACGTTGCGACTGATAAATGACCACAAACATTTCCACGCTAGACATACTGGCACTGAGCGCCAACGACCTCAAGTTAATGAAAGACAATTACTTTTATGTCTATCAAATTCGTATGTTCTTTAAACTCATGCCGAATAAAGTGAGTCACTCAAACAGAAAAATGCTTTTCAATAGAATTCTAAGTTATAAATATAAATTATAAATATGAGTTTGCTTGCTGTATAAGATTTGTCATTAGCCATTTGCTTAAGCTACTCACTTTACAAAGCTCCGATTTGCAAATAAAAAAAAACCACGCATGACTCAAGACTCAAGACTCAAGACTCAAATCAAGCGTTGACTGAGTCAGACTCGAGTACAACAAATCGTCGGCTGAAGGTCAAACTAATAATGATTTAGATAAAAACAAGAATATACAAAAAAAAAAAAAAAAACCAGAACTTTATAAGTAAAGAACTGCTGCAGATAAAGCAGACTACCAGTGGCAGTGGCACTGCAACTCACAACTATAAAGGATACGCCCTTTTTACGCCAAAAACAAGCGTCAGCAAAGCAATGCGGACAAGACGAGATAGGATGGAATGGGATGGTGGAAGAGGTGTTTGGTAAGGCTAAATCCAAGCATCAAACGAAGTAGTAAAAATATTAAAACGATGCGACGTGACAGATTACAAAACGTTTGACACCACAGCCCAAAGCCGCCGCCGACGCTGAGCCAACGACGACATGGTTGCGAACGAGGCGAGGTGAGGCGAGAGCGTTGAGGACGCCTCGAACACTGAGCAGTGTGACCAAAGGTAGTGGCGCAGTGGCAGTAGCAGCAGAGGAGGAGGATGCGCGCGCCTGCATTGCACTTGCCACACGACACCGAGCAGCGAGTCACGAACGAGAAAATTGCCTCAAGCCCCGGACTCAGTGCGCCGTTGTTTATGCATCTTTGCATTGGCATTGGTATTCTTGTTCCCCCCCATTTTTTTTATTGTTATTTTTCGTTTTTATTTAGCAGAATGTTGCAGCGTCGCAGCGTCATGTGCGCAACACAAATTAATTCCGCAAACTTCTGCGCCACAAAAAACACTTGAAGCTGCGTTCATTCATTCGTGCGTGCGTGCCTGCGTGACGAGCTTGAATGCATTGCAGACGCGGTTCCCAGGCCTAAGCCAAGCCAGTTGAAATGACTCCTACTCCTGACGGGCGATTAGAACGCTGGCTGCTGGAACATGGAACGGCCTCAAGTGCCTCAAGTGCTTGCCTCCCTGGCAGTTGTCTTACAGTAGTCTGAAGATTTCTCATCTAGTTTGCTAAATTTGTCTATCGCAATCAACAGGAGCAGACGCGACCAAACCAGTCACACACACACACACACTGCTTCAGTCAGTTAGTCCAATTGACTTTATTTCACCTGCGCATTTGCAGCGGTTTTGTGCCTTCGCCGCCTGGCGCGTCGTGCGTCGTGCTCGCCATGACGCGTGAGTTATGTCAGTCATGTCAGTGCGCCTGAGCTGTGCACAAACAACAACGCTTCAGTTAAGTCAGTTGGGCTGCCTTGTTGGGCCTTTTGCACTTGACGCCTAGCCAAACCAAAGCAAAGCAAACCAAACTGATTGCATTCGCTTATGCTTCGCGACTCCTTCAGCGTTGCTGGCTCTGCGTTACCGCTCTTGCGCGTAATTGACTTGGAAGTTATGAACCTTAAAATATCTTCCACTCTGCTGGCATCTGCTCGCCGTCGTCTGCTTGGCTTGTTGCTTGACTGCGGCTTGGCCCACGTTGGCCTCTATGTAATTTTAATTTTCCCACTTGATTGCCAATGGAATTGGATTTATGAGCGTTGCAGTTGTTTGCTTGCATTCGCTTTTAAGCTTTAAGTTGGCATGATCTCGTTGTTGGCACACACAACAATCACATTCATGCATTTATTCATTGCTACTTGCAGCTAAGCCAAACTGAGTCCATGTTGCTTAGCTTTGGGGCCGAACATGCGCCATGATTGGCTTTCAATTATACACAAGTAAGTCGTGTGTCTATTAACCCAAAGCATTATACATATGTACATATATATGTTTAAATGAATGACCAACTCTTTGGGAAAACCAGCCAACCAACTTAGCTCAACGTTATTAACGCATGCTTAAATCTTGAGAACAATTCAAAGAAAAATCTACAAGAATTCAATGACTGTTCAAGAACTGCGTATGCGCTGTTGATAAGTTGAGCTTTCAATGAATTTGCTGCTACGACATTTAAGTGCCTAATAAGGAATTTCGCATGTGTAAAAAGAAGTTCAAATATACCAAAACCTTCTTCTAACTTCAAATCAAAAAAGTTCCTGTCTGTTTTTATACTCTTGCAAAAAGAGTATATTAACTTTGTCATTAAGTTTGCAACGCAGTGAAGGAGACATCTCCGACTATATAAAGTATATATATTCTAGATCAGCACGACAAGACGAGTTCAAATAACGATATCCGTCTGTCTGTCTGTCCGTCTGTCTGTTTCAATGCGATTTCCAGCCAGAGTTTTAAAGTTAGCAAAAAAATGTAAACGCAGAAAATTTTCTTCTCCTTGGTATTTAAAAATCAGTTTGATCGGATTACTATAGCATATAGCTCCCATAGGAACGATCGGTCAAAAATTATGTTTTTGCTTGAAAAACAGCGTGTTTTTGGAGTTATCGACAATATTTTGCACAAAAACTTTTTTGACATCCACAAAGATACCGTGCAAAAATGGTCAAGATCAGGCTACTATAGCATATAGCTGCCATAGGAAGGATCGGTCAAAAATTATGTTTTTGCTTAAAAAACAGCGTGTTTTTGGAGTTATCGACTCAATATTTTGCACAAAATCGTTTTTGACATCCACAAAGATACTGTGTAAAAATGGTCAAGATCAGATTACTATAGCATATAGCTCCTATAGGAACGATCGGTTAAAAATACAGTTTTTGTCAGAAAAACTTTTTTGTTCTTGGATACAAGCAAACCAAACTTTGCTATTAGGTGTTTTTGTTAATGCATGACTCAAATCCAGAATTTTATAAAAATCGGACTAAAGGGCGTGGTACCACCCCTACAACTAAAACTTTAAAAATTAGACTTCTCTGTAAACAGACGATATACATGATTGAAAGATGTAGTGAAGTTTGACTACATTGCCTTCTTTAAGACAAATAAGAAAATGGGCGTGGCTACGTATATGATTCTTTTTGGAAATTTATAAAAGGATTTCCTAATAAGAATAATTGTGAAAACGTTTGCAAGAGTATATAAGTTTCGGCATAGCCGAAAATAGCTCCCTTACTGGTTTTGCAATGCTTTCATTAAAATACCTCATGCAATAGTAAAAAGCCAACAGAAGATAAAAAACTTTGACATCTGTGTAAAATAAATAGCACTTGAGATATTTCCAAAACATTAGCAGATTATTTGCGCATTCTTAAGCAATTTTTGTACCGAACGCCCCCCAAGCATGATGTCTCCAACCCCCAGCGAGCGTAGCGCGCCGCCTGCAAGTATGCAACGTAAATGATAAGAAAATCGCCAAAATGTGTGTGGACGTGGTGGCTAACAGTCGGTTCGACTCATGCAACGGCTGTGTAAGTGTGTGGGGTTGGGGGGTTGTTCCGGCGGCGACACATTTTAAAGTTCATTGACATTTGACTTGTTTCCAGTTGTCTGCGAAACTGGTCGTCGTTACATGTTTTTATTTGATTCGTTTTTGCTTATCGAATTCGGCAAACTGTAAAGTTGCATGCTGCAAGGCGCCGCAAAGTATGCAACATAATGTCGCGACAATAAAGTTTATGCGCTTTTTCCTCCCATGCCAGACGCCAAAAATGCGCGCCGTGCTGAATAAATAAATGACATTACTGATGTATTCGATAATGATGTTCATGTTGATGTTGATGTTCATGTGCTTGGGCGTGGGTGTGGGTGTGGGTGTGGGCGTGGGCGTGGGCGTCGGCCTTTGGTACGGAACGGGCACGAGAACATTCTTCTTAGTTTGCTAGTCAGGACTTTGCGAATACAGTGCGAACATGTTGTTGTTGATGATGATGAGGATGATGAGGATGCTGATGATGATATTTTTGGCTTATGTCACGGAGATTTATTTCTAAAATTAAATGCATTAGTGGCGACATTTGTTCGGTGGTGACTTCGAGATACTTTTTGCAATAAATAAATTGCATTACGCAAATTAATTTACAACGCTCGCCATTCTATTTTTTTGATGTTGATGACAGTTATCACTCTTCGGCCATTTGGCATTTTCAAATAAAAACTTTGATTACTTCAAAACTCATTAAAATAAACTCAACTTATCCGTGCAATTTATCGTTGAAGCAAAATTCATTTTATCAACAATGACAACAGTTGCAGCAACTACGGCAATTCAATGTCACATAAAGCTTTAGGCCAGACTAACAGCACGACTGACCGCCGGACAGACAGACAGACAGGCACGCATTGACTTTCAATAATGCCAATACGCAAGCCAATAACCTCAGTGCACTCAAAACCCCACACACCGCGAGCGCAAGGTGCAAGCATTGTGATAAAAGCAACAACAACAACAACAAAAATACAGTAAACATGTCCCGAACGATATTGTACGAGGCGCCTTTGTGTGCGAGCGACCACTGATGAATGTGTCTGGGGCGGGCAGTGCAAGGGTTGGAGGTCAACGGTTAACGGTTAGTGCAGCCAGTGTTGGTCAATGCTTGACAAATGACTGCTGAAGCGGAAGTGCCATCAATGACAGAATTTATTTCCCCATGCATAACGGACGGACATGCACAAACAATAGAGCGGCTCCCGTGGGAACATGACTACCAATAGATGATGTTGGTCAGGGCCGGTGGGTGTGGTTGCAGGCAACGAGCTAATTGTTTAACTGTCTGAATTGAGGGACTTGTGTGGCTCTGAACTGCACGATTGATGACTGTTTTGCCGAGGCAGCAACCAGTTTGACTTCAGTCATGAAGAATCTGCCAACTCCACGTAAATTAGTGCTTTGCGCCTGGCTCACGGAATTTGTGTTCCGTCTGCAGTTGGTGGCAATTGCGTGCGCGTATAAGCACAATTATCGATTTAAATGAACACCAGATAAGCAACAAAACCCACACAGACGCCCTTAAAACTTTTATCAAATGAGATAATCTTAATTGAAAGCGAGCTTGTAATCCTACAAGGATCTTTTGCCTTACGCTGGAAATCACATTGACTGCATTGACAATCGATTTTAATGCGTTGAAAACATGAAATCGCCAGCTCTTGTTGTTGTTTTGCTTGTGGTTTTATGGGGGCGTGACCCTTGTATTGAGACCTGCGGCTGTTTATTTTAAGCAACTGCTGTGCATTTTGTGCTGCACTGACCCGAAACACCATTAATCGAAGGATTTCAACACAACTGATGTTGAATCTGAGGTTGTCAGTCTGTCCGTCTGTCTGTCCGTCTGTTTGGCTGCTCGTGCACACGGTGGGCGTGCCAGTCAACTGAGCAAGAAGCTGCAATATTAACGCACTCTTTTACTCGCATACTTCATCAATGTTTGCCTTTGGCAACTGTTTTGGCGCATTTTATTGTTGTTATTGTTGTTATTGTTGTTGTACAAAATGTAAGTTACTGTGCTCGGAAACTTTCATTACGACAAGTATCGAATTTTATGAGCTTATTTCATTTTGCTGGAACTTTATTCTCTTCCTAATTAATGCATTGCTTGCAATTAAAGGTTATGCTGAGCTTGATGCTTGAAGAACATAGGCAAAACGCTGACTAATTCAGACCAAAATGAAGAGTGAAGTTTATTTTTGAGCGCTCAATTGAAGGCTTAACTCGAATGTCAATTGAAATTTCAATTTGATTTAGATGTTTTGCTTTTGTCTAAAGAAGTATTCATACTCGTCACTTACTTGCTCCTTAACTCACAATGACTCGGATTTCTTACCAAATATTTTCTAAAAACAACTTAAATAATACAATTCATAAACATTGCACAGAATACCGATCAATATTCGTGCCAAAGCGGCAAACTTCATGCAACACTTTGGCAACAATGTGCGAGTCAATGCCACATACAACATGCCAAAGTGTTTAACTCTAAAAGCTGTTATTTAAATCAATGCGCAGCTCGGTCGATTTATGAGTAACACTTTCCCAAAGCCGCTGAGAATTTGGCTTCTTTTCCTTCGAAATGTTGGCTGAGCGCGCGCGCATTTGACTTTGACTTTGGCGTCGGCGTCGGCGCAGGCACGGAGACGAGGCAGAAATTTATGTGCCATGCCTAATTGTTGCACACGAACGAATGAACTGTTGTGTAGATGAGCCTTGGAGTCGAGGCACGCAATTATCGCGCCGTTTTTCGATGATAATGACAGCGACGGCCACGACGGTGATTTCAAGTGCAAGATAAATGGCTTTCCACGTAATAGAGTTGCCAGCTCGTTGTGCGCGCATGTGACCAACTACATTTGCTACACTTTCCATGCAAGCTGGCAACGACGCAGCCAGCACGCCAAATTTGAACGCGAAAATAAAACCAAAAATCGCTACGCCGGGCAGCGGGGGGAAGCCAAGGCTGCCGCTGCCACTGCCGCACGCTGTGTCCAATGTGTCACTAATCATGCGAACTCAACGCCTGCGCTCCAGGGCCGGCAAACGAGACGCTCTTGGCCAGAAGACCCAGTTTTTGCTTGCTGCCGGCAAATGACTAAAAAGGATAATCATTGGTTCACTTTTCTCTTTTCGACTCCGTATACATGACACATTAATGTGCCTAACTAATTGTTAATTTATGAGTTATCGACCGCAATATTTGTAACAAAATGCACATGAGCTTTTGGCGGCGCAACAAGTTGGCTAAAAATGTTTTCGAAACTGGTTTCGAGCTCAACTCATTTAACTAACTGTTTGTTTGCTTGCAAGTTGATCAAAGTGCATTTTGCAATTGAATCTGCTTATCAGCAAAATTCGAAGTTATCAGCCAAACCAGGACATTCATAGGCAATGACAAAAGGAGTAAGCAAGTCTGCAATTTAAAAACGTCTAATGTAGTTTGTGTCTTCATCTGCATTAAAAGTGTTTACGCCATTAACTTCGCGCACAAAAAATACCATGCCATCTATCTTTAGGTCAGTAGTACCGTGTGCTGTGCCACGCTGAACATAAATAACGAAAAGGATCTCAAAAAAAAAAAACTGGCAGGAACAGTCACACATGCTTGCGCTTATCTTGCGCAAACGATCTTATGGCAATGTCAATGAGGAGCAAAAAAAATGAACAAAATAGTCCAAGCACGAGTCCAAGTCCAAGAAAAGGGACAGTGCTGGCCATAATCGACGGCCACAGCATGTTTCATTGTAATTGCGAACGATTTGTCGCTGTCCCCGACAACGACAACAACGATGATGATGATGATGATGATGACGAAGTCGCCGATCGAGCCAAGATAAGATTGCGCATTGCGATAGGCGACAAAACCAAACGAGCAGCGAAAAAAAAACAACGATGATGACGTTGAAGTTGACCGGAGGCATGAAAATTATGCTAATATGACATTTGACCACCATGACGAAATAATGAAACGATCAAAGCGTTAAACTGCTCTGCTCTCGTGGCTGCTGACGCTGACCAGCAAAATGCCAAAACGTTAAATGGCCAACAGGCGCTTGACATTTGTTTGACAAACGAGCTGAGCGATGGTTGTGATCTGATCTGATATGATGTGATGTGATATGAAATGTTGTGATGTGTTGTGTAGCAGAAGTAAAGTGGCGTGGCATGGCGTGGCGTGCCGTAGAGTGAAGCGCGGTTGACTCGTTTATTAATTCTTGGAATTTCACGCGTTTTCACAAAACTTATCTCGCTTGTATCGCTGCAAAATGTGTTGTACAATCGCATGTACATATCTTCACACGATCTCCTTACACGAACGCCTTAGCCTTCAAAGTGTTGCGACCGACGTATGTCGAAAATGAATTTTAATTGTTTGCCACAACTTAAAACTGGCGGCAACAACAGCAGCGGCAATCACAGCGTTAATGTTGCCGCCAATGAGCCTGCACGCTGATGGCTAAAAGAAAAACCTGCAAATTTGTTTTAATCAAATGTATTTATATGAATTCAAAAACCTTATACGCGTATAGCTTAAATACCACTTTATTTTGCACATAGAAAACCAAAAATATAAGGGAAATTTAAAACCGGTAGGAAATATAAAGGCATGTTTCAAAATGCTTAATCCGTATTGCAGTACACTTGCGCCCCAACTTAGTCATTCTGGCAAGTGTTGGATTTATGAAGATGTTTCTTTTGTTGAACGCTGCAGTATGCATTTATGAACATGGCCACACTATAAGGACATTACATATGGCCTACGCTAATCAAGTGTCACGCCGACGCCAGTTAAAGCGTTCTTGTCTATAACCGCTTTCGTCTCGTTGTTGCTGTGCTTGCTCACGCCAACTCCTTGAACTGTCTCGTGTAAAAGCTCTTTTTGTACTCGGACCCTGCGACCGTTCACCGTCTGTCGTTTGTCGCCAATTGCTTGCAACCTGCCTGAAGTTTTGACTGCCTTCGCGTGATTGATTTCGATTGCGTTGCTGACTATGTTGCTGCGTACTTTGTTGCTGGTTATAACTCTGATTGTTGTAGGCTCTGTTATCATCAATTCGCGAACTACTTTGGCTACCATATAGTCGATTTCTAGTATGACTATTATAATCAGCAAAACGCATTTGTTTATTATTGTTCGGGCCATCGTAATTGGCCCTGCGTCGCTCATTGTCATTCAAATTCTGTCTTGCTGACGAGCGCCAATCATTTCGTGCCTCAGACGCGTGTCGTTTACAATTCGAACGTTGCTGTTGTCGACTATCACTACTATAGTCGGGCCTCAATCTATGCTGCCCCATGGCACGTCTCTGCGTTGGCTGCTCCTCAAACGCTGCCGCACCTTGCATTTGATGCAATGCGCTTAGATAATTTGGACGCTCAATTTTGTGACCACGTGCCTTGTTAAACGCTACAAGACAGATCATTTTACGACATTAGACTTATACATAGGATTAATGCTAAAGCTATTACATACACTTTATTGCCACCTCGGGCTGCATTTGCAGTTTGGATATGAGATAATTGCAGATTAAGTAACCCGTACGATTGACGCCGTGTGTACAATGCACACCAACCAGCTTATCTGAAAAATAAATAAAAAATTAAACATTTAAGTTGGACTCAGCAGCGCAAATAAAAACTCTGTAGAACACTTAAAATGCGCGGTGCCAAATTTAAATATGTGAACAGTGTTGTTCATGGCTTTGCACCTTGGCTCTCCCACTCAACAAAGTTGATCCACTTCAACGACTTGATATGTGGAATGTCAAAATAACCGTGCCGCACTTCGCTGGTTCAGTCAGAACTAACAAAACCGCTAAAGAGAAAAATGCGCACACAAACAAATTGCTACAAACATTGTTTTGTTGCCTTTTTTCCTTTTCAATTAATACAACAAAATGCGCAACCACAAAAATTTGCTCAAAATACAGCAGCAACAACAGAAGACGCCCACGCATGCCAATTTTGACTTCAACGTTGCCTACAAAGCCACAACAGAACAAAAAAGAACAACAACAAACCGAAACTAGTTAACAACGAAACCAAAAGAAGCAGCAGTTTATAAATACATGCAACAACAAAAAATATGTCGGGAAGTTTCGGACGTCGTCGTCAGCTAAGAAAACTTGAACGTTTCAAAAGAAGTCAACTGCTTTGCGTTGTGAAATTAACATAGCCAACAGAAACATTGGCAATAAATTTAACAAAAAAAAGAAACAAAATGAAATTAACTAAAAAAAAAGACAGTCTTAAAATTAAAACCGAAACATGTCAGTAATCTACCAAGCGAGAGAGAGTAAACGACATTGTCTGCTAGCTAAAGTGGTGCTGGTTGGCCAGCACTGGCGGCGGAAAGGGGATGCACGAACAGCGCCCGTTACAAGTTATTCGTCATGTTGCCGTGTGTAAGTGTACGCAGCATGTGGAAAGATGAGTTGAGACAAGAGAAGATGATCTGAGATGAGACCAGTAAACCACGGACAGTTGCGGCCAACTACAAATTGCAATAACAACAGTAAAAAAAAACAACCGAATCGAGTTGGCATTATTGGCACAGTTGGCAAATCTTAATGTTGATGCCGCCGTCGCCGCTGCCATCGGCATGTCAACTTCTTTGGCGTCAGCATCAACAACTCGCACAGCGCATTCGTCGAGATCTTCCACAACAGCTGCCGCGTTTGCCGCTCATATTGATGACAAGACCACCGCCAATGTTTGATTTGTTTGTTGTTATTTGCTTGTTGTTGTTTAAAACGGCAACGATGCTGCCGCAGGCGCAGTTGACGGCGACACGGTAACCGCCCGCGCTGTCGCCATTTGCAAGTCTGCGGTTCATGTTGTAAAACATTCGCATGCATTTGGCATTGAACTTGTATTTTTGCTGTTGTGTTTTGCTATTAACTTTAACTAAGTTTATTAAACCTGATTTTATGGATTTGTTTTTAATTCAATCTATTTGATGGGCTTCCCAGTTTGCCTGTTAGTTTTCCTCATTGTAAGAACTATTTTTATGTTTTTTTTTAGTCAAATTTTAGTTCTATTCTAGTTAACATATTAAAAATGCACATTAAACATTTTACTACCCAAAAAGACGCAAGACTCTTGAGGGTTCTCTGAGAAGACTTAAATTTCCCACACTTTAAATGGTACAGAAACATATCTCAACGCATGAATTACTTTCGGGCGTCACTTTTCTGTGAACATTTTCCCATACCAGCTGGCCAACTTTTACCGCAGGCATCTCTTTTGTTAATTTCATATATGCCAATCAGCATAAACACCCACATTAGTCAAAACTAAATCTTTGAAAGTTTAAAAAGGAAAACAGCCAAGTAAAAAAATTCTGCCACAACGAATTGCACTTTACGCATGGCAAATTGGCAACACAAAAATATGGCAGGCGCTTGGCTGTAGCACTGCCATCTTCTGACTACACACTCAAGAAAGAAACAAACATGCCAAAGGCATGAAGAATGTTTAAATTAATATAGAAAATGCGGCAACTGATTTCGCGGTGCATAAATTTGCACATGATTGCAATGCTTTCTACTGTCGGCAATTAGAAATTTGGAGCAGCAACATTAAATCTGTTGAAGCGTTGCTCTCTCAGCTGGCTTTGCTGGCCTGCATACGAACGCGGATTATTATACACATATGATGAATGTGTAGGTGTATGCGCTGCCGCGCTGCCATCAAACAAGCAGAGGTTAAATAGTCGCAGCATATTTCGCTTCACATTGGTAAAAAATGTTTTTTGATAGACATCGTACTTGCATTTTATAGCAGAGTGTACGTAATCTTGATTTTGCTGATTTGAGTATGAGTGACTGTGCCGTGCCACATGAGTCAATTAGATTACGAGATGCATGAGTTGTGATAAGAAACTTTTGTTTTGTTTTTGTTGTTTTTGACTTGAAGTAGTAGAAAGTGGCTTTGTACAAAAACAAAGGAGAAAGCTTTACTCCCGAACTCTAGTGGAAGTTGAGTGCCCCACAATCCGGCGCATTTATTGACAACTAAGATTTCATGGGGCCTCGAATCTTTTAGATTTGTAGAAGAACTCACCATTATCATTGTTATGATCTAAAAAATTCGTTACAAGCAGTTTGAATCTAAAAAGAATTGTGTGCGTGTTATAAGTTAATCAAAGCAAACAATTGAGTCCTTGGCGTGAACTACTTACTTATTAGCCAAATGATTTGAGGGTGTTTCGTGGCCGGGAATCTTTAGTTTCTGATATTCAACGCCAGCATCAGTGAAATCCTACAAAATTAAAATGAGTTTATATTTAATGCAATTACTTAATTAGTTGTATATTTTTATTGATGCCGTACCTCAGGACTGTAGTATCGATCCGTATTAGTCAAATCAATGATGATGCCCAAATTGGGTACTTGCTCCAAAAGCAATTCGATATCCAGTTTTTGCTCCTCAGCGACAGTTTGGTTGATGTTCTTTTGAAGACATGGAACGATAGGGATGATACAGCGAATAAATAAATGTTAAAGCACAAAAATTTACACAAAATTGCTCAATTTATGTTACTACATGTAAGCGCCTGAGGGCATTGCAATTAATAAAGCAGACGCATGATATTGACCACCATCGAGTATTGACTTAGCATGCAAAGGTCTGAGAACGACTGGCAAGGCCGGGCCGGGCCGGGCTGGCGTTATTTAATTAAGCAAAAACAATTTAATTTAATATTCATATCGAAGTAGCAAGATTGTTGCATTTGGGCGATCATTTTGTTTCGTCGGTGTCTGTTGTGTGGTCTACGCAGCCTGCTTGCTTGCCAGAGATAAGAGTGACCCAGTCGCGTTGGCAATGCTTGTCAGTTGCCACTTTTATGCATAATTACAACGAAATTTAAATGAAATTCGTTTTCATTTTTGAGCTTAACATAGGGTAAACACACTCGGCCGGTGGTCCTTCCATGCGCTGGGCGCCGATGCCGCAACTTTTCAACATCAATCAATTTATTCTACTGTTAACTCGTAACCGGTTTCAAGTCTTCTTGCTGTAGTGGCTGATGCTGCTGCTGAAGACGCAATATGCTGTCCTTACTTTGGTTACAATTACTGTGGTCATATTTGTTTAGTTTAACCCGAAAAGTGTGGCAAGTTTTCTTACCTTACGTAGTGGCACTTTGAATGCAATAAAACGTGTTCCCTCGATGCGCCGACCAATGGGCAAGTAGTCCAGCCAACTGTAGTATGACATGAACAACATTTCATTTTGTAAATTGAACATAGATATAACTTCATTAACTTACCGGTCTGGTATTGCCCCTTTTCCCATAACGTATTAAAGTAACACTAAGATAAGACTTAAAATCTTTGGATTTTTATGTTTTTAACTAATAATTTTGTTAAAATTGTTGTATATTTTGCTAAAATTTAGATATGCTAGCTGCAGTGCTGAAATTAGAAAAAGTGTTTGATAGTTCCTTGGGTGTGTAGTGTTGCCAAATCAGCCTTTTTCCCCGCTGTTTTTGGCTTTTTTTGATACTCGACTGCGGGAAAAGATAACGTAACTATCATATAGAGTGGAAAAAGAACTTTTCAAATTTCATGAAATTTGGTATGAATGACATAAAAACAGGTAAAATATATTTATTTAAAAGCTTTACAACTTCAAAAACTTATGTTTAAAAAATCGAAGTATTTGTGTCTATTATGTCTTATGTCTACATACAACACCTCTCAACATACGCTACGTAACCTCCGAAAAACGTTTCACTCAAAACATGTTATATGGTGTAGTTGCGTCTCAAAGTGCTGCGCCACTCAGATGTAGTTGCGCCACTCAGATTGTGAGTAGTCACTCAGACTGTGAGTGCGAATAGCAAGCGAATTCGAGTGGCACTTAAAAGTTACTTACTGGTTTGCTTGTTGCATTTTTCTGTCTCTATATGATAATGAGATATTGGTTTTAAATTTTATTTTGCAAAAAGTCATCAGTAAGAGCATTTTCCATTGTTAATATTCTACATTATTTATTATTATATATGCTATTTTTATATTATTTTTGCTTATGATCTACTGAATACAAGGATGGCAATAAATATTAATTAATTAATCGATTTAATAATCTCAGGTTATTTTGACAAAGAATTTATTAACTGCAATTGATCGATTAATCGACTTATAAGGTTTTTCTGTAATTCAGATTGCAAAAATGATTGTATGTTTAGTTATTTGCTTTAATAGTACAAATTACTAATTTTTAATATTCAATATCGAATTCAAAATAAGGGCTTTGAGTATTGGAACATTTAGGAAAAACCTAGGTATATAATTTTTTATCTTATTTATTGAGTTGTAATTAGTATATATAGTATTCAAGTATAGATGTATTATACTCAATTATTAATGCCAAATTAACTCGCTGAATTCAATAAAGTAGATAATCTACGACAATATCAATATATCGCTAAAACATACATCTATTAAAAAAAAATAAAATTGGCAACACTTCCACTTCAAAAACACTTCGGTGGACTTTTGGACCTTTTGACAGGTAAAAAACGATCGTCGATTAATTGAGTAGAATTCGTCTGCGCGATTCTTAATTAATTCATTAGAGTAAAGAAAAGTCAAATAACAACGATAAAAATATTCAACAACATGTTTGCACCAAATGCCAGAAATCTAATGCGTAGCAGCATTGTAAGTACGAAACTACGCATATGATTTGATTCAATTTATCATTTATCATGTATATTAGTTGCAACGCTGCAAGAGCACCTTGGTGGTAGCGGAGCACAACAATGAGGTACTCAATCCGATTACATTGAACACCATCGCGGCAGCAAAGAAGATCGGCGGTGATGTCACAGTTCTTGTTGCTGGCACCAAGTGCGGACCCGTGAGTTGTTGTAGCAGCAAAATGTTTGCATAATCAAAAATTTTTACACGGAATGTTTCGTACGATAGGCATCCGAAGCTGTTGCCAAGGTTGAGGGCGTCGCCAAGGTTTTGGTTGCTGAGAATGCTGCTTTCAATGGATTCACCCCCGAGTCGTTAACGCCCCTCGTACTCGCCGCACAATCTCAATTCAAATTCACACATATTCTTGCTGGCGCATCAGCGTTTGGCAAAAATGTACTGCCACGCGTCGCTGCCAAGTTGGACGTTTCGCCAATCTCTGAGATTATCGATGTCAAGTCCGAGGATACGTTTGTACGCACAATCTACGCCGGTAATGCTATACTCACGTTTAAGTCTAAGGACCCCGTCAAGGTGATAACTGTGCGTGGTACCAACTTCGCAGCAGCGGCTGAAAGCGGCGGCAGTGGCGCCATTGAGCAAGCGCCCGCCGGTGAATACGCAAGCAGCCTCAGTGAATTTGTTTCCCAGGAACTGAGCAAGTCGGATCGTCCTGAGCTAGCAGGTGCCAAAGTAATCGTGTCCGGTGGTCGTGGCCTTAAGTCCGGTGATAACTTCAAGCTGTTGTACGATCTGGCTGATAAATTTGGAGCCGCCGTGGGCGCTTCACGTGCTGCCGTTGATGCTGGTTATGTGGCCAATGACTTGCAAATTGGTCAAACTGGTAAAATTGTAGCTCCTGACCTATATATAGCTGTGGGCATTTCGGGAGCCATTCAACATTTAGCCGGAATGAAGGATTCGAAGACTATTGTGGCTATTAATAAGGATCCAGAGGCACCCATCTTCCAAGTGGCTGATATTGGAATCGTTGCAGATCTATTCAAAGCTGTGCCCGAGCTAACGCAAAAGTTATAAAAAACGTCCCTTTTATGTTTTATAATCAAACAATTTCTGTAATTGGAAACCACATTGCATTTATTTGAGTTTATTTTTAGTTTGAGAATTTGATTTATTTTATTATTGAAATTTTGGATCTGTATAATAATGAAAAAAAGTCTGTTATTAGCAACCCCGATGTCTCTTCCATGTAATAAAATTAAGCTAATAGTCTGTTGAAGTAATCACTTTCGTGATGTGTTTTCATCTTTTGTTATCTGCGAGTTACGCAAGCTTGCGATCTGTTAACCCAGTGAACAATGTTTTGTGGCTTTAGTAAATCTGAGCCGTATCAATACTATCTTGCTGATCTTTAAACCCTTATAGGTGATTTGTTGTATTCACTACATTCTAATCAATGAAGCGCAAAAATTAATTTTTTTTTTTTTTAACTGTCAATATTGTTTAACATTACTTTTTTTTTAAATTGTTAAAATCGTGAATTGGTTTTTTTTTTTTGTTTTGTATAGAATAGTTAAAAAATAAAATTTTAATTTATTTTAAAAATATTATGTTTCCAAGATAAACAACAATATTTTTAACACTTATCCTTTTGTAGCCTCAATTCATTTAATTAATGTTTTAAGCTCCGCACAAAACACTTTCAATTCTTTGACGCCTTTATGACAATTACTCTTACGAATGTTCAATAAAAATGCGGTCTGCATTGCTCCAGCGTCTAGTATTGCATCATTTCCTGAGTTTGTTTATATAAATTCGCTTTCACATTCTCAATGGTATTTGTGTTTTACATTGCAGTCAATATTTTTTTTAAACCGTTATCAGCACAGAGAATTCGACATCACATGCAGTGTGTTAACAATGGAAGGAGAACGAAAACAGGTTAATAAACTGAAATGACACAATGACTGACATAAGGAAGAAGAAGAAAAAACAATGCAACTGATCTTATACTCGGTCCAGTATTCAGTATAAGAGCTGATAGTGTTCATAACAGCTGATTTGATAGTTGGCAGTTGTGGGTGGCGGTCAAAGAAAAAGAGAGTGAGAGAGAAAGTATACCAAAGTATATCAATGAATTTGTTGTTTTTTTTTTCCTTTAGAAACCTGTTTTTTTCTGTTTTGAGCACGCACGAAACACATAGGAAAAAAAATCCACCAATCCGATCGTTGTTTATTTGTTATGAAGTACTGGCTAACCGCGAGATAGACTGTCTTCCTATATATGTGTTTGCTAGTTCGATAAGCCATAGCCGACTTTTCAATGCTCTAAATTATGAGGTCTTAGGTCAATAAAATAATCTTAAAAACCAATAACTATTGCTTATCAAACTGGTTAACGGTTCTTTAAAAAATATAAAGTGTTAGAACTTACAATTGTGTAAGAACGTTTTCTAACGAAAAAAAAAAAAACAAATGTTATCGACCCGGTCACGTCGATGTAGCGCAGCACTCATTACACTCGCACTTGCTACACCAGCTATGCTCGACAATAACTGCAATCAGTCGTTGTTCTTCGGCGAACGCGCGCGCTTACTCTGGAAACCGCTACTCCGAACGTTCCATAAAACAAAAGTCACTTCAGTTGTGCATCGTATATAAAAGCTCATTCGACCGTGTGTTGTTGTTGTTGTTTGTCGTAACGCCGTATTTTCGTTTTAATCAGTGTAACTTCTCGTTGGTTGAAATGATCAAAACACCACTTAAGGAAAAACGACGTGTTTGCGTTATTGGCGCAGGCACGGCTGGACTCTGTGCGCTCAAACATTCGCTCGAACACGGGCTTGAAGCGACTGCCTATGAGCGTGGCACCGAGATCGGCGGCACTTGGATATACTCGGAGAAAATGCCAAAAGACGAGTACGATGAGGTGCACAGCAGCATGTATGAGGGTCTACGGTAAGCCAATTTGGACAGTATAAAGTTTTTTCGAAACTTAATTTTCCAACTTTTAGCACAAATCTACCCAAGGAGGTCATGGGTTATCCGGATTTTCTCTATCCGAGCGACATTGAGGAGTCATTTATTACGTCGCACGAGGTATTGAACTTCTTGCGCTCTTATGCCGATCACTTCAAATTGCATCCGCACATAAAATTGCAACATGAAGTTATACGGGTGCGACCACGTGTTGTACACGATGATTGGGAGGTGGGTGTGTCAGCAATCAGTAATTCATTGAAGTATTGCGAAAGCTCTCACTTATCAAATTGACTTATTATATATTTACGGTCTCAGGTCTACGTGTGGGATTTCACGAACAATACTTGTAATCCAGTTTATTACGACTTTATTTACGTTTGTAATGGACATTATACAGAACCAGAGCTACCTGAAATTCCTGGCACTGAAATCTACAAGGGTAAACAGATGCACAGTCACTTGTACCGCAAGGCGAGCACGTTTAAAGGTAAGCAAAACCGCTTAGATGTCGCGCAATAACGGCGAGACATTTGTTCCTATCTCCTGGCTTCCGTCACCATTTTGTTTTGTCATCCAAATGTGCTAAATTCAGGTCATATAAATTTGGCACTACTATCTAAACTGGAAATCAACTCTTAAAATGTTAAAATACTTGTCAAAGTATCTTCAAGTCAGTAATGTGCTTATCATGACAGATGACTTAATCTTTACGGGCACTTATAGTAGTTTTTTGCAAGTGTTTCGTTTGACAATGAGCTTGAGACGCGTCCGAGACTGATAACCGCGGCCGGCATATTCCATGCTCGCGTTCACTTGCCGAAGTTGATGTTGGTCATCAGCTTGTTATCTCATATTTACATGCTCAAAAGTAACATTTCCACCTTAATTCTGACAAAGCAACTGATTTATGCCTTTGTTGCTAATGCTTAAACTATTAACTGATAAAGGTATTGTTCTACAAATCGGCAAACAGCTTCAGAGATAAAAGCTTAACGGAAATACGAATCGGATTGCATTCGATTATCAAAAGATTTGTCGTAGGTTGTGAAGTGTAAAACTTTTAGTAAACAAACTTTTTTGAACTTAAACAATTTACTTTCAAGAACTTTCTTCTATACCAGATTATCTGAAAAGTTCCTTACAACATTTATTTTTCGAAACAGATGAAACCGTTCTTATTATCGGCGCTGGTCCAAGTGGCATGGACATTGCCAACCATGTACGTATCGCAGCGAAGCATGTCTATATTAGCCATCATCTTCAGTTGGAGCCAAATACATCCTTTATGAACAATGTCACACAAAAGCCGGATGTTGATCACTTTACAGTAGACGGCGCCGTTTTTAAGGATGGCAGCCAGGAACAGTTCGATCATGTAATGTACTGTACCGGTTTTAAATATACTTTCCCGTGCCTGAGCACTGATGTGGGCATTCAAGTGATTGATAACTTCGTTCAACCATTGTGGAAACACTGCATTAACATCAATCACCCAACAATGGCGTTCATCGGCCTACCTTTCAACGTGATACCGACCCAGATCTTTGACATGCAAGTGCGCTTCGCGCTTAAGTACTTCACGGCACAGTGTGAATTTCCGACACGTGAGGAGATGATTGCAGAATTAGAAAAAGAGACTGGCGAAAAATGGGACACATGGGCCAGTGGCATAAATGGCCATTGGAAGGGGCACCAACTGGGTGAACGACAGGTAAGGAAAGACGTTTCGGAATTCGAATGAATATTTAAACTTTTTTGTTTATTTCTAGTTTGATTATTATAATGAATTGGCACGTCTGACGGGCATTGTCAATATTAAGCCGGTTATACATAAAATGATGAAAGATTGTGGTAAAAAATATATTTTTGAATTGGACACGTATCGCAGTCATCGCTACAAGGTTATTGATGATGAAAGCTTTGTAAAGTATTCAACGAAATGATATTTTCTTTTGTTTTTGTTTATCTTTTTTGTACAAGTTTATAAATATGAAAGCAATTTTTTTAGTAATAATGTTCAAATAAAAGTTTTGATTCAACTTAAAGATTTATTAAAATTTTAATTTTTTTTATTTAAGTTTAATTTTTAGCACTTTAACACAAACATTAATGTTGTTAAATGTTGTAGCACCTGAAGACAAGCTCCGGTAGAGTCCCAAATATATCGATAATAAAATTATTAAAAAACGAATTTAAAAAAGTTTTGAGTCAACGTATTTATTTTTTTATTTTTTTTTTCAAATTAAGTCTAAGGTTTGAAAGGCACTGTAAAATTGCAAAGTATATTCTACAACACTAAAGTCACGTACTGTTGAGCACTACGCTTTTAGTGCTGGAAAGTATTTAAGCGCTAAGAACGCGCGCTCTTAAACGCTTAGCAACACTCTCTCAAAAAAAGTTAATAATTTTTTTCCATAAAAAATTGTATAAATTAATTAATATAATTAATTAATTGATGAAATACAATTGGCAACACACGCTCAATGCATCATGTCAGCATTGGAAACCGTAAGAGGGAATTTGCCATTTGTAGCTGCTGCACAAAGTGAAATGACAGCGGGCATATTGGCGACGACGCCGATTCTGCCACCACCGGCAAAATTAAACAGCAACGCCGCTTCTGCTGCGTCCACTTCACAGCCGTCGACGCCGTTGCGTGCCAAGAATCAACAGCAAGTTATAAGTTTGGCCAGCGCCGCCGGCGTGGCTGCCGGAAGTGTTGACAAGGATCGTTTGGAAACATTCAGCACTGTTGGAAAGGGTAAAATGCAGCCAAAACCACCTGAAGAGTTTTGGAAGGATTTACAGCAATTTCATGACCGGCGGGGGTTAGTTAAATATACATATTATTGCTGTGTTTCATAATTTGAGCCTAACTCCGGTTGTTTTCAGCACGCCAATGACGCATGCACCGAAGATTAGTGGACAGCCTGTGGATTTACTTAAACTATATAATGAAGTTACTGAACGTGGCGGTTTTAATAAGGTAAATATGCGTGATGAATGGGATGAGGTCTACAGCGCCATGGAGTCCTTGCGTGAGAAGTGTGTGAACGGCACAGCGGCCATAAAGCACCTTTACCGTCGCTACCTGGACAAATATGAGCGCCTGAATTTCTTTGGTGAAGATCCAGACAAAATGGAAGCACTCGAAGCTGCAATCGAAAATGGTGACATCGGTGGAGGACGTTCACGTTCCCGGTACAGTCAACATGGTAGTTTATTAAACAGCATATTCGGTAATAATATATCAGCGCTGACTGCAGTGCCAATGTCATATAACCATCGGCAACACATTGTGAACATGGATCGACGGCGACAGTACAAATTATCAATGGACTTGCACAAAAATACGCCGCTTGAGAAGCTCTTACTGTCCCTGCTTTCACCGCTGCCGAATGAACAGGATTTTGCCATTAATGTCTGCACACTGATGACCAACGAAGCAAAGAGCGGCTTAAAGTTGACCGAGTGCGCCAAGATAGTTAATGTGCTGTTGGCACACATGGGCGTCTATTCCGATTACACAATGCGCAAGTTGTTTCAGCACGTGTACACGAACATACGGCGGCATTCGCAGTACGGCTTTTGGCGTGATCTGTTGCAAGACAAACAACAAATACTCGATTTGTATACGGATGAGCAAGCGTGGCTCGATAATGGTTTAGTAAAGCGGGACAATCCAAAAGAGGATCCCTTGAGAGCAGCACTGCTCGAGGATTGTCAGACGTTAGACTTTCTCAATCTGCGACGAGGAAATGGCACGCATGATTACATGGGTCAACGTGTGCTGCAAATTATGCAGATACTACGTAGCTTAAGCTTTTTCGATGAGAATCTCAGTGTGCTTGCAAAGAACCGTACATTTTGGCGTTTTATTGTGATGGCTGGAAATATTCGTTGGGGTAGGTGTGACTCAAATCTATTATAAGAAATATATTTATTTCAAATATATTATTTCTACCCTTAGGCAACATACATATACAAGCATTGGAAACCGCGGGCAATGTGGCCACCGAATTTGAACTACTTGATCCCACAACCGATGAACTCTCACGTAATTTAATGGCCACGCTCTGCGACGGTATCGAATCAATGGATCGCGGCGTTGTCATAAATTCACTGGAGATACTATACAAGCTGTGCAACAAGGAAGGCAACCATCAAAATATCTACAACTGTCTGAACTTAGAGTTTTATCGACGCCTTAGTCTGCTGCTCACACTGAACGATGTGATGTTGCTCATTTTCACGCTGGAAGCCATTTATGCGATCTCCTCGCTTGGTTCACGTGCTTGCGCGCAGTTTATGCAAGTGCGCGGCTTCGTCGATCAACTTGTCTCGCTGATCACAGTAGAGGCACAAACTTATGGTCCGGATGGTTGCATACTGATGCGCGTTGTCGAAATAGTGCCTGGCAATATGCTACCAATGGTGGCCCAAAATATTGCAAACCTACAAAACGCTGCGGCAAATAAACACCCACCGGCGCCGATTATAATGCCACAACAGGCAATTTTGGCGCCGCCACCACATGATATACTGCAGCAACAGACATTGCTCGACCAGCAGGTGTTGCCCATGCTGCCACAGCCCTCGCTGCCGCAAGTACACATACCGCCTACGCAGAACCTCGTTGCCACGCCGGCGGTCGCACAAAACTTCACGCAAGACGACGAGCAGTATGCCTTGGCCTGGCTGGGCGCCACCTTTGAGCGTGCCACAACGAATGAGAGCCACATCGAGCAGCAGGAGCTCTATCGCATGTACTTGGCGCACTGCCAAAAGTCCGGCAAACACTCAGTGGTCAATCACATACAATTTCCACGCCTGGTGCGTTTGATTTTCAACTCGACTGTTGGCCCAGTTGTTGTGCGACGCACCGATGGCACCGAGCTGCCCGGCCTGCACTATGTCGCGATACGTTTGCGTGCGCAGCCATTACCCATACAGAACAAGATCGTGCCAGCGCCAGCGCCCATTTCACCTAAAGTGGAATCAGCGCGAAAAAAGAAGAAAATGAAGCAAGAAGCGGCGACACAAAACTCCAACTTACAAGTTGCACAGCCAACGTCTGTGGAGGCAACTACGGAAGCACAGGCGGCGACAAGTGTTGAGCCAAAAACGGAGGCTACGTCGTCAGCGCAACTTACGATCACAGCCATGCCAACGGCAACCGCGTCAACACAATCAACGCTGCAGCCGGAGCAGAAGAGCATGCCGGCTGATCCAAAAGTCGAAGCGCATGAATTGGCGGCGGCGAGTCCAAACTTGCAACAGCAACAGACATCAACGTCGTCGCTCATCAAAAGTCTTTTGGCAAATAAAGTGAATCAACGCCAGCAGAAGCAAAAGGAACTTATAGCTTCGCCCACTGTCGTTGCCACCACGGCGACTATCGTCGCTCAAACGCAGTCTATGCCCATAACGTCAGTCGCGCCGCCGCAGCTGCAACAGCAGCAGCAGACGCTGCCAATAAAAGTCACTTCGACCGCTATTAGCGCACTCGTCAACAATCCAATGATGCATCATACGCCAGTCAAGGTCGGTCAAACCACAATTAAGCCACTCAATCCACAAATGACGCTCGAGAAGAAAACGCTCATCACGGATTCGGCGCCGCCGCCTTTGGCGCCGCTAAGCGGCTCGAATGTTGTTACTAAAGACGCAAGCGGTCGCACAGTCATCATTGCCAATCAGTCGCTGGTGGATCTGCCCAATACGATTATCAAACGTAAAATGACAATCGACGACAACATGGAGAATATCAAACGCGTTGCTTTGGACAACAGCAACGTTTCGAGCAGCGCCAAGGACGACACAGTGGTGACGCCATCGAAGAACGCCGCTAATCTGTATGCCGAAATGGCCGCTTCTATATTGGAAGATGAGGATTTGGATGATATACCGCCATTGTTAGCGACGCCAACACAGCAACAGGAAATTGCCCAAGTGCCGCACCAGCAACAACAACAATTGATGAAGATGCAATTGCCGCAGAACTCAAGTGCGCTGGCGAATGTGCAGCGCCAGATCGTGTTCCAGACAAACGCGCAAGGTCAACCGACGGGCGCGCCACAATTGAAGTTAACGGCGAGCAACACGACGCAGCAGATACCCACGGCCATGGCCACCATCAAGACGGATCAAGGGCTCCAAACGGTGCCGGTTATTTTACAGCAAAAGTCGCTCGATCAGGGCCAGTCCACGCAGATCCTACAACAGGTTATGCAGGTGAGCAAACGTCAAACATTGAATTGAGACCATTATTAACTTTTAAACGATTTAAGCACGCACAGCAAACCGGCCCACAGCCCGTGCAGCAACAGACGCAGTACGTGCTCGCCACCAACCAACAAGGTCAGACGTATCTTGTCGCCCAGCAGCAACCGCCACCGCCGCCGCCACCGACGCAAACAGTGCTCGTGACACAGACGCCGCAACAACAGACCACCGGCACCAAAACGATCATTATACTGCAACAGCAAGCGCTGCCCAACCAGAACGCCTCCACACAACAGCAGCAAATCATTACAGCCGGGCCAGGCTTGGCTGGCGGCCAGAAGATGTACATGACGACTGCGCAAGGCCAACAGGTGCTTGTCACACAACGGCCATCGACACCGCAACAGCAGATCATAATCAATCCGCAAACTGGCGCCGCTACGCACATCCAGCATGGACACATGCCCGTTAGCAGCGGCGCCGGCGGCAATGCCACAACGATCATGCAGCGGCCACAAAGCAACAACGCCACTGGCCAAATCTCGCCTTCTCTATTGTCGCAACTCAATCAAATACCGGCAACCATCAAGCTGCATCAGCCGCAGCCGCCGTCAGTGCCTCAGCCGCCGCAACAAGCAACTATTTCACGGATCGGTGGCAAAACGGTGCAGCTGGTGCAGACGCCGTCGTCGGTGGTGCCGCCACCGCCACCAGCGTTGCAAATACCACAGCTGCAGCAGCATCAGTCGATTATACAGCAGCACATCATCTCTGGGCCAAATGACAAGCGTCAGATGTTGTTGAGCGGCGGACGTGCAATTGAGATAAAGGAGACACTCATTACGCAGACGCCGCCGGTCCAGCAGAGTCAATTGAACTCGCAGACGATCATCACAACGCAGCAAGCGCCGCCGCAACAGGTTTCGGCCGTGCTGCAGCAGCAGCAGCAACAACAACACATACGCGCGGTCATCGAACACCAACAGCAACAACATCCCTCAATCATACAGCAGAAAATAAGCATGCCTATTAATGCGCAGGCGTCGCACGTGCAACAACAGCAAACACAGCTGGTGGTCACCCAGCAGCAGCAGCAGCAGCAATTCTCTACGCCGCTGCAGGCGAGCACGGACTTGCCAACGCTGGTGCAGACAACGCCGCAAATTGCTAACAAGCCACACTTGAAGCAAACGTTAGCCGTCTCGGCCAAGAAGCCACTGGAGGCATTGCCAAAAGCCGCGACAGTGTCCTCAATACAAACGCCGGCAACAGCGGCAGCGTCAAATGTTTGCAACACGGAAACGGCAGTGAAGCCAACGGCCAAAGCTGATGAGAAACCCACAACGCCACTGACAACAACACAAACGGGCGCGACAACAGTGGCCACAACCGCCAACTTGACAACAACAACACCAACGACGCCAACAACAACCACACAAAGCACACCGGCGGCGGTCGTGCCAGTGCCAGTGGCAGCAGCAACGGCCAATGTCATACCAAGCGATGTGAATTGGCTGTTCATTTGTGACTGGCGCAATTGTCCACGTCGTAAGTTCAAATCGCTCGGTGAGTTGCAGCATCATGTCTGCACCGTGCACTGTCCGGATCATTTGGATACGGCCGCCGAGATCTTCTGTCAATGGGGCACCGGTCCGGGTTTCTGCGACAATGTGCCGCGCAAGCGTTTCTCACTGATGACGCATCTCATCGATCGTCATCTGTCGTTGGACAGCTTGCGTGCTTCTGTGCAGCGACGCATTGCTACCGGCATCTTCAATGTGTCACCCGCGCAACCCGCTGTCACCATCGTACGCAATATGGAGAACATGCAGCGTGGCAACACTGCCTCACCGGCACCGTCGTCAGGCTCGTCCACCTCATCGACGAATACAGCGCCCGGCACAGCCACTGCCGCGACAAATCTGGCCGGCAGTTCGGCACTGCAGGCGATCAAGCGTCATACGGCGGACTTTATTAATCCAAAGGAGCTGATGGACGAAAACGAGGGTCCGGTCACAAAGAGCATACGTCTGACCGCGGCACTTATATTACGCAATCTGGTCATGTACACGACGACGGCAAAGCGCCATCTACGTTACCATGAGCCGCACTTGGCCAATGTTGCGCTCAGCAATGTCGAGTCAAGCAGCACGCTCTCCCAAATCCTCTACGAATTGAACAACTGAGCAATAGTTCCAATGAGTCACACACGCTCTTGTATTATCATTTAAGTTTACAGTTACAAATAACACGCTTCACTTAATTGGAAGCATTATAGTTCACACAAACAAACATATATTTTACTACTACAATATAATTTTTGCTTTTGGTTCTTTGTTGAAATAAACTCACAAAAGAATACTGTTCGAAAATATGATTTGTTATTTAAAGAATTGGATCGCCTTTTAAGTATTGTTAAAATTTTCAACAAAATCGGTCAAAAATGTGGAAATTTTGGATAATGATTTTATGATGAGAAATGATGTCGACAATTGAGGAACGTCATTTTGAAGAGCTGAGTGAACAACTATCCATAGTTTCCGATGCCTGACATAACTAGATCAATTTCTTTTGCCGTCCTGATCAAGATCATTGTGCGATCTTATTCTCCTTCAAAGTGTTACATACTTTTGGTCTAAAACAAATGCCCTGATTGTTTACAGGATATGGAAAAACGAACTAATTTGCGAGCTCTTCAACGTCTGGGAAAAACTTAATCCAGCGGCTTCATATGAAACAACAAAAGGTGTGCAATCCTGATGCTTTATAAGTCGTAAGAGAAGCGCATATATTATACATATGTGTGGATCGTATTTGACCTTTTCAAAAGCTAAAAACTAATAAAAAGAAAACGCCATTTTTTTTTGTTGGAAATTAGAAATTACAATTTATTTCATACTTTTATACAATGTCTGTGGTAGATGTTGTTGTTGTTGTTGGTTTGTCTCTTGTTGAATACATTTTTGTTATTAAGAGTTATACAATTTTCAATGCAAACAAAATGCAACGCAAAATCGAACAAAATTCATAAGTTTTTTTCGCTCATTTAACAAATTATAAAACAATTATTGAAGATAGACAGACAGACAAACATACACACACACAAACAAACGCGCTTGCATTCAACAATACTCATGCAACTGCGCACTGGCAGCGTGCTTGAGCATGTCCGCAGATGCATACGAGCGTGCGTGCGTGCTGGCACTGTGCAAGTACCGTTATATACAACAATGATTGATTATTGAATGTATGTGTTTTTCTTCTTTTTTTTGTGCATTGCAGAATAAAGTGTTTGTTGTTAAATGACCGCATGTGAATTTACTTCTTTTCATTGCTTGTGACACAACAAAACTACAACAATTTCGATTATGTTTTAACGCATGACGTCATCAGTGCACGCACAGGTTAAGCGCCTCCGCATTTTCAGCATCACAAATGCATCGGCGCCTAACGGGCATGGCTGAAGAAACGTTCAACACTTTCGTTTTCTTTTTTGTTTTGTTCGGTGTTTGTTGTAATTTGTTGTTACAAGTTGAAAATTGTTGTTTGTTTGTATGATTTTGCGTTTAACAGTTGTTGTTATTGTGGTTGTTGTACATTTCTTGTTGTTGTTGTTGTTGTTTATATAACTTCTAATTCTTGTTGGGATTTTACGCTTTTTTTGTTGGTTTTTCTTACTTTTTTTTTTTTAAGTTTATACTTTGTTGTTTTCTTAAGAGTTTCTTTACTTTTTTCTACTCCTTTCATCACTTCTTCGTTCAACTTTTACTTCTTTCTTGTGTTTTTAATTTTGCTACTACACATGATTCTGTTTTTCTTTTTTTATACATAATATATTTATATATATAATAATTATTTGCATTACTATACATAACAGGCGGAGAAATGGGTTTTGTTTGTGTGTGTATTGATTTAAGTTATAATTTCTGCTTTACTTTCTTCTTGTCTTTTGGTTTTTTTTGTTTTCGGAGTTTTGTAACAACTTTTTCATGTTAATATGTATAATTATATGATTTTGTTTCGTTTTATGTAATAATATATATATATAAGTATATATTATGTATGTATAAATACCGTAATTATGTATGTATGTTTCGCTTATCACAAAAAGAAATCATAATTTAATTATTAGAGTTTATTTTAATTAATCATTCGCAGAATTGAACAATTTAATTAAAATAATTTTACTTCGCGCCATAATTTTTCGCATTAAAAAAAAAAAACATAAAAATAGGACTTAGTTACAATTGTTTGTTGTTTGTGTGTGTGTTTGTTTTGTTGATTGTTTAATTTGCTTTAATTTTTATGTAATTCTTTTTTATTTTAATTAATTATTTATTATGATTAAAGTATTGCCAAAGTATTTTGCGTTCTCAATTTAGTTGTTGTTCTCATGCAACTACTCAACAACATTGCCCGAAAACTCACTCCCATTTGCAGCACAGTGCTCTTATTCGTGTTCTTCTTCTTGTGCTTGAGCGCTGGCAGTGCTGCGTGCACGCTCAATTTGTACGTATGCATGCATGTGTTTATGTATGTGTGTGTGTGTGTGGATTTTTAAGTTGATCGCGCTCGCTCGCTTACGCTAAACTGGTCTTACTTGCGCTCTCGCTCAGCTCAACATAACTGATATTTTTGTTGTTGTTGTTATAGTCGACACACTGTGTGCTCTTTTGAGTGGTTCACTTGGGTTTTCATTTGTTGGTGGTATTTTTCGCACACTATTTTTGTTGTTGTTGTTTCTTAAATATGTTGTTGTTGTTTTAGCAGCTTTTCTCTCGTTCACGCTTGTAAATTTTATACAAAGTTACAATTTTGACGAAATATTTTTTTTATCTTGGTTTTTTAAACACTTTAAGCTTTTACTATTTTTTTTTTTAGAAATAACAAATTACATATAATAGTCATAATAATAATAGTAGTAATAAATGGAAAAAAACATAACAAAGAGGACGCAAAAAATTAAAAATTAAACAGGAGAAAAATTAAATGGTTTTGTTTTGTTGTTGTTGTAACTTAATAACTTGTTTGTTTGTTTTTGCTGTTGCTGTTGTTGTATTCGTATACAACACCAACAACACACAAACGACGCCAACGACAGCGACGACGACAGACGACACAAATAAAATGAACCGTGCGTTTTTCAATCTTTCTTAAAGAGAATCTTTCTCAAGAACGAAAACGTGTTCGATTTTGTTTATAGCGCCAAAAATTATTATTATTATTTTTTTTTAATGTCTCTTTTTTCTTATTAGATCTTCGAAACTATTTACAAATTAATTAAAACGGCGCAGGCTAAAATTACTTAAAGCTGTTCCAGAGACAACACAAAGAACAAAGGATGTTGTTGATTTTTGTTTGTTTTTTATTTGTTTGGCTGCTTTTCCATTCACGATTCACGTTCTTATGAGACATTTCGACGGCATGATTGATTGATGTCAAACAGTTGTTGTTGTTATTATTATTATTTTTGATGTTGTTGCTGTTTTTGGTGTTTTTGTTGTTGCAGCAGTACTTGTAATCGCCGCATTTGTCGTTATTGTTTGGTTTGTTGTTGTTGAAGTTATTATTATTATTATTGTTGTAATTATTATGATGAAGAATTTATTTGGTGTACAGGTAGATGGCCACAATGAGACCGTACAGACCCAACACTTCAGCGAAAATGAGGATCAAAATCATACCGACGAACAGTCTTGGCTGCTGGGCTGTGCCTCTGACACCGGCATCACCAACGATACCGATCGCAAAGCCGGCCGCCAAGCCAGAGAAACCGACCGACAGACCGGCGCCCAAATGAATGAAGCCCCTGTAGGTGCGAGCAAAGCAAAGTCATGAGTGATCATTATATTCTATGCAATTGATTCGGAGACTTACTTGTAGAGGGTATAGATTGAAGCATCGTTCAGTTCACCAGCGATCAGCACAGCGACGACAAGACCGTAAATGGCAATGATACCCGCCATGACAACGGGAATGATGGACTTCATGATAAGTTCGGGCCTCATCACGGACATGGCAGCGATACCAGTACCTGATTTAGCTGTGCCATAAGCGGCTCCCAGGGCTGTAAGAGAGAACCAAATGGCAAATTAAGTCGAGACTCATTTATAAGACAGAACATTAGATTAATTGTTGCAAATTCGCGTTGAGAATTAAATCATATTTGTGACAAACCTTTTTTAACCGCAACATTTTTTTCATTTTTTGCACAGTTTTATTTAAAACCTTCTTTCCTATTCAAACTATGTAAATCGTCATTTACAAATATTTTTATATACATGACAATTTGAATAAACGATCGATCAATAGTTTGCCTTACATTATATAACAAAACTATGGTTCTATCACTGGTTTTATAACTGTACATTATTAATAATTAATAAAGATAAAAAAAAAAACAATGAAAATTAAATGCCTTCAAGATGTTTCGTAATGCTTGAATAAAAATAGTACAAATTTCAGCGAAAGAAAAAAATCCCAGTAATTAAAAGCAATCACATGACTTGGGTTAACTGTCGAGAGCATGTTTGTGACAAAGAGAAAGAGAGAACAAGAGAGCGCCAAGAAGTAAAAAACGAACGATTGAGTGACTGAATGAACAAGCAAAGAAGAAACGCTCAAGGTGGCAAACAACAAGAGCATTTGAGCGTAGCTCAACTCTTCTTTACTGTAAAAAATACAAAGGCTAACGCAACATGATAAGAAGAAGAATACAATGAGTGCATAATAAAATACAATAACAAAATAATTAAGACATATGAACAGAAATGAAGATAAGAATACAAATACGAGAAGAATGTGTTGAAGTTGAAAAAGTTGTTTCGAGAAAAATATAAAAGATAAAGTCAATAAAAAAAAGAAGAAGTAGACAGCAGCGAATCAAGACAAAAAAGAAACCAATAAAAATGGCTGCTCAAAAATCAAGTCAAGTCGAGCGCAAATGAAACTCAACCGGTTTCGCATGACGTGCACAATATTTCTTTTTTGTTTTGTATTGTTTTTTATTCAATTCAATAAATAAGTTTATTTAAAGCAAAAATTGTGATTGGGTCATATGACAGGTTAAAAGAGAACAACACTCAGCGCGTAATTGCAAAATTGTGTGTCGTGTTGGGAGTTGTTGTAAAGAGAGCGAAAGAGAGAGACTGTAAAACTTATGACTAACTAACTAAATCGACTCTCAAAGCACATTGTTTTGCTATCGATCATGTGATCACAACTCATTCATTTTTTTATTATTCACAGAATTATTAATATTAAAAATTACTCTGATCATATCATGTGCCCTTATTCAGTTTAAATTTTAAATTTGCTTTAAAAACACAAAAGAGTCGCAAAAACAAAGTCACCAAAGAAAACAATTGAAATGAAAATTGCTTACAAGCTATAAAACAATTGTATATGACTAATAATAAAACTTGCAAAATAATCAAAATCAATACACATACACTTAAAAAACACCCAAATGGTCAAGCGTATGTGTGTGTGTATTGAATATGCCATATGCCGCCATTATTATTCAATTGTAGTTAAAAAATAGCTAATTTATCAAAAATATAAAGAAGAAAAAATACTTGGAAGCATAAAGCGCATACAATCAGTTGGGAGAGACAGAGTGAGAGCGTGAGATAAGTTGACTCTGTTGAGTATGTGCTGGGCAATTGCGAAGACATCCAAATTATCATAAACGTCAATTAATATTGTTGTTGTATTTGATTTTGTTGCAATCACACATACGTACAAAAGAATCAAAAACAAGTGAAGAAGCAGAAGCCAATAAAGTTTACGTTGCGCCCTGCTCGGCTACGTATAAGAATAAGAAATTGTTTTTGTTGCAGTGATAAAGCAACGCATTACTACTTCAGCCTCTTTTCCTCTTGCTGTTTGCAGAATGATAGAAGTGTAAAATTCGTGTGCCTGAATGAATTTTTGAGAGCAGCATAAATGTGAGAGCGATGAGAGAAGAGTTGTTAGCGCATGTAATAAAGTGAGAGTGGAGTAAAACATTTTATTCGTGCACGTTCGAAGGTTAACTTTACCGCTTTAGTGAGGTTGGCTTTGCATGCTAATTTGATTATTAACTAAAAAAAATGCAATAATAATAAATGGCATTGAATGTGCTTAAAATATGTAATTGAAGCAGCCAAAAAATTAAAAATTATGAAAAAGTACAAAATTGAGCGCTGATAGCGAAAGACAATTCTTTAAAAAATATAAACACATTCATTCATTAGTTGAAAACAAATCATAATAAAATAGAAACAATTAATGAAAATTATAATACAATGTAATATAATTTTTAAAAATAATTCGATTTAATTTTAAATAAAAACAAAAATCAAAGCATTCACTAATTAATATTTTTTGTACAATAAAAATTAACCAAAAATGACACACTGAAAAAAGTAATTTTCACTTTTCCACATCTAAAAATGCCATAAAACGAAAAACAAAAAAACCAATTCAAATCGGACAAATGGACACGCAGGGCGGCAGACATACGAGTGGGCGGGCGAAATTGGCGACGCCGTCGTCTGACACGAACAATGATGAAAAAGCCAACACAACAACAGCAGCACAAAAGTAGGAGAGCAGCAACAAAGAAAAGCACATTTTTAGAAATTATAAAAAATAAAAAAAGAAAACTAATACAAAATACGATGAAAAAAATTCTACGTTGCTGTTTTGCTTTACGTCACAGTTGAGTGAATGAAGAAACTAATGCTAACGAGAGAGCGAGACTGAGAGAGTAACAAATTGAGAAGCCGCTATTGTGGAAGACTGCGCGAAGTTGCCGTTTAAGTTACTAAACGACAAGTGTGGCAGAGATAAAACAAGCAAGCATAAGAATATAATTTCATGCCAGCAACAAAAACCAATTGAAAAAAAAAGCAAAAAATATCTTATCAAAATTAGTTGTATTTTAGCGACGGATTTTGTTATCCAACGTACCCAACATGGCTCCCGCTGGCGATCCTAGCAGCGTTCCCGCCGCTCATTCCCGACTTTTTTCACGGACACAGCCTTCGTGATTGCAGTCGTCTGCCGACGTCGACGCCGAGCACCAGTGCCACCGCTGCCTCCACCCCGGTCGAAACCTCCGAGGAAGACGACGACCCACTGTCGTCTGGCATCGCCGCTACCCTTGTTCTAACAGCAACTGCGCTCCCACCACCCACGCCGCCGCCACCACAGCCATTACCCGAGCAGCAGCCCGTACCAGCGATTTCGGCTCACCCGTTCTAGCAGTTGCATCCAACGTACCCAACATGGCTCCCGCTGGCGATCCTATCAGCGTTCCCGCCGTCATTTCCGCCTTTTCTCCCGGACACAGCCTTCGTAATTGCTGTCGTTTGCCGACGTCGACGCTGAGCACCAGTGCCACCGCCGCCTCCACCACGGTCAAAACCTCCGAGGAAGACGACGACCAACTGTCGTCTGCCATTGCCGCTACCCACGTTCCATCACCAACTGCGCTGCCACCACCCATGCCGAAGCCACCAGTGCCACCACACGTACAGCTGCCCGCACCACCGATTTCAGCTGACCCGTTCTGGCGGAAGCATCAGCCGTACCCAACATGGCTCCCGCTGGCGATCCAAACAACGTTCCCGCCGTCATTCCCACCTTTTTTCCCGGACACAGCCTTCGTAATTGCTGTCGCCTGCCGACGTCGTCGCCGAGGACCAGTGCCACCGCTGCCTCCATCCCGGTCGAAACCTCCGAGGAAGACTACGACCCACTGTCGTCTGCCATTGCCGCTATCCACGTTCCTATCACCAACTGCGCTGCTACCACCCACTGCCGCCGCCACCTGTACCATTACCCGATC
>JBAMBP010001328.1:0-22037 GCA_037044515.1 Phortica magna
CATAGACTTTGGGTGCTTGGGTGAAAAATAATAGAGAATACGTCCGGATGCCATTGGCTTTTTGTGTTAATTTACTTTTAAAATGTTGTCTATTCTATGTACAACTGCGTCTAAAAATTGAATCTTTGGACCGATTCTAACTCTTAGGTAAATTTTATGTTTGAATGGTAATCGGTTAATATTTCTAGTGTTTCCTCTATTTTGTCTTCTTTGACTATAGTAAAAATGTCATCAACATACTTTGTCAGTAGACTTGTCCTTGGTATTTATGTCAGTATATCTTCCATTATAATGTCAGCAAAGATCGGAGAAGCTGGTGACCCATAAGAAGTCCTTTTTGTTGTATGTAAATTTTGTCTTCAAACTTGCAGAATCTGGTTTGGTTACAAAAAACGACAAAGTCCATAAAGAGTTTTTCTGTGATTTTTATACTCTTCCAAAATGAGTATATTAACTTTGTCATGAAGTTTGCAACGCAGTGAAGGAGACATCTCCGACTATATAAAGTATATATATTCTTGATCAGCTCGACGAGACGAGTTCAAATAACGATGTCCGTCGTCCGTCTGTCTGTCTGTCTGTTTCAATGCGATTTCCACCCAGAGTTTTAAAGTTAGCAAAAAAATTTAAACGCAGAAAATTTTCTTCTCCTTGCAGGTATTTGGTATGTAAAAATCAGTTTGATCGGATGACTATAGCATATAGCTCCCATAGGAACGATCGTTCAAAAATTATGTTTTTGCTTAAAAAACAGCGTGTTTTTGGAGTTATCGACGCAATATTTTGCACAAAAACTTTTTTGACATCAACAAAGATACAGTGCAAAAATGGTCAAGATCAGGCTTCTATAGCATATAGCTCCCATAGGAACGATCGGTTAAAAATACAGTTTTTGTTAGAAAAACTTTTTTGTTCTTGAATATAAGCAAACCAAACTTTGCTATTACGTGTTTTTATTAATGCCTGACTAAAATCCAGAATTTTATAAAAATCGGACATAAGGGCGTGGTACCGCCCATACAACTAAAAACTTAAAAATGAGACTTCTTTGTAAACAGACGAGATACAAGATTGAAAAATGTAGTGAAGTTTGACTACATTGCCTTCTTAAAGACAAATTAGAAAATGGGCGTGGCTACGTATATGATTCTTATTGGAAAATTAAAAAAGGATTTTCTAATAAGAATAATTGTGAAAACGTTTGCAAGAGTATATAAGTTTCGGCATAGCCGAAAATAGCTCCCTTACTGGTTTTTTCTTGTTACACTCTTTTTATACTCTTGCAAAAAGAGTATATTAACTTTGTCATGAAGTTTGCAACGCAGTGAAGGAGACATCTCCGACTATATAAAGTATATACATATATTCTTGATCAGCATGACGAGACGAGTTCAAATAACGATGTCCGTCTGTCCGTCTGTCTGTCTGTCTGTTTCAATGCGATTTCCAGCCAGAGTTTTAAAGTTAGCAAAAAAATTTAAACGCAGAAAATTTTCTTTTCCTTGCAGGTATTTGGTATGTAAAAATCAGTTTGATCGGATGACTATAGCATATAGCTCCCATTGGAACGGTCGTTCAAAAATTATGTTTTTGCTTAAAAAACAGCGTGTTTTTGGAGTTATCGACTCAATATTTTGCACAAAAACTTTTTTGACATCAACAAAAATACTGTGTAAACATTGTCAAGATCAGATTACTATAGCATATAGCTCCTATAGGAATGATCGGTTAAAAATACAGTTTTTGTTAGAAAAACTTTTTTGTTCTTGAATATAAGCAAACCAAACTTTGCTATTACGTGTTTTTATTAATGCCTGACTAAAATCCAGAATTTTATAAAAATCGGACATAAGGGCGTGGTACCGCCCATACAACTAAAAACTTAAAAATTGGACTTTCTCTGTAAACAGACGAGGTACAAGATTGAAAAATGTAGTGAAGTTTGACTACATTGCCTTCATTTAAGACAAATAAGAAAATGGGCGTGGCTACGTATATGATTCTTATTGGAAAATTATAAAAGGATTTTCTAATAAGAATAATTGTGAAAACGTTTGCAAGAGTATATAAGTTTCGGCATAGCCGAAAATAGCTCCCTTACTAGTTTTCTTTGTAGGCTTTGTGTCGGGTATTTCTGTAATATTCTGTATGTATCATGTTCGATTAAGATGGCCATCATTTTCTTCTTGTAGTCCTTTCTCACCATTGTAATCGCAATTCTCTCATTTTTACAGTCTTTTATTAATAACGAGAGTTCCGTTCTGGCTGTCTCTTGTGTTTCTTTTGTTCGAAGCGTTTGTATCAATCCCTCATCATCAGCAATGCATTTAAAGCAGAAAAGGGCAAACTCTCATTTTCAAAACACGCGTATAGTGTAGGCACACTCGGATGACGGCCGAACATGATACTTCGGGTAATGCGTTGCTCACGTTTGAGCTTCGACGGCATGTTGTTGGCGCTCTTGTTTGGAGTTCTTTTGACCGAAAAAAATTAATCAGTCGCTGTTTAGAACTCACTGCAGTTGGACTAACTTACGTATTGCTGAGAAATTACACTTAACGAAAATGTTTTCAGAAATATGGGAGCATAAATTTTAGTTCATTGAAAATATGAATGACTTTTCTTGTGTGCGCACTGTTGCTCGTAATTTTTCTCAGTGGCCAACCCAAAGAGTATTCTACCTATTGAGTGGAAAACGAATTCTTAATTGGACGGACAGTTTTGGCGAAATCTTGACATTTCAACTCGGTTGAAATTATGAGCACCCAAAGAAGAATCCGATTAAAATTTGTAAGCCAACCAAAAACGTGTGAGCGAGGCATACACATCCATCTCGCTTCGTCCAATGCTTAAATCAAAACCGAAGAGCACACAAAGAATAATGACAGAATAACATCAAGTTTGGCTACAACAACTGTCAGGCGTCTTTCACAACAAAAATTAATAAATTTGCAACTGAGATTTTAAGAGTTCGTCTTCCACTCTATATATACTATCTTCCTTGTTTCCAACCAGCTTCGTATTTCGCTGCTTACTCATGCAACGAAATATTTGCTTGTGTGAGTTTAGCCCGTCACTGATTTAAAGAGAGGAAACTTTGGTCCGTCCGCAAGTAACTTTTCTATATTTGGCGGGAAAACAATTTTTGTGTTGTTTACAAACCAATGATTATTTTTGTTGTTATAACTATTGGCGATTATGTTCTGTTCTTTTTGGAGTTCTGCATGTTTCGCCATTTGTTTTGCGCTCAGTTACGTGAAGAATGCAACGCGGAGAAGAACTACATAAAATCTATATATTCTTAATCAGCACGACGAGACGAGGTTAAATAGCCATGTCCGTTTGTCTGTTTCAGTGCAAACTCTTCCTAGAATTTTAAAACATATCGAAAAAATTTAAACGCAAAAGTTCTTCAGATATGTCCAGGCATTGTATATATCGGAACTATTTCGATCGGACCACTATACCATATAGCTGCTATGGGCACGATCGTTAAAAAAGACGGTTTTCGTTCTTGAATATAAACAGACCAAATTTTGCAATTACGTGTTTTCATTAATGACTGTCGTTAATCCAAAGTTTTATAAGAATCGGACATAAGAGCATGGTACTGCCCATACAGTGAAAAACTTGAAAATGGGGTTTTTGTATAACCAGAAGAAATACAAGACAACAAAATGTAGTGGAGAAAGATTGCATTAGATTCTTTAAGACAAATTATAAAATAGGCGTGGCTACGCTCCAAAATCTTCAAAAACGTATGTGATTCTTGTTGGGAAAACGATCAAAAGGATTTTCCAATAAGAATAATTGGGGAAACGCTTGCAAGAGTATATAAGTAGTAAGTAATTGCAAGAGTAAGTAGGTTAGAGTATATCATTCAATGTATTGTTATATACGAGGTGTGTTCAAAAAGTAAGGTGACTTTTCAAATTTCGCGGGCAACGTGTTTTCGACTATTGATTTTTTTGTTTTGTTATGTTGGTACACTCTTATCGAACATCTGTACCCAATTTCAAATTGCTTTTGCATCACAATAATGCCCCTGCATCTTTGCTTGTGAGAGATTTTTTACTATATAAAATCTTTCTGTTTCTTCCGTGAACTCAAAACATTTGCAGCTGAAGTTATTGTAGGGCTTCAGCGGAGATATTTCACATGAATGGTCGGTGGCGTCTTTCCATCGCCAGTTGACTTCACAAACTTTGGTCTCGTCGTTTTCTTGCACACATTTACGGAGCTGCGTGTCTGACAGCAAATGATAAGAATTTAGCGATGTGCTGTAGACCAGATTTTTCTCGTGTACTACAGGAATAATTTTGAGACTGTATTTCATGATAGGCGTGGGAATTATCTTGAATATGTTCGTCTCCACATTCAGATAAAGGGGTACTTTGCCATTGAGAATTACCATTCCGTCTTTGAAAACCCTTGAGCCGTAAGAAGTTTATATACCACTTGCAGTCGATGACCAGAACTATTTCCTGGTAGAGCATGATTTCTTGGCACCAAATGGTTGATTTTGTTGATCTCCGCTTGTAGTTGAGACGGTTTCAGGAGTATTGGGCGGATTTTGCCATGATTGACATCTGTCAATAGTGCCACTACACTTGCTTGGACAAATTTTTCTGGCCTTCCTTACAATCGCTGATACCTGCTTCAATTCTTCGAAATACGCTTGCATGTCGAAGTACACAATAAATTGCCATCTGGATTTCCTTTATGCTGACCATAGAGACGTTAACCTTAGGAAGAGCTGCTGACTTAGCCATATGGAATATCATTAACAAGCACAACACTGTTACGATGGTATTGCTTCTCAAGCTTCTCGGTGTCTTTTGACTTCTCGTCCGTTATTGGCAATGGACATATTTTACATAGCGGTCTTTTAATTTGACCGTTGGTTGTCTCCACTGTCACAACCCTGACGTTGCCATCTTTACCTTTTATCGCGTTGACGTGCTAGCAAGGTCGTAAACTCCTCAAAAGTCAAGCTGCTTTCTCCAATAACCCGTTTCAAATGATATTTTACCGATTTACTCCCGCCTCCCATAATCCTCCCATATGGGGGCTTCCCGGGGGAATAAAGTGCCAGCTGATGCCATCTTTTTCTATAATTGGCGCTAGCTTTGTGTTGTTATACTCTTGGAAAAAGAGTATATTAACTTTGTCATGAAGTTTGCAACGCAGTGAAGGAGACATTTCCGACTATATAAAGTATATATATTCTTGATCAGCATGACGAGACGAGTTCAAATAACGATGTCCGTCTGTCCGTCTGTCTGTTTCAATGCGATTTCCAGCCAGAGTTTTAAAGTTAGCAAAAAAATTTAAACGCAGAAAATTTTCTTCTCCTTGCAGGTATTTGGTATGTAAAATTCAGTTTGATCGGATGACTATAGCATATAGCTCCCATAGGAACGATCGTTCAAAAATGATGTTTTTGCTTAAAAAACCGCGTATTTTAGGAGTTATCGACTCAATATTTTGCACAAAAACTTTTTTGATATCAACAAAGATACCGTGCAAAAATGGTCAAGATCAGGCTACTATAGCATATAGCTGCCATAGGAAGGATCGGTCAAAAATTATGTTTTGGCTTAAAAAACCGCGTGTTTTTGGAGTTATCGACTCAATATTTCGCACAAAAACTTTTTTGACATCAACAAAGATACTGTGTAAAAATGGTTCAAGACCAGGCTACTATAGCATATAGCTCCCATAGGGACGATCGGTCAAAAATTACGTTTTTGCTTGAAAAACAGCGTGTTTTTAGAGTTATCGACTCAATATTTGCAAAAAAAATTTTTTATACATAAAAAGAAAATATTGTGCAAAAATGGTCAAGATCGGGCTACTAAAGCATATAGCTGCTATAAGAATGATCGGTTTAAATATAGGTTTTTGCTTGAAAAATTGTTTGATTTTATAAGTAGGACCCAATTTTTTGCGCAGAGACTCTCATCATGTACAGATAGTGTATGGAGGGTGTGGCGATCGGACTACTATAGCATATAGCTGCCATAGGAACGATCGGTCAAAAATAAGGGTTTTGTCATAAAAATTATTTGATTTTATAACTAGGACCTCCCTATTTTGCACAGAGAGTTTAAATCTAAATATACAGATAGTGTATAAAGGTAGTTTTGATTGTGGGACTATAGCATATAGTATCAGTCAAAAATGAGGTTTTTGTTAGAAAAATGGTTTGTTTTAAATTGCACTGTTTTTCGATACAGAGACTTCCACAAAATATTTAAAGCTGTAACGATCAGTCCTCTGTAACATAAAGCTGCCATAGTTACGATTGGTGGAAAATTATGTTTTTCAGAAAAATTTGTATAGTTTCCTTTATACAAACCAAGAAAACAAGAAACTATTTTACTTACACTCATGTCCATTTTAACTCACCCTAAATATTAAAACTTAATAATTTATGTAATTTTTAGCACGTAAAAGAGAGACTGAAAAAAACGGCTTGATGCAATTTATACAATAATGTTAAATACGCTTTAGGTACCTTAAGTGTATAGAATTAAAACAAAATCGGATTGTTGCTTGTTTCTGTGATTTTATTGAAAATAATTACACATACTCAGCCCCCTCACCACGTCAAGGTCGCAATCCACGAGGAGGTTATTTACAATTACTTAATTTCTATATTGCACTTAAAAGAAATTTTATATATCTATATTAAAATAATTTACATGCTATAATTAAAGAATATTCCGTCATGGTGGCTATATGGCGTTTCATATGTGATGGCCATTTTATTTGGTATTTCACTATCGCAAAATAGCCAATCAATTTGTGTTAAACGTTTTGTGGTTGGCGTATTGAGCAATGAGTATAGACCAAAATTGTTGAGAATCATTTCGAGCTCATCCGTAGTAGTTGATCGGCATATATTAAAATCACCTAAGATTACCACTTTATCACTATGCATACTGCGTACTTTTTCCACATCTGTTCTAATTTCATTACGAAATTCTGTAATAGGAAATCCTGGATTCCTATATACAACGATATATGATGTGTCCAAGTATTTGAAAGCAATCGACTGATATATTTTAATCGGACTCGCCTCATTTTGAGGATATATTGTTTTGTCCGTTTCGAATAAAAATACCACATTTTGGGAAATGTGGCACTTGGCATATACTATAATTCCATTTTTTGGAATACTGCCACGTCTATGTCGATTGCCATCAAGTTTTCTTATAACGTCGAAATTTGACAAACTATACTCTTCGTTTGGAAGAGCCCACGTTTCGACGAAACATAAGAAATCCACCGAGCAAATAGTTTTATCGTTAGCAATGTCTTCGTGATGTGCACGAAGAGATTGAACGTTGTGGTAATACAAAGATAGAGATTGAGTTCGATGAAGTAGGAACTCGTAATGCGTAGTCAAAGCCTTTTCATTTCGAAGTTTTTGTAGTTCTAATTGAACATCGCGTGATCCAAATCTGGTTGGAGCAGCGAAACTTCCTAACAAAAAAAGACCCGATGCGCTTGTTGCTCTACTGCAAGCTACATATAGCGATGCTCGATCAATGCCTCTCCGCAGATGCACTGCGACTTTGCTATATGTTGCTCCTTGACTTTTATGAATTGTTATAGCCTCAGCAGGAACAATAGGAAATTGCTTGCGTTCGACTGAAGCATGCTCCGATCTTCCACATTGGAATGTTCTAACAGCTTTCTCAATTGGGGTCCAATCACTATGATTTGGGTGAGGTCTTTTAGACCTGGCAAGGGTTCCTACAGACGGTTCGAAAAATTTAATCCATAAACCTAATACTACTAATGACTCATCGACTATTCTACCGTTTACAAGACCGTCATTTGTATTAATATTGACGGTTACCATGTACTTTGCAGAAGTCTTCAGATTAAGCAAATATGAAAGGCCTTGAGTTTGTGATGGCTTTAAGTTTTGAACGTATCTTAATGTGTTTTGTCTATTTATGGTAGACATGGTTGCTGCTTTAATAGAATCCACGGCTGTCGAAACGAACTGTTCTGTGTTAATTTGAGCTAGTTTTTGAGTATTTTAACTAGTGACCTCATCGTTCGAGCAAAACAAATGAATTGCATCAGACGGAACTTCGCTAGCTGCAACTACTCTCTGATTAAAGAGTCTAATGTCAGCCTCCGTCATATTAGCTTCTGACATATTGTTTAGTGCCAAAGCGAAGTCACAATCCCCACGTTGCCGCATAATCTCAGTAAGTTCGAAAAACTTAAAATTACTCCAAAGCTGAGTTCCAGCTAGCACACCATATGGATTGTTGGTCCTATTCGAAAATATCCAACTGTCACCAACTGGGGAAAGCTGTTTTAAGTCACCAAATACTATTATAGAAATACCTCCAAAGCAATCGTCATTTCTAAAAATTTGTCGTAGTCTTTGATCTATATACGAAAGCATTTTAGATCCGACCATTGAAATTTCATCAATAATAATAAGCTTTACATCTGAGAATTTGCAATGCATGGTGTTAAGTACATCGCTGCTTAATGGTCTTAGTGAGCCGGATGATTGACTCATTGGAAGAGAAAACAGTGAGTGCAAAGTAAGCCCTCCAATGCCAAACGCAGCTTTTCCTGTAAAAGCACATAGTAAAACTTTTGCAGATTCATTGCTACCATACATTGTGTTTGCCCGCAATGTCACTGATTGATAAAGTGTGGTTATTAGTCGACTTTTACCTACACCAGCACCCCCACCAACATACTCGTAAAGTCTTTGGTTTGAATTAATGTTATGTAATACATGAGCATGTAGTACTGTCGTTGCTTGTAGTTTAGAGACCTTACTAGAGAACGCAAATCAGGTTCAGATACCAGTGGGGGTAGCCTAATAAGGTTCACTTGCCCTTCTTCTTCCGAGTTATTCTCAATGTTGTTGTCCTGCAACCACACATTAGGATTAACTTCTGGCACTGCTAAGGCCATGAACTCTTCATCCAGGAATTGTGTAGCTGCCACTTCCTGAGGGTCGTACTCCATATTATTTTCTTGATGCAGACCCTCAATAACACTTTCCAATTCAAAACTTTCGAACACATCGTATTGTCGTTTATTTTCTCTTATTAATGTTTCATTAGTTCTATACGTGTGTTCGTTCGTCATGTTGGAAGAATAGCATTACATTTTCCCTAAAGTAGTCGGATCGAGAAGTATTAATACTGAAGCGTCTCCACCTTAGAATAAGGGGGTGCTGGCGTTTTTTAACGAAACCGCTTCCATCCAAAAGTGGATAATTTCGCCCAGTAGCAACAGCTTCACTCTCTGCCTCTTCTTCAAGTTCTTCGTATTCTTCAGTTGGATGTGCGGTTCGTGCATTCTGTTGTTTTGAAAACCTATAAAAAGCCGCAAACTCCGCCAAACATAATCCATTCAATTCATGACCCCTTTGTACGTAGTGGTCAAGTAAATTCGGTACAAAAATATCCGTTGAATCGGCAGGCAGTTGGTTCAAATCTCTCTTGGATTTTACCATTCTGACTCTTTTGTCAGGATGGGAAGTGTTCACAAAAACTTCTCCATTACTAGATTCAGACATATGCAGTCCCAAAATATTGTATACTGCCTCCTGTGCTGATATTTCTGTTGCGTTAATGAATTTATTGCCAAGATGTTGCAGTTTGCGTTTGACGGGAATGTTTCCATGGGCTATTTCATTCATGGCTTCACGCAGCAATTGAGATACGCCCCTGTTGGATTTATTTATGTAGTTAATAATATAACTACAACAGGCATACGCATCTAGAATGAATTGAATGTCCATGTTGGCTCTGTACAAATGCAAAATATCCCGATTGTATGCATTAAGCATTTTGTCGGCATACCTTCTACGAAGAAACACTTGTGGTTTTTTTAGGCTGGAACGCAGTGCAAGCTTGTAACTCTCAATGTTGGTACCTAAAACTGATATAAAATAGTCAAAATTATTAAGTCTAGCAGCTTCGTCCTCTGGAACCGAACTATTCAAATGATCCTTGATTTTCTTGAACAATAATTTATGTCTTTCAAGATTAGCCTCGGTATCTTCTAAAGGATACAAAATTTCAGTCTGAGGCATGGGCGGATAAGGCATATTGTAACGGCAAAATAACGTGCCCCGAAGCTCTCTCTGGCAGGATGCCGTATGTCTGTGGCGCTGATATTGGATAACGTCTTGCAAGTCTGAGTCATCCCCATTTGTGGTTATGAACCTGTCAATAAAACTTACAACTTGCTCAGTATTAGGCACAGACGATCCACTAACATCCAGCTTCGGAGCACCCGACAGCCAATACATTCCATGGGAGTGTGGCGACCCTCGGTGTTGAAATTCAATTCTCCAATAATAGTGAGAAAGATGAAATTCTCCAAAAATATCACTTTTGAACAGTTTCAGCAACTGTCGAAATCTGTAATCAAAGTACCGGGAGCACGTCACTGGGTCAGATCGGATTAGCCTAGCTTTTTCAGAGCTTGAAAGATTAGCCGCTTCCTCCTCACTAATAACTCTGTTATCAAGAAGAAGTGACAGAATTACTAATAGTTCGTTCCATTTGGTTTCTGCTGCGGAAAGAGTTATGAAAAATGTAGGCAACCCAAATTGTCGTATCATGGCAAGGACTTTCTTTTTTTCAGATTCCCAATGAGCCGGAGATGATCGAATGCCTTTTAGAATATGGTATCCATCGTCATGTTGGACTAAATTACTAACGAAAGATTCATCTCGCATATTGGCTACTGTTATGTTTTCGGACCCTGATTTTTTTCGCAGACAGACAGAAATGGCACTTTTAATACGACTGAGTTCGTATCGTTTGTACATATAGAGCACTTTTGGAACTTTAGCACAACGACGGTCATAAAATCGGATTTGAGATCTCGCTTTTCTGACATAAGTTGCGCTGCTCTTAAATATTTCGCCACATGAAATTGTGGGAAATGAAAGCTCCTCTGAATCCTCATCCAGCATCATATCCGCTGGTCGCCGACCTTCACCAGGAGCCAGTGCAATACGACCAATGATGGCATTGTGTTGAGTTGCTTCACTTTCCAGTAAAGTTTCATCACCTCCGGGATTAACATTTTCTTCCTGACCCAAGGAGTCTTGGTTTTCGGCATCCGTGTCCATGCGGTGGCGAAGAAGTTGGTCTATAGTTGACCGGTCAGCTGGATCGGCAATGAAAGGGACTTCTTCAGAGTTGCCAATTCGACGTAGCCAGTCGGGTGAAACTGAGATGTTGTGTTTCCGGTATAATTCGGTATTAACCAAGAAACGAAGGGCTTCTAAAATACGAGCAGGTCTGATTGTCTCTGTCATGAAATTGTGAGCGTACTCCAGTCTACGTTTCAAATGAACTTGAACTACGTGACTGTTTTGGAAACTACGCGGAAGAGCAGTTATAGTTTCTGAAACGGAAACAGGCACATTAACCACTGCTCCTCGTACCGCGCACTGCCTTTCATAGCCTAGAGAAATGATCCGCATAAACGGAATTCTCGGTGAAATCAGTCGTTCTTCAAGACATGTTAGCCCTTTGAGGCATTCAGGCATTTCGGGAAAGTCAAAGCCTTCTGAAAGGCAAAGGTTTGGTATTCTACCTGACGAAATAGCTCTACGACACGTAGAGCAGAACAAGTAAATGCCGGACGGACTTGGGAATTTTTCCGATAGATAAAAAGCGTTGTCTACATTTAAGCTAGGAAATTTAGAAGAGATAGCCAATTTGTTCAATCCACTTACCTGGTATGGAAACCATGTTCCTCCACAACATGTGCAGCGTTCTGTCGGTCCTTCCTTCAATTTACGTTGATATAATTCTCTCGCTGTTTCCCTTCTCCGTTGGCGTTGTTGCTCTCGTTGTTCTTCCTGTCCTTCTGGAGATAAATTTCTTCTATTGTTTACGTTCCTTTGCGACTGTCTTCTTGAGTGAGTTTCTCGATTAATTGGATCCTCCCTGTATATTATTAAGCGTTCCTCAGCCATTATTTGAATCTCCTGTTGTCGCTGGCGAGCTTGTAATCTCGTAAGTCGTCTTTGAGATGTGTTTATGCGTTGCTCCTGAGTTCTTGCGATTGGGTCATCTCTTCTGTTTCGACGAGTAATTGCGTCCCTCTGTCGTTCCTGTAGACGATACTCCTGGTTCTGACGGTGATGAGCGTGTTCGGCAGTGTTACGCATCTGCTCTTGTACCCTTAGTTCTTCATCTGCTCTACGCAGCGCGTGAGATTCCGTATCCCGGATCCGTTCAGTGTGCCGGTACTCCGTCCCTCTGTCGTTCGTGTAGACGATACTCCTGCTTCTGACGGTGATGAGCGTGTTCGGCAGTGTTACAATATAGGGATAATCATTTTGTGGGGTCAAATGAAACATGTGTAACTTTTCGATTAAAACATTCGATGGGCCAACCACCTCTGTGTAATTATGCAATTGTTATGTACCTGTTCCAATATTATGCACCTGATCTAATATTATGAAACTGACAGCTATCACCGGTTGTTCAATAATGCAGAAAAATAATAAAACGAAAATAATGGTTGTTTGGATATTATACATTTAAATGAGCATGCACTGATATGTTATGTTGTACTGATTCGTCCAACACGGACGTCGCTTTATTTATACTAGAATTCCTTAATACTAACGCTGTGTTGTAAGGCAGCAGCGTGTGATCCTTAATTTCTATTGGTTAATTTTACTAATGACTATCTTATCCTAACACTGTGTTCGTAAGACAACAGTGTGATTGTAAATCTATGTTGGTCGCTTATCTTGTTCTTAATTATCATTTTATGGCCGCCAGATGTGCTTAGGGTTTATGGCCGCTAGATGTTTATTATCTTTTATGGCCACCAGGCGACCTACGACCGTTCTGATGAAACTAGTGCATTATCTGCAACGGCAGACAATGCAATATACTGTCTGTGGCCATTAGGCATTTCTTAGAAGCGATATCAAAGCATGAGTCTTGCAGCCTAACTGTTGTCCAGACATCGTAGGGAGTCTTATGTTCATACTTATGTTCATACTTGAACATTCTCCGGGGGGGCAGAATATGTAATGGCTAGTAAGTTTTTTTGTTTTATACATCTTAGCCTTGCATATAGTATGAGTATGATTATTACCAGCGTCACCAGTATCAGCGATGCATGCCCAGATGAACTGTGAATGTAGATATCGTTCAGGTGTACCTTGTATTTATCCAGCATTTCAATTTTTTGGTGCAGCAAGACTAATTCTTTTGTGTTGTTTATTAACACATTGCCTACGGGTGCTAGTTCCTTTGGTATTACTTCGTTAGCTTCCTTCATGAAATGCGCTAGAAATGATGCCTTACCCGTTGAATGCACTGTTTCTGGTGCTTTTAAAGTCACACCAGCTAGTCTAAGCGAACATCCTTCTTTCAGTGTTAGAATTCCTTGTTGTGGAAGCGCAATTATCTCGTGATATAAGTCTCCACATTGTAGTTGACCTGATGTCTGCTCAAATAATTTATATAACCAACGGTTATGTGAATTTAGCTCTTTCCAGAAGGATTGACCCTTGTAGTCGACCATTGGGCACAAAAGACTGGTGTGTGGTACTAACGGTGATATTTCGCACGTATTGTCAGCTGCATCCTTCCATGCCCAATTTCCTTCGCATACAATCGTCTCCTCATTTTCGTGGCGACATTTGTTGTGTTCTGCTTCCGTCATCAAGTTATACGAATTAAGGGCTGTGTTGAAAATAACGTAATCCGCTTGCACTTGAGGAATCATCAGATGACTGTTCTTTAATAAAGGCATCGCAATAACTTTATAAAGGTCCGTTTGCTGGTTTATATATAGTGGTATTGAGGCTTGAATTACCACGACACCGTCTTTGAAACCACCTTGCGCTGTGAGAAGCTTGTATGTTGCTTGTAACCGGTTTTTGGAGTTTCTGCCAGGTAGCACATGGTCCCGAGGTAGCGATTCTTGTATTTTCCGGATCTCCTCCAACATTTGCGTTGGCTTTATCAAGATAGGGTTTATTTTACCGTGGCTTGTATCTATCAAAAGGTCAACCACTTTCCCTTGGATTTTCTCCGCCTCGTCGACCCAGCTTTGTATTTGGTTGACCGTCAAAAAGAATTTTATTGATTCGCGGTACACTAAAAACCGAAGAAACACTTGAGGTTTTTTTAGGCTGGAACGCAGTGCAAGCTTGTAACTCTCAATGTTGATACCTAAAACTGATATAAAATAGTCAAAATTATTAAGTCTAGCAGCTTCGTCCTCTGGAACCGAACTATTCAAATGATCCTTGATTTTCTTGAACAATAATTTATGTCTTTCAAGATTAGCCTCGGTATCTTCTAAAGGATACAAAATTTCAGTCTGAGGCATGGGCGAATAAGGCATATTGAAACGGCAAAATAACGTGCCCCGAAGCTCTCTCTGGCAGGATGCCGTATGTCTGTGGCGCTGATATTGGATAACGTCTTGCAAGTCTGAGTCATCCCCATTTGTGGTAATGAACCTGTCAATAAAACTTACAACTTGCTCAGTATTAGGCACAGACGATCCACTAACATCCAGCTTCGGAGCACCCGATAGCCAATACATTCCATGGGAGTGTGGCGACCCTCGGTGTTGTAATTCAATTCTCCAATAATAGTGAGAAAGATGAAATTCTCCAAAAATATCACTTTTGAACAGTTTCAGCAACTGTCGAAATCTGTAATCAAAGTACCGGGAGCACGTCACTGGGTCAGATCGGATTAGCCTAGCTTTTTCAGAGCTTGAAAGATTAGCCGCTTCCTCCTCACTAATAACTCTGTTATCAAGAAGAAGTGACAGAATTACTAATAGTTCGTTCCATTTGGTTTCTGCTACGGAAAGAGTTATGCAAAATGTAGGCAACCCAAATTGTCGTATCATGGCAAGGACTTTCTTTTTTTCGGATTCCCAATGAGCCGGATATGATCGAATGCCTTTTAGAATATGGTATCCATCGTCATGTTGGACTAAATTACTAACGAAAGATTCATCTCGCATATTGGCTACTGTTATGTTTTCGGACCCTGATTTTTTTCGCAGACAGACAGAAATGGCACTTTTAATACGACTGAGTTCGTATCGTTTGTACATATAAGCACTTTTGGAACTTTAGCACAACGACGGTCATAAAATCGGATTTGAGATCTCGCTTTTCTGACATAAGTTGCGCTGCTTTTAAATATTTCGCCACATGAAATAGTGGGAAATGAAAGCTCCTCTGAATCCTCATCCAGCATCATATCCGCTGGTCGCCGACCTTCACCTGCAGCCAGTGCAATACGACCAATGATGGCATTGTGTTGAGTTGCTTCACTTTCCAGTAAAGTTTCATCACCTCCGGGATTAACATTTTCTTCCTGACCCAAGGAGTCTTGGTTTTCGGCATCCGTGTCCATGCGGTGGCGAAGAAGTTGGTCTATAGTTGACCGGTCAGCTGGATCGGCAATGAAAGGGACTTCTTCAGAGTTGCCAATTCGACGTAGCCAGTCGGGTGAAACTGAGATGTTGTGTTTCCGGTATAATTCGGTATTAACCAAGAATCGAAGGGCTTCTAAAATACGAGCAGGTCTGATTGTCTCTGTCATGAAATTGTGAGCGTACTCCAGTCTACGTTTCAAATTAACTTGAACTACGTGACTGTTTTGGAAACTACGCGGAAGAGCAGTTATAGTTTCTGAAACGGAAACAGGCACATTAACCACTGCTCCTCGTACCGCGCACTGCCTTTCATAGCCTAGAGAAATGATCCGCATAAACGGAATTCTCGGTGAAATCAGTCGTTCTTCAAGACATGTTAGCCCTTTGAGGCATTCAGGCATTTCGGGAAAGTCAAAGCCTTCTGAAAGGCAAAGGTTTGGTATTCTACCTGACGAAATAGCTCTACGACACGTAGAGCAGAACAAGTAAATGCCGGACGGACTTGGGAATTTTTCCGATAGATAAAAAGCGTTGTCTACATTTAAGCTAGGAAATTTAGAAGAGATAGCCAATTTGTTCAATCCACTTACCTGGTATGGAAACCATGTTCCTCCACAACATGTGCAGCGTTCTGTCGGTCCTTCCTTCAATTTACGTTGATATAATTCTCTCGCTGTTTCCCTTCTCCGTTGGCGTTGTTGCTCTCGTTGTTCTTCCTGTCCTTCTGGAGATAAATTTCTTCTATTGTTTACGTTCCTTTGCGATTGTCTTCTTGAGTGAGTTTCTCGATTAATTGGATCCTCCCTGTATATTATTAAGCGTTCCTCAGCCATTAGTTGAATCTCCTGTTGTCGCTGGCGAGCTTGTAATCTCGTAAGTCGTCTTTGAGATGTGTTTATGCGTTGCTCCTGAGTTCTTGCGATTGGGTCATCTCTTCTGTTCCGACGAGTAATTGCGTCCCTCTGTCGTTCGTGTAGACGATACTCCTGGTTCTGACGGTGATGAGCGTGTTCGGCAGTGTTACGCATCTGCTCTTGTACCCTTAGTTCTTCATCTGCTCTACGCAGCGCGTGAGATTCTGTATCCCGGATCCGTTCAGTGTGCCGGTACTCCGGATTACGTCGTCGAAGATTATGTGCGGCATATTTGCACCGCTCGTCTTGTAGTCTGATCGCCCCACGCTGGATGCTTCCGCCGACCGTTCAGTCCCGGTACTCGGATCGCGTCGAAGATTATGTGCGGCAGTATTTTGCACCTGCTCGAGTCTTCGTAGGTCTGAATCGCCCCTACGCTGTGTATGAGCTTCCGCATCTCTGACTCGTTCAGATCCCCGGTACTCTGGATCGCGTCGGCGAAGATTATGTGCAGCAGTATTTTGAACCTGCTCGAGTCTCCTTACATCAGAATCGCCCCTACGCTGCGTATGAGCTTCCGCATCTCTGACTCGTTCAGATCCCCGGTACTCTGGATCGCGTTGGCGAAGATTATGTGCAGCAGTATTTTGAACCTGCTCGAGTCTCCTTACATCAGAATCGGCCCTACGCTGCGTATGAGCTTCCGCATCTCTGACACGTTCAGATCTTCGCAACTCCGGATTGCGTCGGCGAAGACTATGTGCGGCAGTATCTTGCACCTGCTCTTGTCTCCTTATAGCAGGGTCTTCTCTCCGTTGTGAATGTGATTCCGAATCTCGAATGCGTTCCTGAAGGCGATATGGCTGGCTTCGCCTTCTTTGTGCATGACCGTCAGTATCACGTTGCCGTTCATCTTGACGAGTTTCGGGGTTTGTTTCCCGAAGAGTAGCCAAACGACGAGCATTGCGAGCTCTAACCTGAGTTGCATTTTGCTCGTAGTGTGCTCGGTTTCGGTTTTGCTGTCTGAGGCGACGATGCTCTTGCGAAGGTCGTGATAAACGTGGCATTTTACGAAAACTTTTTGATTCTAAAATAAAATCTGTTAAAAAAAATAATTAGTCTTTGTTTTCATCCTCTATTTAGAAAAGTGGCCCAAATTGAACCAATCATTTAATACAAATGTGTTCATAAATTATTTATTAACTTACCTTGACTGATTCGATCGATTTTCAGTTTTGATCACTAAACACTATACACAATATGTTTCACTATGTTCACTTTTATTTGTTACTCTTGGAAAAAAGAATTAACTTGTTTTTATATGCACCACACTTTACTTTTTTCACTTATATTAAATCGTTTGATGAGCTAGTAGGTACCAACGTGTTGGTAGTCAAAATTGGAATGAGGATCACGACACATAGAATGCTCAATATATACGAAGAGATCCCGATCTGTCCTTTTCCGATAAAAGGAATTCAGGTAGCCCATTTTTGGTGAATTTCAATGCCTCTTCGGAAACCATGAAGATGTTACCTACCTGCTCCCAAAATTATGCAACTGCCATATGTTGGTTTTCATGTTGCGCAAAATAGGGATAATCATTTTGTGGTGTCATAAAATTGAAACATGTGTAACTTTTCGATTAAAACATTCGATGGGCCAACCACCTCTGTGTAATTATGCAAATGTTTTGTACCTGTTCCAATATTATGCACCTGATCTAATATTATGAAACTGACAGCTATCACCGGTTGTTCAATAATGCAGAAAAATAATAAAACGAACTTAATGGTACCATAAATGTATTTCTTGATCCCATTATTTCACACAAGGTCCAGTTTATATCGACTGCAGCAAACTTTGCAATGCAGAAACTTTGACAACATATAACTATTATAATTGATTTAATAATAATATGATAGTTATTATTAAGCTAATTAACTAATCTCAACATTATTCAAATGGCTGAAAAAATTTACCTACATGAAATTAACTTTTTGTTAAATTAAATATATATCACACGGCTTAGTGTTTTATATATGTTTAAGGTCAAAATATTCCAATCAGAATTTCTTGGTTATACAAATATTTTACTAGCGCTTGCAAGAGTATTTAAGTTTCGGCAAGGCCGAAAATAGCTCCCTTACTGGTTTTTGTCTGTATTTAAAATCATAGACTTTGGGTGCTTGGGTGAAAAATAATTGAGAATACGTCCGGATGCCATTGGCTTTTTGTGTTAATTTACTTTTAAAATGTTGTCTATTCTATGTACAACTGCGTCTAAAAATTGAATCTTTGGACCGATTCTAACTCTTAGGTAAATTTTATGTTTGAATGGTAATCGGTTAATATTTCTAGTGTTTCCTCTATTTTGTCTTCTTTGACTATAGTAAAAATGTCATCAACATACTTTGTCAGTAGACTTGTCCTTGGTATTTATGTCAGTATATCTTCCATTATAATGTCAGCAAAGATCGGAGAAGCTGGTGACCCATAAGAAGTCCTTTTTGTTGTATGTAAATTTTGTCTTCAAACTTGCAGAATCTGGTTTGGTTACAAAAAACGACAAAGTCCATAAAGAGTTTTTCTGTGATTTTTATACTCTTCCAAAATGAGTATATTAACTTTGTCATGAAGTTTGCAACGCAGAGAAGGAGACATCTTCGACTATATAAAGTATATATATTCTTGATCAGCTCGACGAGACGAGTTCAAATAAAGATGTCCGTCTGTCCGTCTGTCTGTTTCAATGCGATTTCCAGCCAGAGTTTTAAAGTTAGCAAAAAAATTTAAACGCAGAAAATTTTCTTCTCCTTGCAGGTATGTGGTATGTAAAATTCAGTTTGATCGGATGACTATAGCATATAGCTCCCATAGGAACGATCGTTCAAAAATTATGTTTTTGCTTAAAAAACCAGCTTGTTTTAGGAGTTATCGACTCAATATTTTGCACAAAAACTTTTTTCGACATCAAACAAAGAATACATGTGTCAAAAATGTGTCAAGATCAGACTTTACTATAGCATATAGCTCTCTATAGGAACGATCGGTTAAAAATACAGTTTTTGTTAGAAAAACTTTTTTGTTCTTGGATATAAGCAAACCAAACTTTGCTATTACGTGTTTTTATTAATGCCTGACTAAAATCCAGAATTTTATAAAAATCGGACATAAGGGCGTGGTACCGCCCATACAACTAAAAACTTAAAAATGAGACTTCTTTGTAAACAGACGAGATACAAGATTGAAAAATGTAGTGAAGTTTGACTACATTGCCTTCTTAAAGACAAATAAGAAAATAAGCGTGGCTACGTATATGATTCTTATTGGAAAATTAAGAAAGGATTTTCTAATAAGAATAATTGTGAAAACGTTTGCAAGAGTATATAAGTTTCGGCATATCCGAAAATAGCTCCCTTACTGGTTTTTACAAGTTCTACTTCTTTTATTAATAACGAGAGTTCCGTTCTGGCTGTCTCTTGTGTTTCTTTTGTTCGAAGCGTTTGTATCAATCCCTCATCATCAGCAATGCATTTAAAGCAGAAAAGGGCAAACTCTCATTTTCAAAACACGCGTATAGTGTAGGCACACTCGGATGACGGCCGAACATGATACTTCGGGTGATGCGTTGCTCACGTTTGAGCTTCGACGGCATGTTGGCGCTCTTGTTTGGAGTTCTTTTGACCGAAAAAAATTAATCAGTCGCTGTTTAGAACTTACTGCAGTTGGACTAACTTACGTATTGCTGAGAAATTACACTTAACGAAAATGTTTTCAGAAATATGGGAGCATAAATTTTAGTTCATTGAAAATATGAATGACTTTTCTTGTGTGCGCACTGTTGCTCGTAATTTTTCTCAGTGGCCAACCCAAAGAGTATTCTACCTATTGAGTGGAAAACGAATTCTTAATTGGACGGACAGTATTGGCGAAATCTTGACATTTCAACTCGGTTGAAATTATGAGCACCCAAAGAAGAATCCGATTAAAATTTGTAAGCCAACCAAAAACGTGTGAGCGAGGCATACACATCCATCTCGCTTCGTCCAATGCTTAAATCAAAACCGAAGAGCACACAAAGAATAATGACAGAATAACATCAAGTTTGGCTACAACAACTGTCAGGCGTCTTTCACAACAAAAATTAATAAATTTGCAACTGAGATTTTAAGAGTTCGTCTTCCACTCTATATATACTATCTTCCTTGTTTCCAACCAGCTTCGTATTTCGCTGCTTACTCATGCAACGAAATATTTGCTTGTGTGAGTTTAGCCCGTCACTGATTTAAAGAGAGGAAACTTTGGTCCGTCCGCAAGTAACTTTTCTATATTTGGCGGGAAAACAATTTTTGTGTTGTTTACAAACCAATGATTATTTTTGTTGTTGTAACTATTGGCGATTATGTTCTGTTCTTTTTGGAGTTCTGCATGTTTCGCCATTTGTTTTTCGCTCAGTTACGTGAAGCTTGCAACGCGGAGAAGAACTCATAAAGTCGTTAATCCAAAGTTTTATAAGAATCGGACAAAAGTAGTAAGTAAGTGTCACCAGATCAAATGCCTGCAAGTTTCATTGAGATCGGACTGCTGGAACTGGTACCTGCCATACAAAATGAAGAAGAGGAAGAGAAGCAAAGTTTAAATCGTTGTATGGGAAACTTTTTTGTTTCTGAAGTTAGGCTGCTGAAATTTCAAAAGTAGTAATTTAGTGTCACCAGATCAACTGCCTGTAAGTTTTGTTGCGATCGGACTACTGGAACTGGTACCTGCCATACAAAATGAAGAAGAGAAACCAAATTTAAGTCGTTGTACGGAAAACTTTTTTGTGTCTTAACTAATCGACTCTAAACTTCATACTTTTGTTGATAATGTGGCTTAAAAGCTATTTTTATATCAAAATGGGCGTGGCACCTCCCACATATGACCAAAACCAAAAGTTCCTATACATCTGGCACTCAATGAGGTATAACAACGAAAACTGATCTGTAGGCTATGTGGACAAAAAGAAATAAGATTCCAAAAATAAAATGGGTGTACCACAAAAAGTGTCGTGAAGAGTATACATCTTCGGCAAGGCCGAAGATAACGTCCTTACTGGTTTTGTTTTGTTATGTTGGTACACTCTTATCGAACATCTGTACCAAATTTCAAATTGCTTTTGCATCACAATAACGCCCCTGCATCTTTGCTTGTGAGAGATTTTTTAGCCAAAAACAACACCATCATATTCACTGGATTTATCCCAATGTGACTTTTTCTTGTTTCCAAAATTAAAGAGACCTATGAAAGAACGGATATTTGCAACGATTGAAGAGATCAAGGCTACATGGAGCAGTGGTAGAAACCGTGGAGGGAGGAAGAAAAGGTGTATTTATTGGAATGGTACTGGAACAGATGGAAGAAATAGGATTAAGAAGTAACAGTTTCGGAACTGAAAGATTGGTCAGGGGTGACCACGATAACGACACCAGAGGGGGTTCGAAGTCATACTTGTCAAACAAATCATTTCCAGAATCAAATTCAGCCGAAAGATCTTTGGCCACCTTATTTAATTTAAGAAACTTCTCCCGAAGCCGACGATACATGGATGCGAAGTCCATCTGTCTTCTAAAAAACACCTAAAGCCACCACAGACAGTTCTAGAATTGTTGTTGTATAACCTGTCGTGGTCACGGCCAGCAATCCCAGCGCATTTTATGTGACAAGTATTCTCACACATCCAACAAATCATTG
>JBAMBP010001329.1:0-25725 GCA_037044515.1 Phortica magna
CGGCTCTCATCTCCATCTCATCTCCGTTCTGTGCAAAACTTCAGGTTGATAGCTTCAAAACTGAGGGAGCAGTTTGCATACATACAGACAGACGGTCAGACGGACATGGCTATATCACTATATATACCAATCTGAAATCTTAAATACCGAAGCTGAAATTTTAACTTAACCTAAGTATATTCAACTCCTTAAGGCTGCATACCCGAAAATACCTCTTTGTATTTTACCTACCCCTCGAAGAACGTCAAACTTAAATTTTGGAAAAAGTCAAGTTTATTTTTATTAAATTGGTATAACTCCACAACTATGAAATATACGTATCTGAAATTTTGTAAGCAGGCTTAGTTAATATACGTCTTTAAAATTGCATACCAAAAAATACCCCTCTATTTCATGGCTTCCCCCTCAAAGACCGCAAACTCGAACTTTTCCCAAAATCCGCATTTTTGACCGATTTTTTGATATTTGGTACACCATTTAAATGGGCGACGCCAAATACACAATTTTTTTAATAGGGACGTCACACCTCCTAATTTGTGCGTAGGGTATTATATGGTTGAGTGTACTCCACTATCCTCCCTTAGTAGTTTTATTTTTTTTTTGGTCAAATCAGAATTTCAAAAACCCCTACGCTTAACGAAAGCCAATGTCAATACAAATAATACACAACTTATTTCATGAAGATCGGTTGATAATTGCACGAGTTAGCAATGCGACCAGTTTTAAAAAAGTCCTTTCGAGAAAAACGCGTTAAAAGTTTTGAGACCAAAATCACGTTAACTTGCTCTCACTAAAATAACTATTACTCAGTCAATTTTGTTTGAAAATTTTAACACGCATTTTTGAATATGTACATTTTTATTTAAGACATTTTTTTATTCATCAAAGTGCCGTTCCCTCTTAAATACTAGCTCAAATGGACAATAATCATGTACTGTGAATGGTGTGGAATTATAACAATAAGTATAATAACTTAATGATTTATCCCAGTCATTTCGATCATTGGAAATGTAATTCCTTATATATTAGTTAACAGTTAGGTAACAGACTTAAATAATTCCTGCATATATTCATTTTTATATTCGGTACCCATGTTAGTTATTATCTGACGCATAGGTCCGTAAATTGGTAATTTGGTTGCCTAGGAGCTTTTAAAATTTTTGTAAACTTTCACTGTTCACACGAATTTTTGTATTTTCTTACGTTTAATGCAAAATTTTCCCATACGCAAAAATATGTAATCTTTACTCCTTTAGATCTAATCTCATTCTTTAATGATTGATTTTTCATTGCAAATAAATACGACAATAACCAAAAAATGTTAACCTTACACATAAGGCTTAAAATAACATATTACCCAATGTATCTTAAATCTTGCTAAATCATGTTCCATGGTTGATGAATATGCAACTGGCATTTGCATGACTTCATACAGCACCACACGGACTTTTAAGTATAAGTATTTCAAGGCATTCTGGCATTCTTCTGTTCATTGGAAACTACATTACTTTTTCTAAGCCTCATGAAGAGGCATGATTGCATCGGGAATTTTTTAATAAATCTCCTTTAATAGTTACAAAGGGCAGTTTTCGGTGTAAGGTAATTTAAAATTACCCAAAAATTACTATCATCTGGCAGGATGCCTTTATTTGCTATATAAATCAACTCGTGTCTAAAGAATGAACAATTATCCGGATGAAGCTTAAGCCTTAATTTTTATACCCTGTACCTTATGGTACAAGGGTAGATTAGTTTTGTGGACGTCGAAAATGTATGTAACACCCAGAAGGAAACATCTTTGACTGCACAAAGTATAAACATTCTAGTATATATATTCTATATTCATATATATCAAAATATATAAAAAAATAAGTCGATTTAGCCATGTCCGACCGACTGTCTGTATAAACGCGTCGATCACGGAAACTATAAAAGATAGAACCATGATTCGTTTTCCGGTCGATTCTGTTATTCACTGCGCAGATCAAGTTTATTTTGTTTTCCCCTCCGGGACTTAGTTCAATGGCGAAGGGCAATTAACTGGAGCTACATAGGGTAAAAATATACAAAAGTCGTATTTCTCGGTTGTCTTTAAAGATAGAAACATCGAATTTGGAGTGACTATTCTGACTCGAACCATAATAAGATAAAACGAAAAGTGGGCGTGGCCACTCCACCATGCAGAAAAAAAATAAAATGCTTGTATCTTTGGAACCATTTTTCCTACAATAATGAAACTTTGTATGTATTCTATTGAAATTGGGAGTAATAAGACTCAACCATAAAATTGGAGTGGCCACGCCCACTTATAGCCAAAATACAAAACGTTATATCTCTGAACCCAATTTGTATAGAAAAGTTCAAACAAACCAAACAAACCAGGTTCATGTTTTTATACTCTTGCAAAAAGAGTATATAAACTTTGTTATGAAGCTTGCAACGCAGAGAAGGAGACATCTCCGACTATATAAAGTGTATATATTCTTGATCAGCACGACGAGACGAGTTCAAATAACGATGTCCGTTTGTCTGTCTGTCGGTTTCAATGCGATTTCCAGCCAGAGTTTTCAAGCTAGCAAAAAAAAAGCAGAAAATTTTGCGTAAATCAGTTTGATCGGATGACTATAGCATATAGCTCCCATAGGAACGATCGTTCAAAAATTATGTTTTTGCTTGAAAATCAGCGTGTCTTTGGAGTTATCGACTCAATATCTTGCACAAAGACTTTTTTGGCATCAACAAAGATACAGTGCAAAAATGATCAAAATCAGGCTACTATAGCATATAGCTCCTATAGGAACGATCGGTTAAAAATACAGTTTTTGATAGAAAAACTTTTTTGTTCTTGATTATAAGCAAACCAAACTTTGCTTTTACGCGTTTTTATTGATGCCTGACTTAAATCCAGAATTTAATAAAAATCGGACTTAAGGGCGTGGTACCGCCCATACAACTTATAACTTAACTAGTAAAGGCGGTATAGTTGAGTGTACTCAACCATATAATATCCTGCACATACCCTCACCTATTTAAATGGTGTTCCAAATATCACAAAAATCAGTCAAAAGTGAAGAATTTTCGAAAAATTCGAGTTTATTGATCTCTGTGGGGGGAAACCATGAAATAAAGGGGTGTTTTTCGGTATGCAGTTAAAAGGACGTATATTAACTGAACCTGCACACAAAATTTCTTGTATATTTCATAGTTGTGGAGATATACATATTTTAATCAAAATAAACTGGAATTTACCCAAAATTTAAGTTTGCCGGCCTTTAATGGGTTGTCCAAATACAAAATGGTATTTTTTGGTATGCAGTCTTATGAAGTTATATATACTTTGTCTACTCAGTAAATTTCAGGTCAGTGCCTTTATTAATTTCGGAGATATAGCTATTGACATACAAACACTATTTGAGGGGTAATAAAGGGTAAGGGGGAAAAAGTTAGTATGCAGTTTTAAAGACATACGTTTCCTAAATCTGCATACAAAGTTTTAGGTTCATATCTGTTATAGTTGTGGAGATATACAAATTTTTGTAAAAAAAGTGAAATTTACGAAAAATTTAAGTTTGATGGTCTTTGAGGGGTAGTCCTAAATTCAGAGGGGTATTTTCTGGTATGCAGTCTTAAGGATATGTATTTACTGAGTGTACACACAAAATTTGAGGTTCGTACCTTTCATGGTTTTGAAGATATCGTAATTAACAATAAAACACTTTTTGAGGGGTTAGTCGACATACCAACTTTCATAGTTCTAGCGTTTCTGGTGTTCAAGTTATAGCCTTTTCAAAAAGTGGGCGTAGCTGGTTGGGCGGGAAGGAGTGGGCGTGGCTCAAAACCGTTCAAACTTGATCTGCTGCCGAGCATCACGAGTCTATCCTCCAAATCTCAAGTCTCTACCTTTTATAGTTTCCGAGAACCATTGGTGAGGACGGACGGACAGACGGACGGACGGACGGACATGGCTTAATCAATTTGTGTTGTCGTCCTGATCAAGAATATATATACTTTATAGGGTCCCCCTCCCCTCCTTCTCTGCGTTACATACATTTCGGCCAAACAAACACAATATACCCTGGTTCAGTATGAACAGGGTATAAAAAGTGTTATATTTGCCATGGCCCATTTAAACGGTGTTCCAAATATCAAAAAAATCGGTCAAAAATGCCGTCCTTTAATGGGAAGTCCAAATACCAAATGGTATTTTCTTATATGCAGTCTTAAGAAATTATATATACTTTGTCTACGTACAAAATTTCAGGTCCGTACCCTTAACAATTTCGGTGATATAGGCTTGACATGCAAACACTATTTGAGGGGTAATAAAGCGCAATAAAATTTGGTATGCAGTTTTAAAGACGTACATTTAATAAGTCTGCATACAAAGTTTCAAGTTCGTATCTGTTATAGTTGTGGAGATATACAAATTTTTGTAAAAAAAAGTGAAATTTACCAAAAATTTAAGTTTGATGGTCTTTGAGGCTATACTGAGTGTAGACACAAAGTCCGTACCTTTTACAGTAATGAGGAGGAAGGAGAAAAATTGTGGTATGCGGCTTTGTAAACTTTCATTTACTGAGTTTACCTACTGATTTTCATGATTTCAGCGTTTCTGGTGTTCAAGTTATAGCCCTTTTGAAAAGTGGGTAGTGCTGGTTGGGTGTGAAAAAGCAATCTTCCGTTTGCGTCTTATACTTTGTCGTCGTCGTCTTCTTCGTCTTTATCGTGAAGTTAGTAGTAGGAGATTGCTAGTTCTAAAACAATTATTGATGACATTAATTGCTTTTTGGTTTGACACTAATTGCTTTTTGTTATTATTTATGACCCCACTTGGCGTCTAAATTACCCTATCCGTTTTTTATTACCTTGTCCCATTTTTATATCACTTGACCTTTTTATTGCCTGTGACCTTTTCATTGATAAACATTGATTGTCGATCGATCGGTTGTGAGCATGCGTGGTTTTGTGTGCATTATCCGTGGATGTTAGTGTGGTTTGTGGTTCAATCGGTCGGTAGACACTTGTGTTTGTTGACACTAATTGTTTTTATACTCTTCACGAAGTGAAAAGTATTATAGTTTTGTCACGAAGTTTGTAACAGCCAGAAGGAGGCGTGGCCGACTACACAAAGTATATATATTCTTGATCAGGATGACAAGACGAGTTGATATAGCCATGTCCGTCTGTCCGTCTGTCCGTCTGTCTGTATGTATGCAAACTCCTCCCTCAGTTTTGAAGCTATCGACCTGAAACTTTGCACAGACCCTTGTATTTTATTACGATGACACATTGGTCGGAACCAGCGAGATACCACAAAAGGTGTCGTGAAGAGTATACATCTTCGACAAGGCCGAAGATAACATCCTTACTATTTTTTTTTGTTAAGTGCATATACTTTTCGTAAGAGGCATATAAAATTTTACAAATTTTATAAAATGTGAATATTTAAATTGGGGCTCTTCAGCTTTCAAAGTTGAAGATCCATCAAACATCATGTTTTCCAAAAACCAAAAAAAAACCGTTAAAGTTTCAAATGTGAAAAAATTTTCAATTTAATTCTACGAAAAATAAAAAAACTATAATACTTTTCACTTCGTGAAGAGTATAAAAACCAAAACAAAAACTATTCTTTAAACAGTTGAAAAACAAAATCAACCAAAACAAAAAAAAAATTAATAAATAAAAATCTAAGCATTGACAAAGTTCAAGTTTGATAAAGTGTTTCTGGCCAAATATTGACGCGTTTACGTAAACCGTCACAATTTGAACTTTCATCTCGAATCGTATGCCCATAGGAATGTAGTTTTCTTATTTAATATGGCACCGTCACCGCAGCTTATTTTCTGCAAGCATTGTTCGCTTAATATCATGCATTCAAATTGGAGCAAGCATATAAGATCGGAAGACCATAAAAATGCAGTTCGCACCGCTGAATGCCGATATAAAAGTATTGGCTGGCGGTTTTAGGAATCGTATTAATCAACACGCCTACGAAACTAAAAGCACGGATATGCGCATGCCGGAGGAGTTTCTGGAGGAAGCAGGAGCGAGTGATTGTTACTCTTCCAAGAGAAGGATAGTGGCTGGGCACTAAAACATATTATACATGTTGAGATGAATATAAATATCTTATTATATAATTAATCAAGAGCTTCAAAAGAAAAGAGCTTGTATAAATATACAAAACAATGAGTTTTGTTTTAAATGGGCACTGATTTCGGCCCTTAAAATACCTTCCCAACTAAAATTTAGGACTTAAAAATTTTTGAGGATCAAAACGAGTCAGCTTCAACGTGTTTGGCTACGACGAGGAGAAGAAATCTGAAATCTGGACCACTACATATTTCTGGAGGTGAGCGTGCATCACACGTGAACCTGATGCTTTTCGAGAAAAGAGGATACGCACATTTTGTTTGGATTAAAAATATCTCACTGTAAGTTTTACTTTGGTTTTTATTAATTAATTTATTTCATTTTTATACTCTTCACGAAGTGAAAAGTATTATAATTTGGTCACGAAGTTTGTAACACCCAGAAGGAGGCGTGGCCGACTATACAAAGTATATATATTCTTGATCAGGATGACAAGACGAGTTGATATAGCCATGTCCGTCTGTCCGTCTGTCTGCCCGTCTGTCTGTATGTAAGTTAACGTATGCCACAAGCGCGCCAAAGTTGACACATTTCTTTGTCACTTCGGTGCCACACTCTCAATTTCTTTTGTGCTCAAATCATAAGCTCAAGAGCTCAAGCTATGTGATTCTCTATAATTGGTCACTTCTCTGCCCAATTAATAAACAGTTTCTCTGTTTATAAATCTAAAGCAAATGCGATCCGCGTAGCTGACACATTGCTTTAACACATCTCGAGAGCCCGAGCTAATTGAGTCTTTCTATGGGACACTTCTTCGTCCAACAAAAAATAAATAGTTTCCCTGTTTATAAATCTAATCTTTAGAGCCCTAGCTAATTAAATCTTTCTATGGGACACTCCGTTGTCCAACAAAGGGTAAACAGTTCTTTGTTTACAAATCCGAGCAATGCGATCCGCGTAGCTGACACATTGCTCTAACACTTTTCCATTAGCGAGTCGCGACCAAGCGATCCGATATAAAATGGCCACTCGAGCTTCACGTTTGTTTACAAAACAAAGCAATACGATCCTCGTGGCTGACACATTTCTTTGACACTTGGCCTCTAGCGCGTCGCGGGCAGGCGCTCTCTCAAAAACACTGAGACGCGATCAAGTGCTCTCTCAATCCTTCTTTCTAATGTATAAACTAACGCTTCCATCAAGTTAGGACTCAAGTGTGGTACAAATCATCTTTACATAATTCCTGAGATGCAAATCATTAACTCATGAAAATGAGTATATAAACCTTAGTTCTAATAACCACAACGCGGGCTTACATCTAACCACAACGCGGTCAGTTGTAATGTCCTCACAAAATACACCAGAAAAATAATAATAATAATAAATAAATAAATAAATGTATTAATTAAATTCTAAAATCGAATTTATTAATTTGTATGAAAACTCCTCCCTCAGTTTTGATGCTATCGACCTGAAATTTTGCACAGACCCTTGTATTGTGAGGACGCGAATTGTAGGTAAATTCGCGACTCACAGTTTGAGATGTCAACATAGTTAATCGACTGCATATAAGTCATCGACGTTGATTAGCGGCGCTGATTAGCGGCCGCACTCGATTAAGTTGCGTTGGGGTGATTACCGCGCAACAACAAAGTGTTGAGGCTAACAGCGCGTACTTGTGCCGAAAATTACATCAACATAAGTTGTTGTAATATTTGGAGTAAGCAAGCCAGCGTGGTTGTTGTTGTTGCGGATGCGCCAGATTGCGAAAGTGACGGTGGAAACGGAATGCAGAAAGTACGACTATGCTTGTTGTTGTTGCGTTTTATGACGGTCAGTTTTATGACTGTTGGCGTGGGCGCAGCAACAACAATAGCAGGTACTTAGCATGAGCGTTGTCACTGACGCTGGCGTCAGCCTGACGGATCGTCAGTTCAATGCATAATGTTTTGTTGTATTTGGCGCGACAGATCTACACTGATCCGCATGGTTCGCTTGCCGACAAACAACAATAATAGGGACGATTGACACAGGCGCCTGTACGACCAAGCGTGGTAGCGTCAGTTGAGGGCAAGCATAGGCAAATGCTGGCGCTTGGCGGCTTATTGTTGGGTCAATGACACAACAGCGGTGGATGATCAGTTGTTTTCGCACACAACTGCGCTGCTTTGTCTTTTCGTAAGCACAGCCAATGACAAAAGGCAGTGTGAGGCAGTGACGTCGCTGAAGGCTGACAGAAGTCGCCACAGTGGTTGCGAAAATAGTTGAACGTTGTGTTTTGCTCAGCATTTGAAGCGCTGCGATCTTCTTGACGCCGCCTACCGCGTATTAATCGACGGTTGGCGTTGCAGCCAGTTGGGACGGGCAGGCGCAGGCCTGACTGACGAAGTATTTGCGCCAGCAGAATAGCTTTGGATGAATTTGCAATTCCCAAGTAGTTAAGGCAGCATTTAATAAGGCAAGTCAGTTTTTGGCGAGCATAGCTCTCTTCTCTTCTGGTTTGGACAAAAAGGAACACAACCTTTGCTCAGAATCGAAGCGCTCACATTAGCTGCAAGCGAGACTGACCAAAGCTGGGTAAGATTTCATTTTCTACAGTCCCAAACTATTTCTAGGTATTTTTCCGATAAACCAGTGGCGCGTTAATATGCCGACACTGGAAGAACTACAAAGACAAGTTTTTTGCGTTAGTCAAAGCGGCAGCTGGTGAAGATTCACCGCGCCAACTAACCCTAGGTACCACAAAGGGGCGACTGGGTGCGACCTGAAGCTACGTGTGTGGCGCAAAGTCGAGGTGAACAGGCCATCCGACTTGCGCAGACGTGAGCATCAGCGGTTCGCAACAGGAGCGGCCCAACTTGGAGTCCAGTGGGTTGAGCGGTAACGGCAACCAGCGCCAAGACGAGGGTGGAGGACGACTCCCCACGACCAGCGGCAGCAAATAAAATTTAAGTTAGTGCTTAAGTCAATTTTCAAATTGAGTCGTTAAATAAAACCTGTTTTCAAATTGCAAACTTAATTTGTGTGTCAATTATTTGGCAGCGCTCAGGTGTCCGGCACAAATACAAATTATTGTAAAGCCGGCTACCTGGAATCTCTTGAGTTGCCCCAGCCTAAAGACCTGGGCGAGAACCGGGATTGAAAACAGGTTTTTTATTTAACAACTGAAACTTGAAAATTGACTTAAGCACTAACTTAAATTTTATTTGCTGCTGCTGGTCGTGGGGAGTCGTCCTCCACCCTCGTCTTGGCGCTGGTTGCCGTTACCGCTCAACCCACTGGACTCCAAGTTGGGCCGCTCCTGTTGCGAACCGCTGATGCTCACGTCTGCGCAAGTCGGATGGCCTGTTCACCTCGACTTTGCGCCACACACGTAGCTTCAGGTCGCACCCAGTCGCCCGTTGCGGTGCCTAGGGTTAGCTGGCGCGGTGAATCTTCACCAGCTGCCGCTTCTGACTAACGCAAAGACCTTGTCTTTGTAATTCTTCCAGTGTCGGCGTATTAACGCGCCACTGGTTTATCGGAAAAATACCTAGAAATAGTTTGGGACTGTAGACAATGAAATCTTACCCAGCTTTGGTCAGTCTCGCTTGCAGCTAAAGTGAGCGCTTCGATTCTGAGCAAAGGTTGTGTTCCTTTTTGTCCAAACCAGAAGAGAAGAGAGCTATGCTCGCCAAAAACTGACTTGCCTTATTAAATGCTGCCTTAACTACTTGGGAATTGCAAATTCATCCAAAGCTATTCTGCTGGCGCAAATACTTCGTCAGTCAGGCCTGCGCCTGTCCGTCCCAACTGGCTGCAACGCCAACCGTCGATTAATACGCGGTAGGCGGCGCCAAGAAGATCGCAGCGCTTCAAATGCTGAGCAAAACACAACGTTCAACTATTTTCGCAACCACTGTGGCGACTTCTGTCAGCCTTCAGCGACGTCACTGCCTCACACTGCCTTTTGTCATTGGCTGTGCTTACGAAAAGGCAAAGCAGCGCAGTTGTGTACGAAAACAACTGATCATCCACAGCTGTTGTGTCATTGACCCAACAATAAGCCGCCAAACGCCAGCATTTGCCTATGCTTGCCCTCAACTGACGCTACCACGCTTGGTCGTACAGGCGCCTGTGTCAATCGTCCTTATTGTTGTTGTTTGTCGGCAAGCGAACCATGCGGATCAGTGTAGATCTGTCGCGCCAAATACAACAACACATTATGCATTGAACTGACGATCCGTCAGGCTGACGCCAGCGTCAGTGACAACGCTCATGCTAAGTACCTGCTATTGTTGTTGCTGCGCCCACGCCAACAGTCATAAAACTGACCGTCATAAAACGCAACAACAACAAGCATAGTCGTACTTTCTGCATTCCGTTTCCACCGTCACTTTCGCAATCTGGCGCATCCGCAACAACCAAAAATGCAGCTCCCGAATTCGGAACACGAACTAAACCATTTGCTCACGAAATCGAAGCGCAACCTGCAGCTTCCGAGATCGAAATCCGAACATCACAATTTCACACGAAATCGAAGCGCAAAAATGCCGCTCACGAAATCGGAAAGCGCAAAACTGCCGCTCACCAAATCGGGGAGTGGACCAAACTACTTTTCACGAAATCGGAAAGCGCAAAGCTGCCGCTCACGAAATCGGAAAACGAACTAAACTGACTGTCACCCAATTCCTTCGACAGCTACCATGTGTTCCTCCCCCATGTAGCGAAACTACGGACGCGTCCTCCCTTCTCCTGCTGCTAGGCTAGTCGTACTCAATCAACAGGCGAAAGTTACTGACATTAGTCTTGCGCTGGGTCCGGGAATCAAGGCTTCGCCTCACCTTCCGGTGGTGGCGCTGCCCCTACGTCCTCGACGAATCGAAAAGCGCAAAACTGCCGCTCACGAACTCGAAAACACGAACTAACTGACCATCACCCAATTCCTCGACAACTACCATTTGTTCCTTCCCCATGGAGCGAAGCTACGGACACATCCTCCCTTCTCCTGCTGCTAGGCTAGTCGTACTCAATCAACAGGCGAAAGTTACTGACAATAGTCTGGGCAAACATGGTCTTCACGGTTCGGTTGGCCCGCTCCGTCGGATTTTCTTGAGGAGTATAAGGCGCTGTGAACTGCTGCCTCACCCCCAAATCCTCCAAAAACCGTCTAAACGCCCGGCTGGTAAACTGAGCCCCCTTGTCGGTAATCAGCACCTTCGGCACGCCAAACCTTGCCAAAATCCGCTCCTTAAACGCCTTTCGGAGGCTCTCCTGACTGGCCTTCCGCAAAGGGACCAACTCTACCCATTTCGAAAACCGATCAACAAACACTAAATAAACTGTAGCTAGAGTCAATGTGAGATAGATGAACTGAATTAAAAGCCACTGTGAGTAGTAGGAAAATAAGAGAAGTCACTATATACATAAGAAGAGGAGAAGAGAGAAAAAACTAGAATTAACGCGCACATTATTTGTTTGTAATGCATAAGAATATAATAAATAATTGAGTAATAAAAAACAATTTAACATACATTTTTTTTCAATTATAGGTTTATGATGACATTCCAATTAATAATGACCGAATGTCAGCCACTGAACCAAAAATAATGACTATTCCAATTCCAATGGATTCACCAATATTAGGATCACCAAATATTTCAGCTTTTAAAAAACGGATGTATGAGAAAAATACACTTTCCATTGCAGGAGGTAAGTAGAAAAAATGTTATTATTTCTGTAGTTTTTCTGATCGTTTAAAACTAACTTGTATAATAATATAAAAGTGATATACATTGGTAAAATGACACTCAGTGACTGAATTTTAATGAAGTAAAACAAAATTATAAGTCAATGACAATTGATAGAAGCAATTCCAGTAGACAATAATTTTGCGTATACAGGGGGGAACATATATATTACAGAATAGATGTATGAGAAAAACTCACTTTCCATAGCAGCAGGTAGGTTAAAAAGAATTCATAAATTTTTGGCGTTTTTTTATCGTTTAAAGCTAGACTAGTGGAAGTCCACCGAATGGAACTGATCACTATAGTATACTAGGAGTTGGAGTATTTTTACCGTTACTCTTGCAAAAAAAGTATATTTTTTGAACATCTGTACCAAATTTGAAGTGAATGGCATGTTTTGATTGGTTGTGAGAAGCGTAAAGGCTGTAAAGTGTTTAGCATGCTCGGCAATTTTTTGCTATCGAAAGGGTTTGCATCAAATTTTGTGTAAAAACTAATATTAAGTGCTCCGTATCACTTGAAATGTTGACAGTGGCATACAGTGAAACTGTTCTGACTCTTCCAAGATGGCCGCGAAGATGCCAATGACAAGCCTCGCTCTGGACGCCCAAGCACGTCAACAATTGATGAAAACGTTCAAGCAGTGAAAAAAATTGTTATGGAAAATCGTCGAATCACTATCAGAGAAGTTGCTGAGGATGTCGGTGTATCGCTTGGCTCGGGCCATGAAATTTTTTCTAACGTTTTGGGCATGAGACATGTGTCAGCGAAGTTTGTTCCGAAATTGCTAAATTTTGACCAAAGGAACCGTCGCATGAGCATCGCACAAGAGCTGTTGAATGGCGTCAACGACGAATCAGATTTACTCAAAAGGGTCATAACTGGTTATGGTATCGAAACCAAAGCCCAATCGTCTCAATGGAAGCGCGCAGAAGAGCCAAGACCAAAAAAATGGCCGCCAAGTTCGATCAAATGTCAAAGTTTTGCTCACTGTTTTCTTCGATTACCATTGTGTGGTGCATCTGGAGATCTTAGCATATTGTTGTACGGTCAATAAACAGTATTATCTGGAAGATATGCGCCTTTTGCGAGAAGCAATACGAAGAAAACGTTCAGAATTGTGGAAAAACAATGCATGGGTTTTCTATCACGATAATGCTCCTTCTCACTCATCTTTGCTTGTGAGAGATTTTTTGGCCAAAAACAACACCACAATCATGCTTGCTTAGCCACCATATTCACCGGATTTGGTCCCATGTGATTTTTTCTTGTTCCCAAAAATAAAGAGAAACTGTAAGGACGTTATCTTCGGCTTTGCCGAAGATGTATACTCTTCACGACACCTTTTGTGGTACGCCCATTTTATTTTTGGAATCATTTTTTTTTTTGTCCACATAGCCGACAGATCAACTTTCGTTGTTATATCTCATTGGGTGCCAGATAAATGCAAATTATTTGTTTTGGTCATATGTGAACGGTGCCACGCACATTTTGATATCAAAATAGTTTTAAAGCCACCTTATCAACATAAGTATGAAGTTTCAAGTCGATGAGTTAAGAAACAAAAAAGTTTTCCGTACAACGACTTAAATTTGGCTACTCTTCCTCTTCTTCATTTTGTATGACAGGTACCAGTTCCAGTTGTCCGATCTCAATGAAACTTTCAGGCATTTTGTCTGGCTACTTTAACTACTAGTTGTATAATTTCAGCGCTCTATCTGGGAAAACAAAAAAGTTTTTTATATAACGATTTAAATTTGTTTTCCTTCTTCTTTTCGTATGATGGCTACCAGTTCCAGTGGTCCGATCTCGCTGGTTCCGACCAATATGTCATCGTAATAAAATAGAAGGGTCTGTGCAAAATTTCAGTTCGAAAGCTTTAAAACTGAGGGAGGACTTTGCATACATAAAGACAGACGGACAAGCAGGCAGACGGACATGGCTATATCAACTCGTCTTGTCATCCTGATCAAGAATATTAATTCTTTGTATAGTCGGCCACGCCTCCTTCTGGCTGTTACAAACTTCGTGACAAAATTATAATACTTTTCACTTCGTGGAGAGTATAAATATGAAATGACGGTGATTTGGAACGATTGAAGAAATATAGAATAAATGGTTGAAAGAGCTCAAGGCTATACCAAAGTGGTTATAAGAAGTGCTTTGATGATGCAAAAAACCCCTGGAATAAGTGTATTGTAATTTAGGGGAATTACTTTGAAGGGAACAACATAAATATAAATAGATAAATAAATATTTTTTTTTATGAACGCACCTCGTAAAGTGTATATATTCTTGATCAGCATGACGAGGCGAGTTCAAATAACGATGTCCGTCTGTCCGCCTAACTGTCTCCTTCAGTGCAAACTCCTAAACGCAGAAAATCTTCAGAATTATTTCGATCGGACCACTATATTATACAGCTCCCATAGGAATGATCGGTTAAAAAATTTTGCACGTGGTTTTCTATGCCATAAACAAAGATATTGTGCGAAAATATAGCAAATAGCTCCCATAGGAACGATCGGTTAAGAAGAAGGCTTTTGTTTGAAAAACTTGTTTGTTCTTGATTAAAAACAGACCAAATTTTGCAATTACGTGTTTTTATTAATACCTGACTATAATCCTAAGTTTTAAAAGAATCGCACTTAAGGGCGTGGTACCACCCATACAGGAAAAAACTTAAAAATGGGACTTCTCTGTAAGCAGACGAGACACAAGACTGCAAAATATGTGAATTTTGATTACATTGCCTTCTTTAAGACAAATTAGAAAATTGGCGTGGCTGAGTATATGATTCTAATTGGAATAAAAGATTTTCTAATAATAATAATTGGGAAAACGTTTGCAAGATTATATAAGTTCTGCAAAGCCGAAAATAGCTCCCTTACTGGGTTTTTCTTTCTTTTATACCCTGTACTCACTGTGTACCAGGGTTTATTGTGTTTGTTTGGCCAAAATGTACGTAACGCATAGAAGGGGGGAGGGAGGACCCAATAAAGTATATTTATTCTTGATCAGTACTAAAAGAGAAATTAATTAAGCGATGTCCGTCCGTCTGTCCGTCCGTCTGTCCGTCCGTCCGTTCTCTCCAATGGTTCTCGGAAACTATAAGAGATAGAGAAAAAAAAATTGGAGGATAGACTCGTGTCACGTCCACTCTTTACCGCCCAACCAGCATCGGCACTTTTTGAAAAGGCTATAACTTGAACACCAGAAGCGATAGAATCATGAAACTTCGTATGTAGACTCAGTAAATATGTCCTCAAAACTACATACTACAAACATAAATTTTGGGGAAATTACATTTTTTATAGTCTTGCAAAAAAAGTATATTGACTTTGTGGGGAAATTTGCAACGCAAGGAGACATCTCTAACTAAATAAAGTATATATATATTCTGGATCAGCACGACGAGACGAGTTCAAATAACGATGTCCGTCTTTCCGCCTGTCTGTCTTTCTGTTTCAGTGCAAACTCCTCCTAGAGTTTTTAACATATATAAAAAACTTAAGCGCAGAAGCTCTTCAGATATGCCCAGTCATTGTATATTTCAGAATTATTTCGATCGGACCACTATAGCATATAGCTCCATAAGAATGATCGGTCAAAAATGACGTTTTCGTTTGAAATATAGTGTGATTTTGGAGTAATCAATCAAAATTTTGAACATGGTTTTCTATGACATTAACAAAGATATGGTGCAACTAGTAAGGGCGGTATAGTTGAGTGTACTCAACCATATAATACCCTGCACATACCCTCACCTATTTAAATGGTGTTCCAAATATCACAAAAATCAGTCAAAAGTGAAGTATTTTCGAAAAATTCGAGTTTGTTGATCTCTGTGGGGGGAAGCCATGAAATAAAGGGGTGTTTTTCGGTATGCAGTTAAAAGGACGTATATTAACTGAACCTGCATACAAAATTTCAGACATGTATATTTCATAGTTGTGGAGATATACATATTTTAATCAAAATAAACTGGAATTTACCCAAAATTTAAGTTTGCCGGCCTTTAATGGGTTGTCCAAAACAAAATGGTATTTTCTGGTATGCAGTCTTATGAAGTTATATATACTTTGTCTACTCACTAAATTCCAGGTCAGTGCCTTTATTAATTTCGGAGATATAGCTATTGACATACAAACACTATTTGAGGGGTAATAAAGGGTAAGGGGAAAAAAATTAGTATGCAGTTTTAAAGACATACATTTCCTAAATCTGCATACAAAGTTTAAGGTTCGTATCTGTTATAGTTATGGAGATATACAAATTTTTGTAAAAAAAAGTGAAATTTACGAAAAATTGAAGTTTGTGGGTCTTTGAGGGGTAGTCCTAAATTCAGAGGGGTATTTTCTGGTATGCAGTCTTAAGGGTATGTATTTACTGAGTGTACACACAAAATTTGAGGTTCGTACCTTTCATGGTTTTGAAGATATCGTAATTAACAATAAAACACTTTTTGAGGGGTAATTAAGGGGAGGGGGGGAAATTGTAGTATGCAGTTTTATAAAAATTAACATTCTTAGTCTACATACCAAATTTCATAGTTCTAGCGTTTCTGGTGTTCAAGTTATAGCCTTTTCAAAAAGTGGGCGTAGCTGGTTGGGCGGGAAGGAGTGGGCGTGGCTCAAAACCGTTCAAACTTGATCTGCTGCCGAGCATCACGAGTCTATCCACCAAATTTCAAGTCTCTATCTTTCATAGTTTCCGAGAACCATTGGTGAGGACGGACGGACGGACATCGCTTAATCAATTTGTCTTGTCGTCCTGATCAAGAATATATTTACTTTATAGGGTCCCCTTCCCCTCCTTCTCTGCGTTACATACATTTCGGCCAAACAAACACAATATACCCTGGTACAGTATGTACAGGGTATAAAAATGTTCAAGATCGGGATACTATAGCGTATAGCTCCCATAGGAACAATCGGTCAAAAATTACGTTTTTGCTTGAAAAACAGCGTGTTTTTGAAGTTATCGCCTCAATATTTTTCACAAAAACTTCTTTGACATAAACAAAGTTACAATGCTAAAATGGTCAAGATCAGGCTACTATAGCATATAGTTCCCAAAGGAACGATTGGCTGAAAAGAAGGTTTTGAAAAATTTTTTTGTTCTTAAATATAAACAGACCAGTTTTTGCGATTAGGTATTTTTTTTATAGTCTGACTATAATCCAAAGTTTTATAAGAATCGGACATAAGGTCGTGGTACCGCCCATACATTAGACTTCTCTGTAAGCAGCGAGATACAAGATTGCAAAATGAAGGGAAGTATGATTACATTGCCTTCTTTAAGACAAATTAGAAAACGGGCGTGGCTTCGTATATGATTCTTATTGGAAAAAAATATTTTCTAATAAGAGTAATTGTGAAAACGTTTGCAAGATTATATAAGTTTCGGTAAAGCCGAAAATAGCTCCTGTACTGTTTTTTTTATTAAAATTGGTAAGTCTCCACAACTATGAAATATACGTGTTTGAAATTGTGTGCAGGTTCAGTTAATATAGGTCTTTAAAACTGCATACCAAAAAACACTTCTCTATTTCATGGCTTCCCCCTAAAAGACCATCAATTTCGAACTTTTCTTAAATTCCGCATTTAAGACAGATTTTTTTTTTTTAATTTTGAACACCATTTAATTGGGCGATGCCAAATATAAAATTTTTTTTTAATGGGACGTCACATCTCTTACCGTGTGTGCAGGGTATTATATGGTTGAGTGTACTCAACCAAACCGCCCTTACTAGTTTTCGTATGACGTTGTGGTAGAGCACTAGCTCAAGTGGACTTACGAAACCAGGTCAGTCAGTTCCGCGACTACGGACGACAAGTCAACAGCTTTTCTACTTACTCTACAAACAGTTAAAAGGATTTGCACTGTTTTGCAAATACTTCTTTACAACAATTAATTACTTATTCAAATAAGTTAGTATAATACTTTAGCAATTTTCCATAAAACTAAAATAACAGTTGTAATACGTACATAAAACACGGTAGGAGTCATGCTCTAAATATGTCATTCTGCAGGTACTAAGACTGATTGGAATAAAATTTCTGGTTATTCGAGCAGGGACAAAAACTGTAAATACGCCAACAATGTTTGGGAGAATATTAAACTATTAATTAGGCTATGTAAAAAAAGAGTACCGATCATAGTTCTACGACTAAACAATGTGGGCAATTTAATGAGCTTCCGACTACTACAGGGTGGAAGGGGATCCCAGTGTAGATTCCTAAAAACAAACAAAAAGAAACTGTTTCTGAACAGACTCAATTTAGTCCTTCTAATTTTCATGCTGAGGATCACAAACACACGACGTATATTTTAAAATGGGCCGTACTAACGAAATGTAAAGCAATTTAGTTGTGTACGGGTCATTAAATTCTTTGGACCATCTTTTTATGAAACCCAGTACGCCTTTAGCCTAGTTTACGGATAGCGAAATATGTGAAGCGAAATTGAGTTTCAGATCAAAACGTTCAAGGTACGAATAACTTAACTTGTACGTGCAAACGATTAGTTTTTTTTCCATAAAATGATTATAGCTTCTAGCATTTATTGCCGTTCAACAGTAAATTTTTTAAGGCGCATCATTGAGAGAGAGAGTCAAGATCAGACTGAAGCAGATACTGATGTTCTCCAGAATCAAGGGAAAGACATAATTTTACATCGTCAGCATAAAAGACGTAAAATTATGTCTCAGAAGACAAAAAAATGCGTCTGGAAACGGATGTTTTAAAAAGAACACACTAAGTTCGTGATTCTTGAATTAGGCGACAACCAAAAGATCAACGATTGTGAAAAAATAAGTTTTGAGTTCTGCTAAGAGCACAACACAACATCGGCTAGGCAATCAGAGGAGAACTTACGGTTGGCAATTAAGCTTAATTCTAACAAGTAAGTCACTGTCGACCGTTTCTTAAGAAAGCCATGCTGAGTGGTAAGAGTCAGCGCCAAGGTTGGGTGGTAAGAGTCTTCAGGCTTCGAAATCGGAGGGGATCTGCAAAGGGATGCAGCCTCCATGTTGCTTATAAAAATCTTATAAAGATCTTAAATTCGATCTTTAGAATTTTGTATACTGTTGATTTGGTTGAGAGATGATTCAAGGAACGAATTAATAAATTCGTTACTACATAAGGGTGTTACTGCATTTCAACTGTCGGATGCAATCAAAGAAATGTGTGGGAGGTTATAATCTCCAAAGACCAGCATGGTATCTGAATCCTTAACCATCTCTAGTACAAACTGAATAGCTTTTATACGCGCTGAATATACTGATGGTTCCGACTTTGGTGGGATGTAGAAGCACGTAATGAAAATGGGAGTATTTGTAAGTGTTATTTTAACGCATCTTACACTCAATATCGTCAGTACCATTTAAATCAATTTGTCCCGAAGTGTGATACACAGCAACAGATCAATACATCAACTAATGGTGGAGGTGCCCTTAATCCAACTTCAATATCATTAAACGATATTACCTACCGTATTTGATCAAATCTGACTAAATTAATATCTTTAAGAACGCCGTAGTCATTTTCTAATGAAGCAATAGATAAGTGTAATTATGGATAATTAACTAATAATTCACTCTGTTGACAAAGAAATGTTGACTGAAGCACATTAGTTTTTCGGGCAGGTCTTTTAATATCATCCTTAGGAAGGAACCAGGAATGCGTCAGTGAGTAATATTGAGACCAATTCTTAATGCATTGCCTTTGTGCACCAAAAAAATTAACAAAATTTGAATTTTAAGTTTTGGAGAATATTTTAAAAAATGAATTGTAGCTCTAAGTCTCTAGAAACAAATAATGAAGATATTTCTAACCCAAGAGTGTTTATAAAACCATAAATGAATTAAAGGAATTTTAATGACCTTTAATTTAAGAGCTCTTTCACGGAGTTGTCGTTACTTATCGATTTCTCGGAAACTAATGATGCCACAAAAAAATTAAGTAGATTTGTTCAAACTGTAAAATATTTGCTAAAAAATTATTTTAGTAAGACTTGATGGAAAATTGTTTTCAAAGTGAAAATGTAAGCTGTGAATGACGACTAAGCACCCTGGGGCCATAAAAGTACAACTATTGACCCAAAAAAAAATTTCCATTTTTATACCCTGTACATACTGTACCTGGGTAAATTGTGCTTGTTTGGCCGAAATGTATGTAACGCAGAGAAGGAGGGGAGGGGGACCCTATAAAGTATATATATTCTTGATCAGGACCACAAGACAAATTGATTAAGCCATGTCCGTCCGTCTGTCCGTACGTCCGTCCGTCCTCACCAATGGTTCTCGGAAACTATAAAAGATAGAGACTTGAGATTTGGAGGATAGACTCGTGATGCTCGGCAGCAGGTCAAGTTTGAACGGTTTTGTGCCACGCCCACTCCTTCCCGCCCAACCAGCTACGCCCACTTTTTGAAAAGGCTATAACTTGAACACCAGAAAAGCTAGAACTATGAAAGTTGGTATGTCGACTAAGTATGTAAAGACCTACAAAACTCACCCAATTTTCCCCCCTCCCCTTAATTACCCATCAAAAAGTGTTTTATTGTTAACTACGATATCTTCAAAACCATGAAAGGTACGAACCTCAAATTTTGTGTGTACACTCAGTAAATACATATCCTTAAGACTGCATACCTGAAAATACCCCTCTGAATTTAGGACTACCCCTCAAAGACCATCAAACTTAAATTTTTCGTAAATTTCACTTTTTTTTTTACAAAAATTTGTATATCTCCACAACTATAACAGATACGAACCTAAAACTTTGTATGCAGACTAAGTAAATGTATGTCTTTAAAACTGCATACTAACTTTTTCCCCCTTACCCTTTATTACCCCTCAAATAGTGTTTGTATGTCAATAGCTATATCTCCGAAATTAATAAAGGCACTGACCTGAAATTTAGTGAGTAGATAAAGTATATATAACTTCATAAGACTGCATACCAGAAAATACCATTTTGTATTTGGACAACCCATTAAAGGCCGGCAACTTAAATTTTGGGTAAATTCCAGTTTATTTTGATTAACATATGTATATCTCCACAACTATGAAATATACTTGTCTGAAATTTTGTATGCAGGTTCAGTTAATATACGTCCTTTTAACTGCATACCGAAAAACACCCCTTTATTTCATGGCTTCCCCCCACCGAGATCAATAAACTTGAATTTTTCGAAAATTCTTCACTTTTGACTGATTTTTGTGATATTTGGAACACCATTTAAATAGGTGAGGGTATGTGCAGGGTATTATATGGTTGAGTACACTCAACTATACCGCCCTTACTAGTTTTCATTGGTTTTTTTTCAAACTGCTTGTAAGCCGCTTAACATAAATTTGTAAATAATATTCAGAAACTAGAGACTCAGATTATTCTTCAGTTATTCGTCGACAAAAATCACTACAAAAACAAAGTCGTCGCTGAGGAGTGGTAATTGGTGGGATGGAGGAGGGAAAAGATAGAAAAAGAGTTATTTCCAACGTATGGTGAAAAAAATCTTCCGCCAGAAGAATATCAAGGAGATTATCAAGAAATACATGAGCTCCAGAAGTCCAAAATCGATGAGAAAATCACAATCAGGTTTACGACTATATGTCAAATTTATAGCTTCAACGTTCTTCATATAGACCTCTTGACTTGAAGCAGATCGAATAACAAAGACAGCCAGCTGAACCAAACCAATCTTGATACCAATGAATTTAATATCTTCAACTGCATTTACTTGAATAAGTTCGGAACGAATGCATAAATCGATTGCAATCAGAAATCCTAACGAGAAGGATGATCGCGTCTGGGAGAAACGAAATCATTACAGAACACTGCTCAAATCAATAGGATTTAATAATGTTTTATAAAAGGTGATAATATCTACATCGAAAGAAAAACTGTTCCTATGTAAACTTCAAAGCTTTGAAAAACACCCCTTACGTTTTGATACACAAATATAAGGTCTTCAGAAAACAGACCTAGCTTTTTGGGGGTGATAGAGGGTGTTGCCAACAGTAACAGTGGGCAGCGTTACTAAGGAATTTGTAGAAACTTTTATAGAGCTGGATCTCACATTGGGAAACTCAGTATGGGATCCCGAAAGTGAGTTGGATAAAGAAGGTGGAGAACGTTAAAGGGTGAATACAGGAGTAGAAGGTCCCGCTTCCAGAAAAATCAGAGGACGAGATAGAATTTTCGCCTTTGACTCCTTTTGTTTGGATGGTGTTTTTTTCGCTTGGTAGCGATGACAGGCTGACTTTCTTCATTGAATGGAAATCCACTGGTGTGGAGGTAAGAAAATCAGGTGGAGAGTGACTTGGGGGATAGTGAAATTTACGGGAGGCAGAGGAGCAGGAAGTAAGAGCTGAGACAGAGCAAGGTGGAAAAAAGGAGAAAGCGATAAGAAACTAATGGTGGTTCAAAGTTGTAATACCTAAGAAAATCCGAACTTGACTCGCACTCAGTAGCGAATTCCTAACAGAATTTCTTAAATTTGGCTTTTACGCACCTGCCGATAAATTGTCGAAAATCATTTCGTCGTTTGAAACAGACTGAGTATAACCATTTCTAACAAGCTAACTTAGAGTCACTAAAAAGCCTGTCGTAGCCACGGCTGGTGATGCTAGAACAATTAAAATAGCAAATGTTCTCGCACAACCAACAACCAACAAAGCGTGGTAGCGTCAGTTATTGTTGGGTCAATGACACAACAGCGGTGGATGATCAGTTGTTTTCGTACACAGCTGCGCTGCTTTGCCTTTTCGTAAGCACAGCCAATGACAAAAGGCAGTGTGAGGTGTGAGGCAGTGACGTCGCTGAAGGCTGACAGAAGTCGCCACAGTGGTGGCGAAAATAGTTGAACATTGTGTTTTGCTCAGCAGTTGAAGCGCTGCGATCTTCTTCGCGCCGCCTACCGCGTATTAATCGACGCGGGGTAGGCGGCACCTCCGCGCCTCCGCTTGGGTGTGACAAGCTTCGTGACAAAACTATAATACTTTTCACTTCGTTAATAGAATATAAGCTTTCCTTTTTGGTAAGATAGAGACCTGAAATTTCACAACTAATTGTTTTCCATACGCTGACCAATTTTCTGTAAATATCACTGAGATCGGACCATCGCAACTAGTATCTGCCAAATAAAATGAAAAAGAACAAGAGAAATAAGAGCTTTTACCACAAATTACAATACCTATAAATATAAAAGTAAGTTTTAGAAACTATAATAAAATATTTTCACTTCACTGACATATTAAAGCTGTCACAGCAAATCTGCTTAAGCATTCTTTTTCTTATGTCCGCGGCATAGAAAGTTAAAGGAATATTTTATAAACATGTTTTGAACATTTGGCAGTGACAACATTTGACCATTTTTATACTCCAGCAAGAGTATATTAACTTTGTCATGAAGCTTGCAACGCAAAGAAGGAGACATCTGTGACTATATAAAATATACACATTCTTGATCAGGTCGACGAGACGAGTACATATAGCCATGTCCGTCAGTCTGTCTGTTTCAATGCAAACTCCTCCCAGAGTCTTAAAGTCAGCAAAATAATTTAAATTCAGAAAATTTTCATCTTTTTGCAGGCAGTTTGTTAGTGAAAATCAGCTCGCTCGGATTACTATAGCATATAGCTCCCATAGGAACAATCGGTCAAAATGCGGTTTTTGATTGAAAAATTGGGTGTTTTTGGAGTTATCGTCTCAATATTTTGCAAACTTTTGCAAAAACTTCTTTGACATAAACAAAGATATAGTCTAAAAATGGTCAAGATCGGGCTACTTTAGAATACGAGTATACCTCCTATATGAACGATTGTGTAAATATACGATTTTTGTTAGAAAAACTTTTTTGTTCTTGAATATAAGCAAACCAAACTTCGCAAATACGTGTTTTTATTAATGCTAGACTATATTCCAAAGTTTTCTAAGAATCGGAAATAAGGGCGTGGCACCGCCCATACAGCGTAAAACTTTAAAATGGGGTTTCTTTTTAAGCAGAAGATATATGTACAAGACTACAAAATGTAATGAATTATGACAGCATTGCTCTCTTTTAGACAACTTAAGAAATGGGCGTGGCTACGCCCTTAAATCTTTCAAAACATATGAAATTTTTGTTGAGAAAATGATAAAAATGATTTTCCAATAAGAATAATTGGAGAAACGCTTGCAAGAGTATATAAGTCTCGCCATAGCCGCAAATCGCCCCCTTACTCGTTTTTTAATCTTCTGTTAATGGAAACTTAAATAAAACAACTTATATACATAACAAGGCAAATGAAATTCCGTCGCCTATACTGACCATGAAGGCTATTATTTTGATAACTGGCAGAACGTTTATTTCATACAGTTATGTTGATTTTGAGCCTACGTTCAGAAGGCCCTAAACCATGTCGCATTTTAGATTATCATCAGATTATCTAGCAGTTAGATTATACCGGGCACTTTTACCACAGATGAATGACCTCATGCAATAATTTTTGGTGTGACCAAAACCTCGGCATTTGTGGCAGAGTGTAGCATTCGCATTTGTTTTGTGAATTTCATAATTACCTTTTGACTTTCAGTGCATCCTTGTTGTTTGCCTGACGAGTCAAATCAAAGAAGAAATTATTGGGGGCCAACTTCAACAACTACTTTATTTTCTTTGCGAATAACCTTTTGGGGCGAAAGTTGCGTAAGCGGATAGCATTATGGTCTTGTGCCCTGAATGCGTCTTTAATACGCTTCTCTAGTGTAGAGTAGCGAAATTTCGGTTTATCAGAATGAAGCCCTTGTCGTCTTTAAGCTAATGCGTACATACATGTAATGTTGTGCATTGTTTTCTTTAAGGTAGCGCACAAGATTACGATACGAGTCGCAGCTTTTAGTGTACCAACATTTCTGCTTGTGTGAGTTCAGTATTTGATAAGTCCCTCATTCACCCACATCATCTGGATGAGATGGCAATCGGTTCCCGGACTGAATGGTGTTAGTCGAATTCTTTTAAGTGATTATAGTCGTTGCTGAGTAGCATTCAATTTCCCTTTTTTGCTGCTTAGTACGGCTAAAGCCGGGAGGTCGGCTTAAGCTTTTTGATCGGGGTCTGTCAGGTAAGCGTTATGTGTTGAAACTCTTGCACTTGTACTGACAGGGCCAGTCAGAATTGGCAAGGAACACACACAACCATTCACTGATGATACGACAGAATAGGTGGTCCAGTAGCTAGAGTTGAAAGATGTCAGCGTTCAAGTAGGACTGCATGTAGGAGCAATCTAAGTATTATGTATGTATGTATTTATACTTACAGGAGGAAAAATTGCCTTAATCATAATAGACAGTATTTTCGTTGAGTTGCGTTGTATACATTTTCTCTTACCGAAACCGCGCGTTTAACGGTGTGGAAGGAATGAATGTGACAACAGTTCATTGTAGCAAATAATTATAATTTACCTTAGTAAAATTAAGTTATTGCTTAATAATATCTAAAAACTAATATAACAGTTCAATTCGTACGGCTACACAAAGCAGCACATATTTGCACTTACCCAGGGGCAACACAAGCAATCCAAAAACAACAACTTTTGCTGTTATTGTTAATATTCCTTTGTTCTATAAGGTACAGTGAGCATCGAAAATGTAAGTAACACATAAAAAGAGGCGAGGCAGACCCTATAAAGTATATACATATATCATTGATCAGTATCGAAAGAAAAATTGATGTAGCCATGCCGTCTGTCTGTCTGTCCGTCTTTATGAACGCGTCCAACTCAGAAATTTAACATGTCGTTCCAAAATTCCAGATCGATTCCGTCTTACATTAAACATATCAACATTATCTTGTTGTTTCATCTAGTACTAAACCTACTGGTAAGGGTCAAATAACTGAACTCTCTTTTAACTCCAGT
>JBAMBP010001330.1:0-218749 GCA_037044515.1 Phortica magna
CAGCAATGAGTTCAAAAACTCAAACGACAACACTTTCACTTTTACGAAAAAAAAGTCAGAATACAAATTGTAAATAAATCAGTAGTTTAATTTAGTAAAGAAATGTTTTAGTTGTACAATAAGTTCAAATCGAGAACGTAGAAAATACGGCTTTTGTATATTTTTACCCAAGGTAATTATTTGCCTGTCACCCATAAATTAAGTCTCGGAGGGACTTAAAAAAATAAACTTTGGTTTGCGTATGTAATAACAGAATCGACCAACGTTCACACAGACGGACAGGCTGACGGACTGGGGTAAATCGACTCTCTTTCGATACTGATCAAGAATATCTATACTTTATAGGGTATGCGACGCCTCTTTTTAGGTGTTACAATTTCGACGTGGCCGAACTAATATTCCCTTGTACCATAAGATTAGCTCGATAACCATTAATCAAACTGCTGGATAAAGTTATAATACTATTCACTGCGTGAAGAGAATTAAATGTCATTATATGTCATCAAACAATGTGTTATTATATTTCATGTTTAACATAAATCCAATTTTTGCAGTGTTACTGCAACCAAAACACTGTTGTAATAAGTAAAGATTTTGCTGTGGTTCAGACCATTAAAAACAACTTTTACATTTGTTCGCAAAACGGCGACGATTTAAAATAATAAAATGCTTTTCAGCATCACTTTTTTACCTTCAGGACTTTTTAAAAATACTCAAATAGTTTTCAAATTCCATATGAAAAGAATTTTTTCAAAGTTTAATTTCAGCGCTCTTTCTTACAAAACAAAAAAGATTTTCGTACAACGATTGAAATTTTGTTTTCTTCTTCTTTTCGTAAAGGGGTTCCTGCTTCAGTGGTCTAATCTTGCTGGTTTCGACCAATGATTTATCCTAATAAAATTCAAGGGTCTGTGCCAATTTTCAGCTTGATAGCATCAAAACTAAGGGAGGAGACAACATACATACAGACTGACGGACAGACGGACATGGGTATATCAAGTCGTCTTGTCATCCTGATCAAGAATATATATACTTTGTATAGGCGGCCACGCCACCTTTTGGGAGTTACAAACTTCGTGAAAAACTGAGAGAGACTGTTAGTGCTTATTCTATTTCATTTCCTCGCAGGCTAAGACATAAAAATGTATAGTCGGTATCTTTTTCATGTAATTTAATCGAGTTTCAAATGAAAGCCATGCAAAATAAGTTTCACTTAAAAAAAATGGTTTTATTATGTTGGTCTGTTGGCGGGAACCTCAGTCAACGAAATTTGGTATGGATTCTTGGTTTAACTTATGGATAAATGCGTACACATTCAGGTGTGTGCTGAAAATCTCCTAAAACCAATGTAGCCCCGAAAACAGCCGTTTTTCAAATGTCGGTCTGGCAGAAATATCTTTCGTACGACTTTACTCAGTTGTGATATGTTCTACATCCTCCTCGGGGATTTGAGTGATTTTAGCCTTGCCTGAAGTTGTTATAATTAAATATGTACGAAAAATTATAGTTGTTTGTGTGCCAAACAAATGTGAACCTTCTCAATTCAGTAATTTTAATGTTTTTATTGATAAATTTACATTTAAATAAAAACAACAAAACAATGATTGTTTTTTCATGCTAACTTTGCGAACTTGTTTGCATATATTTTCGAAAGTTAAAAAGGTAGCCTAGGATTTGATTAATTGAATTGTCAAAACAATCTAAAAATGCTTATTAATATGCAGGAATAATTGAAATCATTCAAAAATTAGTAAAAATTGCAAATTTATCATTTTGTAAGAAGAAGAGTGAAAAGAAAATGACAAGAAACACAAATTAACCATATATGCCATTTATATGGCATTCATATATCAATGCACCAATCAGAATCAGGAACTAGTATTATCAGTTTCAAGCTCTAACATCGTAAAAAACTGCCACTTGAAGCAATTCTCCTTCAATGCAATTGCCGAGGTAGAGTCATTAGTTTTTAAAATACGATTTCACCAAATCAATTTTAACTTCCACCAAATCAAATCTAATTTTGGGGCTCAAATATAAAAAAGGCCGGTTAAGTTCATTGGATTTTTCATTTGTTGACTTATGAATTTCCCTTAATATATTAGTCATTCAAATAGCTCAGGTGCGGTAAATGCGACAATTCAGCGTGGTCTGCGAAAAGTGTATAAGTCTAATATCATAGGGCACTTGGTGGGCTAGCTGTATGCTTCCCGAAAAGCTGAGACAACTGTTAGATACAATCTTTTTAATGAACTCAATTCCTGTAATTCTATATTCTTTACTTTATGCGTTTAAAATTTTTACTATATGGGGCGTGACCACGCTCACTTTTCTATTTTATCTTGTTAGAGTTTGAGTCAGTGTATATACACTCCAAATTTGATGATTCAATCTCAAAAGACAACCAAGAAAATACGATTTTCAAATTTTTTTACGCAATGTAGCTTCAGTTATTTGCCTCTTACCCATTAAATAAGTCCCGGAAAGGAACAACAAAATAAACTTAATGAATAGCAGAATCGGCCTTCGAAGGAATTTTAGTTCCTCATATTACAGTTTCCGAGATCGACGCGTTTATACCCACGGACAGACGGACATGGCTAAATCAATTTCTCTTTCGAAACTGATCAAAAATATATAGAGTCTGCCACGCCTGCTTTAAGATGTTACATACATTTTCGATACGCACAAAACTAAGATAAGATTTTGTTTGGGAAAGAAAACTTCAGGAGTCAACCCGTCGGCCTTCGGTATGTCAGGCTACCACTTTACCACCGACGATTTTACCGACATTAAGCCAATTACAATATAAAAATTTATAAAATGAGAGATTGTCACTCTATATTCTATTTCATTCTCTCGCAGGCTAAAACATATATAGTCTGTTTCTTTCTTATGTCGTTTCATTGAGTTTCAAATCACACCAATGCTGAGGTTGTTCCACTTCAAAACCAAAAATTCTAGACCAGAATACTCCTTTAAGTACATTCTAACCACGTCAAATATATTAAAACTTCTTCATACTTAATGAAGTTCTTTCATGCTTTACTATTTAAACTTAAAATACGAGACAAGCTTTTATATATTTTTTTCATTTATTGTGCTTTAATTGTATGAGTAACGAATGTTCCCTTGCGTTGGTACAATATTTTTGGCATAAATAGAACTTTATTTTCATATACTACTACTCGTATACATTTTCTTCGCTCTGAACAGCAATAATGCAGTGCATTCTATTCAGAAAATTTTTATAATTTCTGTCACGATTGTAATTCGTACAAAAAAACTTTTTGCAAGCAGTAAACTTTTAAGTTTCTCATTTGACACTTGAAGTATGCAGAAAAAGTTTTCTTGACAATGAACTCACAACAGCTTTCAGAGTTAATTTTTTTGACGACAACTTTTTGGCACTTGCGATAGTGATTGGAACACACAATGTTAATAATTCTAATTATAACGTGTGCAGGAAGAGAGTATGGGTGGCAGAGAGGGGGAGTAAGGGCATGAGAGAAAAGTATATGTCTATGCTTGAAGTTGTAACTACAATAATAGAAAATAAAAGAAAAAAAGTTGATGAAGTTTTTTTTTAATGGTGCTGCAAATTCACCATAAAGCAATTATAGTATAGTAGTTAATTTATGGCAAATGTTATCCTATATCTTTTGAGCATGATTGTTAATATTTTGTAATTTTCGTATTTGTTTAATATTGTATCATTACAATAATTAAAATGTCATAACTGTTGTTGTCAGTTCTGAACATTAATTAAGTTAACGACAAGTTGTTTGGTGCATGCCGCTGCTGACTGCACAGTCCCATTGACGTCGTCTGCGATGAGCATACGCAAAGAGCCTATCATAAATAATTGTTTTACTAAATTAAGGCGCAGAGCAACTTAACAGAATAAAATTGAATTTGCCAGTAGTAATAAAGTGTCATTTCGTATATGGTGAAAAGATTATTATTACAATCGAATCGAAAGTTTCTGTGGGTGCTCAGTGACGCACACATAGATGTTCTTAATAGGACGTATATTAACTGAACCTACATACAAAATTTCAGACATGTATATTTACCAGTTGTGGAGATATACAATTTTAATAAAAATAAACTGTAACTTACCCAAAATTTAAGTTTGCCGGCCTTTAAAGAGTAGTCCAAATACAAAATGGTATTTTCTGGTAAGCAGTCTTATGAAGTTATATATACTTTTCTACTTACAAAATTTCAGGTCAGTGCCTTTAACAATTTCGGAGATATAGGCATTGACATACAAACACTATTTGAGGGGTAAAATAATGTAAGGGGAAAAAATTAAGTATGCAATTTTTAAGACATACATTTTTTTAAGTTTGCATACAAAGTTATAGGTGCGTATCTGTTATAGTTGTGGAGATATACAAATTTTTGTAAAAAAAAAAGTGGAATTTACGAAAAATTTAAGTTTGATGGTCTTTGAGGGGTAGTCTTAAATACAGAGGGGTATTTTTTGGTATGCAGTCTTAAGGATATGAATTTACTGAGTGTACACACAAAATTTCAGGTCCGTACCTTTAATGGTTTTGAAGATACAGTAATTAAATTAAAACACTTTTTGTGGGGCAATGAAGGGGAGGGGGGGAAATTGTAGTATGCAGTTTTATAAAAATTAACATACTTAGCTTACATACCAATTTTCATAGTTCTGCACTTCTGGTGTTCAAGTTATAGCCTTTTCAAAAAGTGGGCGTGGCTGGTTGGGTGGGAAGGAGTGGGCGTGGCTCAAAACCGTTCAAACTTGATCTGCTGCCGAGCATCACGAGTCTATCCTCCAAATCTCAAGTCTCTATCTTTTATAGTTTCTGAGAACCATTGGTGAGGACGGACGGACGGACATCGCTTAATCAATTTGTCTTATCGTCCTGATCAAGAATATAAATACTTTATGGGGTCCCCCCTTCTAAACGTTACATACATTTCGGCCAAACAAACACAATATACCCTGGTACAGTATGTACAGGGTATAATAAATATCCTTGCTAGCAGTTTGTATAAGCTTATCGGTTTATTATAGCATATAGCTGCTATAGAAACGATTGCTGAAAAATTAGGTTTTTACTTAAAACATTTAGTGTTTTTGGAGTTATCGACTTAATATTTTGCACAAAAACTTTTTTAACATAAGCGAAGATATAGCGCATAATCGGGCTGCCATAGGAACGATCGGTTAAAAATAAGGTTTTTGTTAGAAAAACTTTTTTGTTCTTGAAAAAATGGGTATAAGAATATGGGCGAGGCTACGCCTCTATATGTCAAAAACGTATATGATGTTTGTTGGGAAAATAATAAAAAGGAATTCCCAATAAGAACAATTGGGAATACGTTTGAACAGTATATAAGTTTCGGCAAAGCCGAAAAAAGATGCCTTTCTGGTTTATTTTAAGAGTCATTGCATCTGTTTTGTGAGTAAAAATGAAAAATGCTATACTTTTCAGTTTTTCAAATAAGACCAGTAAGGGCTTGCCGAAACTTATATACTCTTGCAAACGTTTTCCCAATTATTCTAATTAGAAAATTTTTTTATTTTCCAATAAGAATAATATACGTAGCCACGCCCATTTTTAATTTGTCTTAAAAAAGGCAATATAGTCAAACTTCACTACATTTTGCAATTTTGTATCTCGTCTACTTACATTCCAAAGTCCCATTTTTAAGTTTTTCGTTACATGGGCGGTACCACGACCTTTTGTCCGATTCTTATAAAACCTTGAATTATAGTCAGGCATTGATAAAAAGACGTAATTATAAAATTTGGTCTGTTTATATTCAAGACCACAAAATGTTTTCAAACAAAAAACTTCTTTTTAGCCGATCGTTCCTATGAGAGCTATATGTTATAGTGTACCGACCTTGACTATTTTTGCACCATATCTCTTTTTATATCAGAGAAATTTTTATGCAAGATATTGAGTCGATTATTCCAAAAATCACATCATATTTCAAGCAAAAACCTAATAGTTGACCGATCATTCCTATGGGAACTATAAGCTATAGTGGTCCGATTGAAATAATTCTGATATATACGATGCCTGGACTTATCTGAAGATCTTCTGCGTTTAATTTTTTTCGATATGTCTCAAACTCTAGGAGGAGTTTGCACTGAAACAGACAGACAGACGGACATGGCTATATGAACTCGTCTCATCGTACTGATTAAGAATATATATACTTTATATAGTCGGAGATGTCTCCTTCTCTGCGTTGCAAACTTCACGACAAAGTTAATATACTCTTTTTTGCAACAACATAAAAAATAACATAAAGACTCTATCTTCATCTTTTCCGAAGATGTATACTCTTCACCTCACCTTTTGTGCCACGCCCATTTTATTTTTAAAATCTTATTTCTCTTTATCCACATAGCCTACATACCAACTTGTATTGTTTTACCTCATTGGGTGCCAGAAATTTGGAAATTATTGGTTTTGGTCATAAGTGGGTAGTGCCACGCCTATTTTGACATCAAAATAATTTTATCGCCACCCTATGAACATAAGTATGAAATTTCAAGTCAATTGGTTAAAAATCATAAAAGTTTCCCATACAATGACTTAAAATGAAAACTTTCAGACATTTGGTCTGGTTACGCCAAATTACAACATGTGCAGTTTCAGCGCTCTATCTTACAAAACAAAAAAGTTTCCCATACAACGACTTAAATTTGCTTCTCTTCCTTTCTTCATTTTGTATGGCAGGTACCAGTTCCAGTTGTCCGATCTCAATGAACATTTCAGATATTTGGTCTGGATACACAAAATTTCAGCGCTCTACTTTACAAAACAAAAGAGTATTTCGTGCAACGATTGAAATTTTGGTTTGTTCTTCTTTTCGTATGGGGGCTACCAGTTCCAGTGGACCCATCTTGCTAGTTTCAACGTAATAAAATTCAAAAGAGTCTGTGAAAAATTTCAGGTCGATAGATTCAAAACTGTGGGAGGAGATAGCATACATACAGACAGACGGACAGACGGAGAGACGGACACGGCTATGTCAACTCGTCTTGTCATCCCGACCAAGAATATATATACTTTGTATAGTTGGCCACGCCTCTTTCAGGGTGTTACAAACTTCGTTACAAACTATAATACTTTTCACTTTGTGAAGAGTATAAAAAACATTAAGCAAGTCGCCTTAAGACTAGTACACTCACTCCCTTTTCGCTTAAGCGATGACTTTGTTTTTACACAAAGTAAAAACACAAAAAAATAATATAAAAAAAACCAAAGTCAAGATGTGCACATGACCTTAAAGACAAGCTTGGGTGATGACAGCGATAAATTCTAATGCAGAGCACCTTACACACCCTACTCAGCTGTCAGAGCTCAATTGATAACACGCCCACTGGCTGCAAGCTCGCTGACACTGCAAATGTGTAGTCGACTACTGACCAAAAACCTGACAAGAAGAAACCAACATCAGAAAAACTGTATTGTTGGTGTGCAAAAAAGAGACCCTGACCATTGGATAGATTTCTTATTTCACGTACGTGTTTTTCCAACTTCGTACTTGTACATGGGTATTTGTAGCTGAAATATTTGTCCCATTAAGCATGACTTTTAGTTGCTTGACAATTCGGTTTGCTGTTGTTGTCATGTCTTAGCATAATTTAAAGCAATTTGTCTTGTTCGATTTGTTGAGTAAGAATAAGTTTACCACATCAAAGTGAATTTTTGTAGTTGGTCCGTAATAACCACAAAACAACAAATCGATTTTTGTCGGCGTACCTAATCTAGTGACATCGCAAGCCAAACTAAGCTTACAATATTGCAAGTTGGTATAAGCAAATCTGGAATCAAAGCCACGTCATCACCATTAGGTAAAACAATTGGCCAATACTTGCCTTGAAACGTTTCCAATTTTTTTGTGGTCGGTGACGTGTGTAATATGGTTTTGTTTCATTTGTTGTTGACAAATTTCTTAGGTGGTTCTTATTCCTTTATGCATTTGATGGCTGCTAAATGAAGGACTTCATTACAGTTCAACTCAATTGTGGTCTTAACATAATGTTGTTAATTTAATGGCAGAAAGGCTTGATAAAAATTTGCAAATGAAGTGAACTGCAATATAATAACAAACTTGATTTGCGTTGAAATTTGTTTGGTCATTTAAGCGGAAGTCATTACAGAAGAGGAAATGCCTCAGTTGTGATGTACACAATTTAATTTTGTTTTTATTCTCCCTTTTAAACTTTTACTTGCTGCTCGTTGGAAACATTTTTCATTTAACACGCACATTTTTTCAGCATATTTTTATCTCGTTTTTTTTAAGCGTTGCTCTGCTGCCTTTTATGGCTTCATTAGACATTACTTTGGCAAAACAACTTCATTTGTTGTTGCCTGTCTCGCTGCTTGCTTGCCATCCTGTCCGCTTGACTTTGAGTTCCTTTGTGCTCAATGAGGCGGAAATGTCTTCACTAATGCTGCATATGCGTAAAGCAGGAAAGCGGAAATTGTCTGTCGGTTTGTTTGTTCGTTGGTGGTTGTAGCAACGATTGTTGTATTTGCTTTTTTCTAAAATTTGTTCTTGTGTGCGTGGGTGCATGAGTAATTAAACTTATAATGACTGACAGTTTTATTTGAACAACATCCCAATAATATGTACTGACGATGTTTGCTAAGTAGATTCTAATCAGAAGTAATCTATCAAAATATTTAATTTTATTATTGTTTAGCTAAATAATTTGCCAAGGAATTTATTACCTGATTTCATCTTTTCCATTCATATGGTCCTTCTATTCAATGTTTTTTTTAATCAAAACCTTTATATAATAGCTTATTTTTTACATTTCCCTGAAGTTTTGATTTACAGCATCAATAAAAGAAACAAGTAAACAATCAATCAAAAAAAAAAAAACAATCCTGAAAACTTTTCTCTACAAAGTTATCAAAAAACTAAGGCAACACCCATAATTTTGTATGAAAAGTTCATCAAATGAACTACGCAAAACTTCCACAAAAGCCAAGAAAATTGAAATGAATAATACAGCAAAACACGTTTGTATCGTAGGCACACACACACAAGTTACATGTTCATCATAAAACATCTTAGGTATGAGGTGTATTAGTTAGTGTTTGGAATTTTGTTGGCGATTTCCGGCATAGTCAGTTTATATTAAGTCCCACGGGCGTGCGTATCGAAATCCAACAAAACAAAAAGTAAAGAAAAAAGGAAAACCACAAAAAACCAAAAACGAACATATTGACACACTCACTTAGAAGATTAAAAAAAAGTAGTGGCATGTTGTATTTGCCTTCGAATTCAAACTTGAGGGTATTGAAGCGTGAAAAGTTGTTTTGCTCAGTCGTTTGTTTGCTGTTTCGTCTCGTGTGGCTTTCTTAGTGACAAGTGAGACCTGACATTAATTTTCGATAGAAAATGCTGCGCAAGTGCATACTTAATGAAGTACAGTGGTCGGAGCTGCTCAAAGTTTGGTCGCCTTAATCGAACTTTGACAGCTGTCAGGGGATAAACGAATTGTGTCCATCAATTTCAGACTTTTAGTTTCTCAATATTGTTTTTTTTTCCTTTGGCTTAGGCAGGCATATTAGGTAATTGGCAAACTTATTTCTGTGATTCAAGTTTCTTCATCTAAAGGTTTCATTTTATTTTATTATATTTATTTAAAACTTATTCGGAATTGCATAAAGTGATAATAAAAGAGTTTATCTTATGTCGTGTTTATTTATTCTTAATTTTTTCAATTAAATTTATTTTACAAAAACTATGAACACCAAAAAATATGCTGTATTATAACTGAAAATATGTATTTCCGCATTTAACTAATTAGCACCCAAAAGTAGGCAATAATTTTAATGTAATGAATTTAAAAAAAAGCAGTAATGCAACGCATTAGCATTAGCGCTAGAAAAACACAGCTTTGCAGCTCAATTTTTTAAAAATTCTATAGTTTTAAGCTGTAATTGCGCAAAAATTTAAAACAAATCGTTGTGTTTTCTAACGAAATAGCGTGGTGAAAAAGAGTCCCCTCGTTCTTGGGTGACGAGTTGGATTGCTAAGAACGCCTACATTACGCCAAAGAGTATTCTATTTATAGAGTGGAAAACCAACTCTGAAATGGACGGACATTTTGGGCAAAATTTTTACATTTCAACTCGGTTGAAATTATGAGCACCCAAAGAAGAATTCGATTAAAATTTTGAAGCCGACCATAAAAGTGTGTGCGAGGCATACACATCCATCTCGCTTCGTCCAATGCTTAAATCAAAACAAAACAGAACAGCAAAGAAAGAACAATGACAAAATTACAACAAGTTTGGCTACAACCAGAAATGGAGCTAGTTTCGGCTTTGCCGAAACTTATATACTCTTGCAAGCGTTTCCCCAATTTTTCTTATTGGAAAATCTTTTTTTATCGTTTTCCGAACAAGAATCACGTCCATTTTATAAGTTGTCTTAAAGAAAGCAATGCAGTCATACTTATTACATCGGTGCATCACCCTTATGTCCGATTCTCACAAAACTTTGTCAAGCATTAATAAAAACACGTAATTGCAAAGTTTTTTTTGTTTACATTCAAGAACAAAAAATTTTTAACCTATCGTTCCTATGGGCGCTATACGCTATAGTAGCCTGATCCTGACTATTTTTGCACGGTATCTTTGTTTATATCAAAGAAGTTTTTGTTCATAATATTGAGTCGATAACTCCAAAAATACGCAGTTTTTCAAGCGAAAACATAATTTTTGACTGATCGTGACTATAGGAGCTATATTCTATATCAAGCTGATTTTCTCTTAAAAACTGCCTGCAAGAAGAAGAAAATTTTCAGCATTTAAATTTTTTCGCTTACTTTAAAACTCTGGAAGGTGGTTGCATTGAAACAGACAGACGGACAGACGGACATAGCTATATGAACTCGTTTCGTCGATCGATCAACAATATATTTTGTATAGTCAGCCAGGGTGTTACAAACTTTGTGACAAAACTATAATACTTTTCACTTCGTGAAGAGTATAAAAATACAGCGTGCGCCGCCTTGCTAGTAGCAGATAAATCAAGTTTCTCGTTAATTCGAGATCTGCAACAATTTTGCAAGAAACGCTACTACAAACTTGACAAAAATAAGTGTTCCCAAATGATCAGAAATGTGTTGGGTATAAATTTTAATGGGAAGGTTGAAAAAGGTTGTGTGCCACAAATGCCACTGTTCACGTAAATCAACAACAAATTGGAATTAGAATTTGTTAAAAAATTAAATGTAGTTAAAATGATGAGATATTAAAGAACATGTATATGAATTTTTATTTGTTAAGTTATGTTTAATTATAAGATTTTTTGTACACATAGTTCATTATACCCTGTACATACTGTACCAGGGTATATTGTGTTTGTTTGGCCGAAATGTATGTAACGCAGAGAAGGAGGGGAGGGGGACCCTATAAAGTATATATATTCTTGATCAGGACGACAAGACAAATTGATTAAGCCATGTCCGTCCGTCTGTCCGTCTGTCCGTCCGTCCGTCCGTCCGTCCGTCCGTCCTCACCAATGGTTCTCGGAAACTATAAAAGATAGAGACTTGAAATTTGGAGGTTAGACTCGTGATGCTCGGCAGCAGATCAAGTTTGAACGGTTTTGAGCCACGCCCACTCCTTCCCGCCCAACCAGCTACGCCCACTTTTTGAAAAGGCTATAACTTGAACACCAGAAACGCTAGAACTATGAAAGTTGGTATGTCGACTAAGTATGTAAAGACCTATAAAACTGCATACCCCAATTTTCCCCCCAACCCTTCATTACCCCTCAAAAAGTGTTTTTTTGTAAATTACTGTATCTTCAAAACTATAAAAGATACGGACCTGAAATTTTGTGTGTAGACTCAATAAATACATGTCCTTAAAACTGCATACCAGAAAATACCCATTTGTATTTTTGACTACCCCTCAAAGACCACCAAACTTACATTTTTTGTAAATTTTACTTTTTTTTTACAAAAATTTGTATATCTCCACAACTATATCAGATACGAAATTGAAACTTTGTATGCAGACTTCATATATGTATATCTTTAAAACTGCATACCAAGTTTTTCCCCCCTACCTTTAATAACCCCTCAAATAGTGTTTGCATGTCAAAGCCTACATCTCCGAAATTGTTGAAGGTACGGACCTGAAATTTTGTTCGTAGACAAAGTATATATAACTTCTTAAGACTGCATACCAGAAAATACCATTTTGTATTTGAACTACCCATTAGAGGTCGGCAAACTTAAATTTTGGGTAAATTCCAGTTTATTTTTATTAAAATATGTATATCTCCACAACTATGAAATATACATGTCTGAAATTTTGTATGCAGATTCAGTTAATATACGTCCTTTAAACTGCATACCGAAAAACACCCCTTTATTTCATGGCTTCCCCCTCAGAGATCTATAAACTCGAATTTTTCGAAAATTCCTCACTTTCGACTGATTTTTTATATTTGGAACACCATTTAAATGGGTGAGGGTATGTGCAGGGTATTATATGGTTGAGTATACTCAACTATACCGCCCTTACTAGTTTTTCAGTTATTTTTAGACAACTTTAGATAAAACAAACAAAATTCAAATTCTGACATGCGACTTTTTTCAGCACTGCTCTTATAAAAAACCCAATTTAACAATCATACAACAAATAATTCTTTTAAAAAAATGTTTATAATTTATCAAGAGTATACCATAACTTACCAACGCCGCAACATTTGCGCCCCTTGACGCGACCTTCGTTGCTAAGAAGAAATTTGATAAGAATACATAAACGAATTTTTTTGTATAATTGTTCGCTGAACTGTATTAAACAGGGTCATATGCACAATTATAAACGCCATTGTGTGAATCGTTAGTCGTATCTAAGACGAAAAAGTTTTAAAGTTGTGTTTTTTTTTTATGTATTATTTTTGGCTTTAGATACAAAAATGGGACTGCGAGAGAAGCTTTAATTTGCGTGTTACCATGCTAACAAAGTGCCGAAAAGCGGAAGTTCAGCGCAGAGTCAGCTCATTCAGTCGTCATGGCTGCTGCACGAGCTAAGGCACAGTATGAGTGCAGTCAACCGGAAACCGATTGCGCGGCAGTTGCGTTCGCATCAAAGTCTCCACATCTCCACACTTTCTTGTTTAGTGCTCAAGGGGTGTGCGTGAATTTGTATTCGTGTCATTGTAGATGCAATGATTGCCACCAAATTTTAAGAAGCGCTTTATTTTATCACTTAAGTCGTTGTATAAAGAGACTAAGAATCTTGTACAAAACTTTAACACATTTTGTCATACGATATTAAATTGTTTGGCTTTCCATTGAACGACATTATTCCGTCTGATTCCTGTCTTGTAAAATATTATATGTAGCAGTTTGATTTAATTTGAGTTGATCTATTTTATTTAATATCAATGATCTGTTATTGAGTTACTTAAATTAGTTTAAGTTAGGACAAAGGTTTAAAAATAATATTAAATAAAAACTAGTAAGGACGGTATAGTCGAGTATACCTTGTATATTCTCTGATAATTTCAAGACGATCCATCGAATACTTTTCGAGTTATAACACAATTAACGATGACGCTCGCTAGTAGAAAAAAATACACGTTTAAGAAGGGTATTCTATGGTATGTAGTTTTAAAGAGAGAGATTGGGCGGGATGGAGTGGGCGTGGCACAATATAGTTCAAACTTGATCTGCTGCCGAGCATCACGTGTCTATCCTCCAAATCTCTCTCTCTATCTCTTATAGTTTCCGAGAACCATTCGTGAGGACGGACGGACAGACGGATCAATTTCTATTTTTGTCCTGATCAAGAATATATATGTTTGGAATCTCAATTAAAATGCGTGAAGTGATCTTAATATTAATGATACTTTATTCGTGATTCCAATCTCGATAGATTAATGATAATATTTTAAAGAAAGTGTAAATGATTAATTATAATTTTGACGATTAAATTACAGCGGCGTGCGTACGCGTCGAAAGTTTAGAGAAGAAGGAAGTGGATCTATTTTAGTGTTGAAAGATCCTTTTTGGGGGGCGTGCCAGTGAGTAGAACAAAGTTTGCTTAGGGTTGCCACAGTATTCCCCTCCTAGATAAAATAGCTGATTGTCTTGGTAAACTTAACCATTCGATTTGACACATCAGCTTTTGTCGATATTTGTTGCGAACTGGGTAAAGATGGTAACTCGAGTGTTGTTGATTCAGCCGGTGTAATGAAAGCTGGTTTTAACCGATCGATGCTTGTGTTGACTTTGCGTCCTCTGATAAGTAGCTTAAAAAACTTTTCTGATTTTTTTAACACCTGAAATGGTCCATCATATGGTGATGTTAGCGATGGGCGCACTGAATCGTTTCGCACGAAAACATGTGTTGATGATTGCAGTTGCGGAGAAACAAAAATTTTTGGCAATGAATGAAATGCAGTGTCGGTGGGGCGTAATTTCTGCATAGCTTTGATAAATTCTGTAACCGTTTCACTAGACGGTTCAGAAGCTTTCTTTGTAGAAAAGAATTCGCCTGGCATTCGTAGCGTAGTACCGTAGACAAGCATTGCTGGCGAACTGCTTATGTCAGGCTTGAATGCGACTCGTAGACCAAGTAGAATAGTAGGCAGAAAATGAGTCCATCTATTAACATCATGGCATAGAATTGATGCTTTAAAGGTACGGTGCCATCTTTCGATAAGTCCGTTTGATTGAGGATGATATGGTGTCGTTCGTAAATGCGTTGTACCAATAGCAGACATCAGTTCGGCGAAAACTGATGATTCGAACTGTCTACCGCGGTCGGATGTGATTCGTGTTGGTACTCCAAATCGAGATATCCAATGAGATAGCAAGGCTTTTGCAACTGATTCGGCTGTAATGTCGGGAATTGGCGCAACTTCAGGCCAACGGGTGTAACGATCAATCATGGTCAAACAGTATCGTTGTCCCTCACATAATGGAAATGGACCAACAATATCGATGTTGACATGTGAAAAGCGTTCTTCTGGTGGTTCATATTTAGCTGGTGAAGATTGTGTATGGCGGTGTACTTTAGAGCGTTGACAAGATTTGCAACATCGGACGAAAACGTTGACATCTTTCCTGATTCCTGGCCAGATAAATCTGTCTGTCATTAGTTTGGTCGTTGCACGCACGCCTGGGTGCGATAGGTCGTGAATCATACCTAGGACTCGGTTTCTAAACTGTTTTGGAATAAAAGGTCGTACCTTTGAAGTAGCTGTGTCGCACATTAATTGAAGATCGCTTCCAGGAATTGGGAAAGGTTTGAGAATCAGTGAATGCTGTCTCAGTGTGTTTGTATTTAAAAGTTGTTGAAGTTCGTCGTCGTCACGTTGGGCTGTGGCGATTTCTGTATAGTCAATTGATGCGCCTACGGACTGAATTCTTGAAAGTAAATCAGCGGTAACATTGTCTTTTCCGGAAATGTGGCGAATGTCAGTTGTAAATTGTCCTATAAAATCAAGATAGCGCACTTGACGAGGAGATGCCTTTTCGAGCTTTTGTTGAAACGCGTATGTTAGTGGACGATGGTCGGTAACTATGTAGCAACTTCGACCTTCTATCATGAAACGAAAATGCCATATACTCTGGTATATAGCGGTTAATTCGCGATCATACGTGCTGTAATTTCGTTGTGCTTTCGTAAGCGCTTTTGAATAAAAACCTAATGGTTGTAGTTGACCATTGGCGATCTGGTGTAAAGCTGCACCGACAGCCGTGGCCGATGCATCAGTATGTAGAACCAATTGAGCTCCGTGCAGCGGGTGGGCCAATATCATTGCGTTGTTCAACTCCTTTTTACATAGATCGAATGCCTGTTCAGCCTCTGCGTTCCATGTTAAAAGAGTGCGGTCGTTTTTCTTGTTCCCAGGTATCATTTGTTGCAGTATAAGCTGATATGAAATTGCATGCGGTAAGAATTTTCGATAAAAGTTAGTCATCGCTAGAAAACTTTTAAGATCTTTAACCATTGAGGGTTTGGGAAAATTCTTTATTACGTCCTGCCTCTCGGGCAATGGTTGTATTCCAGCAGCGTTGACAAAATGGCCAAGAAATTTAATTTCACTTTTTCCGAATTCGCACTTGGCTAGGTTGATTACCAGATGATTGTCGGACAGTCGTTGAAATACTTCCCGCAGGTCGTGGTAGTGTTGCTCAACTGAAGTGGAAGCTATGCAAATGTCGTCAATGAAAGGAAAAGCGTAGTCTAAACCTCGTAGTACTTCATTTATCAGCCTTTGAAAAGTTTGCGGAGCGTTGCACAACCCAAATGTCAAATATTTAAATTCAAACAAACCAAAAGGCGTCGTGATGGCTGTTTTCGGAATGTCTTCTTCGTGTATGGGTACCTGATGAAAAGCTTTAAGTAAATCGATTTTCGAAAATATTACTTTACCGTGTAGATTGCTTGTAAAATCAGTCAAATATGGCAAAGGATAACGATCTGGGACTGTTTGTGCGTTTAAAGCTCGGTAGTCTCCGCATGGTCTCCATGTGCCGTCTTTTTTTCGCACCATGTGTAGCGGACTTGACCAATTGCTGTTCGAAGGTTGGCAAATTCCAGATTTTAACAAAAAATCAAATTCAGCTCGCGCTGCTGCTAGCATTTCTGGCGAAAGGCGTCGAGGTCGTGAATGTACAGGTTGTCCTACCGTTTCGATGCGATGCACTGCGCTGGATTTGGTAACAGAGCCGTATAACGGAAATTTTGTAATGTTTGAAAATTCTGATAAAATTTTTGCAAACGGATCGCTAGAATTAAAAGTTTTTATGTCGGTTGCATGACATGCGATTGGCGATGTTTGAGACGATTTTAAATTGGTAACGTTGTCGATGAGTAAATTGCGTCGCATGTCGATGAGTAGATCATAATGACGCAAAAAATCGGCACCAATGATTGGCGTTGTAACCTCAGCAATAAGGAATGACCAAAAAAATTCTCGTCGAAGACCTAGATCCAGTTTAATTCGTTTTTCACCGATTACCTTAATCGGAGAACCGTTGGCAGCGTAGAGCGTAGTAGAAGTTGGACGTACATCATAAGTTATAGCTGTAAGTGGCAGAATAGAGACATCTGCCCCAGTGTCGACAAGGAATGTTTTGCTTGAGATCTTGTCGTTGATTTGTAAGCGAAATATCTTGCGTGCATCGGTTAAATTTTCGCTCAATTTAACCGCGCTTGTTGGTGATCATAAAAGCGGTACAGTAGTTTCCGCAGCTACTGCATTAGCGGTGCGGTGCACGTAGTTGCATGGACTACGACATTTTTTTGCGCTATGGCCGAATTTCTGGTGATACCAGCACGCGCTGGAATCCGATACTGAACGTCCAGACTGTTGTTGACGGAACTGACGGCGTCGATTTTGATTTGGGCTCCCACGGCTTCGTGATCGTGAACGCGTTGTCGTTGTTTCGAACCTTTTAGTCAGCTCGGCCACTGCTGCTTCTAAAACATCGAAGCGTTTGATTTGAGCTGCGCTGTATATCTTCTGATGCGGGGTAATGGCGTCGATTACTGAGTCTGCAATCTTGGTAAATTCCGCAGCTGTTCCTTTCGATGCTGCGATTACGGCCTGCGCCGCTTCGGGTAACCTTTTGGTCCAAAGTCCTTTTAATGCTGCGTCACCGAGTGTAGTGCCTGCAACTCGTTTCATCTCGAAATAAAGCTCGGACGGTTTTTTGTCACCGAGGGGCAATTCTGATAGGAGTCTGTTGAGGCGTCGTTGTTCGCTGTCAGCAAAATGCTCAATTATTTTTTCCTTTACGTACCGATAACGATCGATGATGGGCAGTGATGCTATGACTTCGGTGAGCTGCGCAATGACATTAGGATCTAATGATGCTAAAATTGTGGTCGCTTTTTGTTTGTCACTTGATATTCCGGAAGCATCGAACCAAAATTCCATTGTCGTAAACCATGCTTCAATGTTCGCACTGGTCATAGGTGGTACTGGCAATCTAGCGTAAGCCACAGACACATTACCTTGAAATGGCTGGTTTGTTGTTGTTGGCGAAGGAAAACCTGTAGCGTTTTGTGGAGGCGTATCTGGCATTTGTGCGGCGAATAATCACTTATCTTAATTTTGTATTTTTTATTACGTCTTTTCTTTATCGCGTCGTTTTTTATATCACGTCTTTTCTTTATCGAGTCGTTTTTTTATTTATCACGTCGGGGTCACCAATTTGGAATCTCAATTAAAATGCGTGAAGTGATCTTAATATTAATGATACTTTATTCGTGATTCCAATCTCGATAGATTAATGATAATATTTTAAAGAAAGTGTAAATGATTAATTATAATTTTGACGATTAAATTACAGCGGCGTGCGTACGCGTCGAAAGTTTAGAGAAGAAGGAAGTGGATCTATTTTAGTGTTGAAAGATCCTTTTTGGGGGGCGTGCCAGTGAGTAGAACAAAGTTTGCTTAGGGTTGCCACATATGTATATTAATGGAGTCCTCCTCCCCTCCTTCTATGCGTTACATAAATTTCATTCAAACAAACACAATATACACTGGTACACAGTGTTAACAGGGTATAAATATAATATTTTAACAAAGGAGAAAAAAAAAATGGAAAAAAAAACATTTGATTTATAAAAAATAATTTATTTAGACTGTTTAAGTCTATTTTAAGTCTCTGACCCACACAGACCATGTGATCCACTCTTTTCTCTTTATGTTCTCCAAAGCAAAAAACAACATTTAATTGCAATCTGTTTTGAGGTTGACAAATTACTTTGACTAACTTCCGGAGACTCATTGTTTTGCTCTTATCAATAATGATGTCAAGTTCATATTTGGCACAAGTCACGTGCACTCAATGTAGTATCCCGTACTCAATGAGCGTCTCATAACTGCAAATTGCTGGGCTGAAACTATCCCCTTAATTACGAATCAACTTTCATTTGAGTTGCGTTCGTCGGTCATGGGGCAAGAGAATAAGCGCAGAAGTATAAAAAGAAAATAGCAGAAGTCGATATGATTTCAGTATGGAGTGTATATGATCAAATTTTTCACATCGCTGATTTATTTGATTATTTTAGTTTATTTCTTAAATTCGCATTTATTTCTGGAACACATGAAGTGAACAGATAAGATTTACAATAAGTAAAAAAAAAGTCACATGAGAGCAATGAAATTCATGCGATAAAATTTGTTGTTGTCATTTTTAGTATCTTCACCTAAGTTAAAGAAATTTTTTGAAAAATATTGAGTCGATAACTCTAAACACACCCCATTTTTCAAACAAAAACAAAATTTTTTACCGATGTCGTCCAATCTACACCAATCTCGCAGAGCGTGATTTTTGACGATCTTTATGCAAAAACAATTGTGATAGCTTTGAAATCAAAAAGTTTTTTAAACAACAAACATATTTTTGACTGATCGTTTTCTCATATAAGCTACATCCAAGGAAAAGAACATTTTCTGCTTTAAAATTTTTTTGCTAACTTTAAAACTTTGGGATGAGTTCGCATTAAAACAGACAAACTGATAGATATGGTTCAAGTCGTCTCGTCGAGCTGACCTAGAATATATGCACTTTACATAATCGAAGATGTCTCATTCTCTGCATAGCAAACTTCATGACAAAGTTAATATGCTCTTTTCGAAAGAGTATAAAAACACTCTCATAACTTAATTTATGCGACCCGATATTTGTTTGCACATCACATGCATTACATGGAAATCATATTAAACCCAATCTTACATCGAACTATCAAGTTGAAATCATTGCAACATTTTTTCATTAGCAATACGAGCGGAATAACATGAGTGAAATTGATTTTTTTACATTTTTTTGTTGAATTGCATTCGTTTACATCGTTTTAGCCTCCATAGGATGGCACGTTGAGTCCCTGATGCGCTCTGGTTGCTTGGGAATTGATATTGAAAGCTGTCAATTTGGATTTGACATAGTTTTCCATTTTTGCAAAACGGCAAAATGTTTTTTATTCAACGCTTTTCTCAATGCCGACAATTTTTTATACGTTTTTTTTTCAATTTGCTTATTTAATTTTTATACCCTGTACCTTATAGTACAAGGTACATTAGTTTTGTGCGCCTCGAAAACGTATGTAACACCTACAAGGGGCGTTGGCAGACCCTATAAAATATATATATTCTTGATCAGAGTCGAAAGAGAAATTCATTTAGCCATGTCTGTCCGTCCGGCTGTATGAACACATCTATTTTGGAAACTATTATATGTAGAACCACAATTCTTTCTCAATTCTGCTGTACCATACGCATATCAAGTTTATTTTGTGTTTCCTTTCCGGGGCTTAGTTTATTGGTGAGGGGCAAGTAACTGGAGCTAGTAAGGTAAAAAAGTACAAAAGTATTTTTATCTCGGTTGTATTTTGAAATAGGAACATCAAATTTGGAGTATATTTGGCGGACTCGAACCCCAAGAGGCTAGAATTGAATGGAATGATAACATTCCATAACAGCCGTTACAAATTTCGAAGTCGAGTACTCGCGATTGCATTTCCATACTGGTTTGTTATGTTGTGTTTTACGTGTACGTTTTGAATATATTATTAGCTTTATGGCAAACAGCAGCGCTATATTTGAACTACATTGAAGTACGAAGTAGAGGTGGAGAAGTATCGATAGCACTATCGGCACTATCGATGGTTGGGCGCTATCGAGCGACTACTTGTTTTTTTTCAAGTACTTGTGCATTCCTGCAACGTCCGTGGAATCCTAAAGAATTTTTAGCAAGGCGGGCCAAATTGTTTCAAAGAGGCGAACCAGGCTCAAGGGGGACAATATTATTATTCTTTTGTTTTTATATCAAAATTATTGGATTAAAAAACATTAATTTTCTTGTTTACATTAAAAAAAAACAGTAAGGGAGCATTTTTCGGCCTTGCCGAAACTTCTCCGTAAATAGACGAGATACAAGATTGCAAAATGTAGTGAAGTTTGACTACATTGCCTTCTTTAAGACAGATTAGAAAATGGGCGTGGCTACGTGTATGACTCTAATTGAAAATTAAAAAAGATTTTCTAATAAGAATAATTGGGAAAACGTTTGCAAGAGTATATAAGTTTCGGCAAAGCCGAAAATAGCTCTCTTACAGATTTCTTAATTGCAATAAACAAATTAAAAGCAGACATCTTTAACTGGTATTTAACGAATTTTATTATAAAACGTATTTATGTTGAGTGAAAAACTTTAAAATCATCTATGTAAGTGTTGGATGCATGAGAATGGTGAAATGTTTTCCGCACATAAGCCTCACATTTCATTGCTTTAAAAATTTGAAAAGCTTTTATGTATATAAATGTTTTCTAAAATACTACAATTTCGCAAAGAGTATTGTATTGTTTCTTCGTTTGCGTTAATATTATTTTAAGTATTACAATAAATGTACAATAGACGACTGTGATTTTCCCACGCCACTTTTCATATTCTTTTGATATTACGATCGTCATAAGTCTAGCACAAATACATAAATAATCTAAAAATGTGAAAAGAAAATCATCTTGATACAGTGGTAGCAAATTAACTAGAGCTTTATTAAATATTCATTGCTTAAAAATGCTTAAAACAGGCAGAAAAATGACAGACGGGAAAAAGAAAATTATATATGTACGTCGGTGAGAAGAAGAAAAAGATTTTTAACTTAAAATGAGCCAGCGTATTTATGTCGTGAACATCCTAAGAGCTTAACTTGAGTTAATGCAATAACCGTGTTTGAACGTGCCACAATAGCGCACAATTTCGCTTAGACGCCCAACCGCCCATTAAAAGTCAACTGCCACAGAAAAACGGTCACGACGAGCGCACCCACGCAACAACGAAACGCCATGCCATGCCGCCCTTGACGCAACGACATTAAATTGCGCCCCACAGCGTCTTAAATGCGCAGCCTAAGGCAACTTCCATGTCGAAGACTGACTCGAAGGCGAGAATACAATGAAACTTTGTTTTTCTACATGGGCTTTTGAAATTGCTTTTTATACTCTTCACGAAGTGAAAAGTATTATAGTTTTGTCACGAAGTTTGTAACACCCAGAAGGAGGCGTGGCCGACTATACAAAGTATATATATTCTTGATCTTGATGACAAGACGAGTTGATATAACCATGTTCGTCTGTCTGTATGTTTGCAAGCTCCTCCCTCAGTTTTGAAGCTATCGACCTGAAATTTTGCACAGACCCTTCTATTTTATTACGATGACACATTGGTCGGAACCAGCGAGATCGGACCACTGGAACTGGTAGCAACCATACGAAAAGAAGAAAACAAAAAAATTTTCATCGTTGTATGAAAAACTTTTTTGTTTTCCAAGATAGAGCGCTGAAATTATACAAGTAGTAATAAACCGTAGCTAGAAATGCCTGAAAGTTTCATTGAGATCGGACTGCTGGAACTGGTACCTGCCATACAAAATGAAGAAAAAAATACAAAATACAAAATGAATGAAGATAAGCAAAGTTTAAATCGTTGTATGGGAAACTTTTTTGTTAATTGACTTGAAACTTTATACTTATGTTGATAATGTGGATTAAAAAATTTGTATATCAAAATGGACGTGGCACCACCCACATATGACCAAAACCAATAGTTTCCATATATCTGGCAATCAATGAGGTATATTGATTTGTAGGCTATGTGTACAAAAAGTAATAAGATTCCAAAAATAAAATAGGCGTACCTCAAAAGGTGTCATGAAGAGTATACATCTTTGGCAAGGCCGAAGATAATGTCCTTACTGTTTTTTTCGTTCTATTTCTTTTTATACCCTGTACTCACTGTGTACTAGAGTATATTGTGTTTGTAGGCCGAAATGTATGTAACGCATAGAGGAGGGGGACCCCATAAAGTATATATATTCTTGATCAGTCCGTCTGTCCGTCCATCCTCAACAATGGTTTAAGGAAACTATAAGAGATAGAGACTTGAGACTTGGAGGATAGACTCGTAAAGCTCGGCAGCAGATCAAGTTTGAACGGTTTTGTGCCACGCCCACTCCTTCGCGCCCAACCAGGACCGCCTACATTTTGATAAGGTTATAACTTGAACACCAGGAGCGATACAATCATGAAAGTTGGTATGTAGACTCAGTAAGTGAAGATCTACAAAACTCTGTACCATAATTTCTCCCCTTCCCCTCATTACCCCTCAAAAGGTCCTTTATTGTTAATTACTATATCTTCAAAACTATATAAGGAAATTTTGTATGTAGACTCAGATTGTTTTTTGATGCGTGACAACAAACAAAGTCAATTACATATACACATGCAGATTTAGAGTGCACAGCAGGTCCCCTTGTTCTACGCTGTGTGTGTGTGTGTGTGTGTGTGTGTGTGTGTGTGTGTGTGTGTGTGTTTGTGTGTGTGTGTATGTGTGTGTGTGTGTGTGTGTGTGTGTGTGTGTTGGTGTACATGTTATTGTTGCTCAATGGCTGCCAGCTCTGTCATATTTATTGTACATCTTCTGTACGAGGTATGTTCAAAAAGTAAAGTGACTTTTCAAATTTCGCAGGCAACGTATTTTTGATTATCGATTTTTTGGTTTTGTTGTGTTGCTACACTCTTTTCGAATATCTGTACCAAATTTCAAGTGAATGGCATTTTTTGTTTGGTTGTGGGAGGCGTGAAGGTTATAAGTATTTTGCATGCTCGGCGATTTCAAATTTCAATTTTTTTTTATACCCTGTACATACTGTACCAGGGTATATTGTGTTTGTTTGGCCGAAATGTATGTAACGCAGAGAAGGAGGGGAGGGGGACCCTATAAAGTATATATATTCTTGATCAGGACGACAAGACAAATTGATTAAGCCATGTCCGTCCGTCTGTCCGTCCGTCCGTCCGTCCGTCCTCACCAATGGTTCTCGGAAACTATAAAAGATAGAGACTTGAAATTTGGAGGATAGACTCGTGATGCTCGGCAGCAGATCAAGTTTGAACGGTTTTGAGCCACGCCCACTCCTTCCCGCCCAACCAGCTACGCCCACTTTTTGAAAAGGCTATAACTTGAACACCAGAAACGCTAGAACAATGAAATTTGGTATGTAGACTAAGTATGTAAAGACCTACAAAACCGCATACCCCAATTTTCCCCCCTCCCTTTAATTACCCCTCAAAAAGTGTTTTATTGTTAATTACGATATCTTCAAAACCATGAAAGGTACGAACCTCAAATTTTGTATGTAGACTCAGTAAATACATGTCCTTAAAACTGCATACCAGAAAATACCCATTTGTATTTTTGACTACCCCTCAAAGACCACCAAACTTACATTTTTTGTAAATTTCACTTTTTCTTTTACAAAAATTTGTATATCTCCACAACTATATCAGATACGAAATTGAAGCTTTGTATGCAGACTTCATAGATGTATATCTTTAAAACTGCATACCAAGTTTTTCCCCCCTACCCTTAATAACCCCTCAAATAGTGTTTGCATGTCAAAGCCTACATCTCCGAAATTGTTGAAGGTACGGACCTGAAATTTTGTTCGTAGACAAAGTATATATAACTTCTTAAGACTGCATACCAGAAAATACCATTTTGTATTTGGACTACCCATTAGAGGACGGCAAACTTAAATTTGGGTAGATTCCAGTTTATTTTTATTAAAATATGTATATCTCCACAACTATGAAATATACATGTCTGAAATTTTGTATGCAGATTCAGTTAATATACGTCCTTTAAACTGCATACCGAAAAACACCCCTTTATTTCATGGCTTCCCCCTCAGAGATCAACAAACTCGAATTTTTCGAGAATTCCTCACTTTTGACTGATTTTTTATATTTGGAACACCATTTAAATGGGTGAGGGTATGTGCAGGGTATTATATGGTTGAGTATACTCAACTATACCGCCCTTACTAGTTTTAAAATAAAATTAAGGACTCCGTAACACTTGAAATGTTGACAGTGACATACAGTGAAACTGTTCTGAGTAAATAAAATGTTAACAAGTGGTACAAACTCTTCCAAGATGCCCGGGAAGATGCCAATGACGAGCCCCGCTCTGCACGCCCAAGCACGTCAACAACTGATGAAAACATTCAAGCACTGAACAAAATTGTCTTGGAAAATCGTCGAATCACTATCAGAGAAGTTGCTGAGGATGTCGTTATATCGCTTGGCTCGTGCCATAAAATTTTTGTAACGTTTTGAGCATGAGACTTGTGTCAGCGAACTTTGTTCCGAAATTTCTAAATTTTGACCAAAAGAACCGTCGCATGAGCATCGCTCAAGAGCTGTTGAATGACGTCAACGACGACCCAGACTTACTCAAAAGGGTCATAACTGGTTATGGTATCGAAACCAAAGTTAAATCGTCCCAATGGAAGCGGGCAGAAGAGACAAGACCAAAAAAAGCACGCCAAGTTCGATCAAATATCAAAGTTCTGCTCACTTACCATATGGCCGTACGGTCAATAAACAGTATTTTCTGGAAGTTATACGCCGTTTGCGAAAATCAATACGAAGAAAACGTCCTGACTTGTGGAAAAACAATTCATGGCTTTTGCATTACGATAATGAGAGATTTTTTGAGAGATTTTTTAGCCAAAAACAACACCACATTCACCGGATTTGGCCCCAAGTGACTTTTTCTTGTTCCCAAAACTAAAGAGACCTATGAAAGGACGGAGATTTGCAACGATTGAAAAGACAAAGAATACATCGCTGAAATAGCTCAAGGCTATACCGAAAAGTGCTTATAAGAAGTGCTTTGAGGATTGGAAAAACCGTTGGCATAAGTGTATTGTATCTGAGGGGGATTACTTTGAAGGGGACAACATTAATATTGATAGATAAATAAATATTTTTTCTTAAAAATAAAAAGTCACCTCACTTTTTGAACACACCTCGTACAGAGTTTGATTCACTACACATACATGTCGATGACGCATCGATGCTTTTTCGGTTCGGCACATTTTACATTTATCATCTGAAACAATGGACAATGAATGATTTTCCAGCACTTTTTAGGTTGACATTTATTCAAGCATATAATTTTTTTTTTAGTTGCCTTGAATCTTTTAATTTCTTTATTGCATGCTTTTGTACGAAATTTCATAGACATGTTGCAATTGAATTTGTTTTGTTTCACAACACAACATACGAATAGCATACAAATGAGCATCCTGCACAAAAGTTGTGAATTCTTTACGTTGACAAACAATTAAACCAATTTAAATCAAATTGGCATCCCGGCATAAATCCAACACCTTAAATATCTGATTCGTGTCGTATTTGTGTTAGTGTTGAATTTGATTATTCAAACCGAATGTTATGTAAAAGTTTATCCTTACTTTCGTGGCAGGTTCCACCTTGGTTTTATTTTTCCTTTTTCTATTTTTTTAAGGGTTTTATCGCTTAGCGAATTGTAATTAGAAAAGTTTGACTTTTTCATTGCATTAAAATCTTAAATTTCCGTTTTATGCGTAGACTTCCGTTTCGTGGCGTTGAACACCTTTCGTGGCATCTAACCTCTAAGTAATTTGCTAAGCCATAAAAAGAGATAACTGAAAATTGGTTTCCAAACTTGCTAAGTACAATTTGTTTTGGTTTTCAAAGGTCGAGTTATGCCATGGCAATAAAATAATTTGTATCTTTTGCTTAAGGCAATACGAATTCGTGCAATTAAAAGTTCGAAGATTTTACCAAATAAGCATTATTCATTGGCCGATTGTCATAATTTTTGTAAGTATAGAAATTTTCATAGCAACTTGTCAACCTGTGTAGACATTCTTGAGGCCTCGTGTCAAAACAAATTTCACTTTAATGCATTCATGTAAAATTTAGAGATTGACGGCATTTTTCGGTTTTTGTTTTTATGTGCCTTGCCACGCATACCTCCTTGCTGTATATATATAAATATATATAATTATATATATATATATTTATGTGTGTGCGTGTATAGCTTTGTTTTTGTAGCTTTTGCTTGCATAAATAATCAATCAAAATGTAAATAAACTTTTGTTGCACAACTTACATTTTCATGTTATGTTTTTCAATCCACGAAAAAAAAATTCAAAAACCAGTAAGGGAGCTGTGCAGAAACTTATATACTCTTGCAAACGTTTTCCCAATCATTCTTATTAAAAAATAAAAAATCTTTTTTTAATTCTCCAATAAGAATCATATACGTAGCCACGCCTATTTTCTAATTTGTTCGAAGGCAATGTAGTCAAGCAATCTTGTATCTCGTCTGTTTACAGAGAAGTCCTATTTTTAAGTTTTTCGCTGTATGGGTGGTACCACGCTCTTATGTCCGATTCTTATAAAACTTTGGATAATAGTCAGGCATTAAGAAAAACACGTAATTGCAAGATTTGGTCTGTTTATATTCAAGAACAAAAAAGTTTTTTTAACAAAAATCTTCAATTTTTACGTGTTTTTATTAATGCCTGAGTATAATCCAAAGTTTTATAAGAATCGGACATAAGGGCGAGGTACGGTCCATATAGTAAAAAACTTAAAAATAGGATACAAGAGATACAAGATTGAAAAATGTAGTGGAGTTTGACTACATTGCTTTCTTTAAGATTATTAGAAAATCCACGCCCATTTTCTACGTATTTCTACGTATATAATTCTTATTGGAAAATTAAAAAAGGATTTTCTTATTAGAATAATTGGGAAAACGTTTACAAGTATGTAAGTATATTAGTTTTGGCAAGGCGAAAATAGCTCCCTTTATGGGGTTTCTTTGTTATAGAAGCTCATAGCTAATTAACACGCTTGCTAATTCGTCAAAACCAAATCAGAGCGAAAAAAGTCGTAATTTTGTTTTTGTTTATAACTTCTCACGAGTCCCTTAGCTAACTTCAAAGCAGCATTTATTCTCAGATAAATAATTCATGAAGCTCTGAGGCAATAAATCATCGTTTATATTATTAGCATGGGATCAAACAAGCGCCAATAATACGAGACAGCTTGATATGCCGTGTGTTGTACTTGTATGTAACATACATACACACATATGATGTTTGTTTGTATGTATGTAAAATTTAACCGAAAACCAAATCAACCTCAATTAGCAAGGGATACATAAATGCGTCGAAAATGTTTTGGTGCAGCATCAAAGCTTGTTAGACGGGACAACATTAAATTGTTGTATATTTATGTATGTGCTGTACAGCGAGTAAAACTAACACGTCATGTGTATGTGAAAATGGACACGTTTGTTAGCCGTCAAGTGGGCACAGTATATGTATGTATCGGCTTGGGCTTCCGTTGGCAAGTAGTAGACAATATCAACATACACACACACACGTGCAAATTAATAACGGACTTTGCAGACACCTGCAAAGCTTCGTCCTGCTCAGCAGTGACTTGTTCACTCTGTGTGTGTATGTTTTTTGGTCACTTTTGTGTCCTTTTGCCGGCTGACTGCGTGTTTTAAGCTTTGGCCTTAATACCCTTTTGCTGTTGCCGTCGCTATTGCTATATTGAGTAATGAACAGACATGCATTTTTCTATGTTAGCACTTGCAACTTAACACATTTCATTTTAAGCAAAATGGTGTGTAAAACGGCGCTCAAGGTTGACAGATTGTTATTGGATTTAATTGCATATATTATAAAAAAAGGAACAATTTTCAAGAAGCAATTGTAAGAGCTAGCAAATTTTTAATAACTTGAGCTTGTGGCACACATTGGGCTTGAAATATTGATGTTTATGGTGCAATTGCTACTACACGGGTTGATGTGTGTGTGTGTGTGTGTGTCGTGAGTGATTCTGTAGAGCGAAAATTTCCGTTAGTCGTAAAAGCAGCCGTTTCCTGTAACACCTTAACATGTTCAGTGTGTTTCCGTCGATTGGGATTTGTGAAGTTTGGGATTTATGGTATTGAAAACTTATGCTCTGCAAATTTATTGTTATTGATGCCAACAGAGCAGTGTGGGTGTGTGTGTGAGAGTTTGTGCAGCGTAAGAGCTAAAGCCCAAAATATTCGTCAAAAAAAGAAACCAAAGAAAGTGAGTTGAATGCATTAGTTTGCAAAATTGTGTAAGGAAAACGAAAAAATATTAAAAAAAAGGAGAAGATTCAGAACTTGATGCGCAACACAGCTTTTCGGTAAATATTATAAATAATATATTTTTCAATTTTGCGCTTATCGCACTTATTAACTCGTTCTCGTTCACCTTGTGCCACTGACAAGCGCACAAAAACAAAAAAAAGAGAAAGGGAGCTATTTTCGGCTTTGCCGAAACTTATATACTCTTTTTGGCAATTGTTCTTATTGGAAAAACCTTTTTATCAACTTTCAAATAAGAATACGTAGCCACGCTCATTTTTTAATTTGTCTTAAAGAAAGCAATGCAGTCATACTTCATTTCATTTTGCAATCTTCTGTCTCGTCTGGTTACATAGAAATCCCATTTTAAAGTTTTTCTCTATATATACGGTGCCACGCCCTTATGTCCGATGCTGTAAAAACTTTGGAATACAGTCAAGCATTAATAAAAACACATAATTGCACAGACAGACATGACTTTGAACTCGTCTCATCGTGCTGATCAAGAATAAATTTACTTCGTTTCTCAGCGTTGCAAACTTCATGACAAAGTTATTATACTCTTTCTTACAAGCGTATAAGAAACGAGCACGGCGAAAAAAGGTGTCTTAATAGGGTTTTCAAATTTTTCAAAGTGAGCGCCTGAGGTTGTTTTCAACGCTACAGTAACTGCAGTTGCCGCTGCCGTCCTCGCTGCTGTGCTAAATGCTTTTCGAGCTTTTATTCGTGTTGCCTTAACGTGCGCATTTTTTTTATCTGCGCTGCATAAACGCATAAATTCGCTTATTAAAGCAACTTAAAATAGAGATAGCCAAAATGAATAGTGGCATGGATGTGAACAAATACAAAACTTGTGCCACAGTTAGTTCTTTTATTTTTTATATTTTTCTTTGCTTAAAACGGTGTCAAGGTAATTTTTAGCTGTTGCCTTTAATGTATTGCTCTAAATAAAAAGTATGAAATGCATTGCTCAGCAAAAGAAATGTTACGTGATTTCTTTGATCTTCTATTGATTTTATGTTTAAAAATGTATCTCAAAAAAAACTTTAATGTTTTTTCTTATTTTATATTTAATTTTTTTTAATGAATTAAAAGATTTTATTGTATTTCCTATTTCATATCTGCTGCTTCATCGCACACGCACACGCATAGACTATTCACACACACAAAAAGAGCATTTGCCCTTAAGTAAAGCATTTCAACGCAAAACAAGTGTAAATCAAATGAAACCTAATAAAATATAAACGCTGCAAAACGAACTAAGCAAGTGGAATGGCAAAAGAATTGGAGTCAGCAACTTTATGTTCTATTGCGTTACATTTGATTCATGCTACTATATGCTCCAAGACTTACATGTTCAGTTAAAATTCGTTTCGGTTTGCCATAAAAAAGAGTGAAACATGTTTTGTTTGCCAGCAAAAGGTCGTAGGTGTATGTAACATGTATATCATACATACATACACATATATACACATACAACATCAGCAACAGCATGTATGGCATCCGCTGCCGTACCAACCCCAACGCCCAAAAGGGCCCATTGATGTACATTGCTGTATTGTTCCTTCTGCGCCCGCTAAACAAAAAAACTTTTCTACTCGGGGTGCTTTTGTGAAAATGCTTGTTTGAATCCAAGATTTTTGCGCTATGCAGTCAGCCAACGGGTGAAAATATGTAACAAAGTTTGAGAAGTGCGACGGGTAAAAAACATTGGCAATGTGCGTGTTTTTTTTGGTTTACGATGTTGTATGTTGAAGATGGCATGTTGCCATTAGACTGCGAATTATTATTATACAAGTAAAATAAAGTATTTTTTATGCGCGGTAACGGTTTTGGCAGACAAATATTATTTAATAAATTTTCTGCATACAAAATACAATTAAAAGAAAACCCAGTAAGGGGGCTCTTTCCGGCTTTGGCGAAACTTATATACTCTTGGAAACGTTTTCCCAATTATTTTTGTTTGAAAATCCTTTTTTAAATTTTTCAAATAGAACCATATACGTAGCCACGCCCATTTTCTTATTAGTCTTAAAGAAAGCAATGTAGACAAACTTTACTACATTTTGCAATCTTGTATCTCGTCTGCTTACAGAAAAGTCCCATTTTTAAGTTTTTCGCTGTATAGGCGGTTCCAAGCCCTTATGCCCAATTCTTATAAAACTTTGAATTATACTCAGGCATTAATAAAAACACGTATTTACAAAATTTGTTCTCTTTACATTCAAGAACAAAAACGTTTTCGAATAAAACGCTTCTTTTTGGCCGTTCGTTCCTATGGGGTCTATATGCTATAGTACCCCACCCCTATCATGACCATTTTTGCACCATATCTTTGTTTATGCCACAGAAAACCATTTGCAAATTTTTGATAGCTTTTTGGTTGCTAACTCCAAAAACACACCATATTTAAAGAAAAAACCTAATTTTTTACCTATGGTCCGACCGAAATTATTCTAAGATATACAATGCCATGACATACATATCTTAAGAAATTCTGCGTTTTAATTGTTTCGATATGTTTGAAAATCTAGGAGGAGTTTGTATTGAAACAAACAGACAGACAAACAGTCATGGCTACTGAGCTCGTCTCATCGTGCTGATCAAGAACATATACATATACTTTATATAGTCGGAGATGTCTCCTTCTCTGCTTTGCAAACTTCACGACAAAGTTAATATACTCTTTAAAAAGTTTTAATGAATTTTGAATATACATATATATGAATAAGCTCACTAAAATGGGAAAGATTTATATTATATGACAATATATGTATAATCACGTAAAGCAAATGTTTCTCATGAAATCACGTAACATTAACGTGTGGTCATTATAATTTATTGCAAGAAAACATTTAATAGGAAATAAATTCATTGAAAACTTTTTATCATCAATTTCTTTGAGAAATATATGATCTATAGAAGTGTCAAAAAGTATTAAAGTTGTTAAAAATCATTGCAATAATTCAGATTTGCTAACCCGCTGCAAGCAAACGAACGTGTTCTTAACGATGTTACTGATTTTTCTAGCACTTGCTTCACTGGTAAGAGAGAATAAATAAGTATTTGGTTAAATCGCTTTGTTGTACAAAATACAATTATAGTTGACGCCTGCATTGTTTGCGCATTCGGAAGTGCGACCAAATGTACAAACGCTTGACGCCGCCAATAAAACTTTAATAACCAATCAAGCCCAAGCATTATACAATGGCGATTGTCGTAATGTTCTGCTTAAAGTGTTGATACAGGAGCTTTATAAAAATTCTTTAGATTGCGTAGAAGGCGCAAAAATTATTATTGGCAAGGCAATGGATGAATTGAAAGCGTCTAGAGAGGCAAACGGCGAATTGAAATTAAAATTATTGGAGTTTTCGGACTTTATGAACAATGCCGAGAAACTTACAATAAGCAACATGGTTGACTATTGTGTTAAGCTAAATATAACGAAATCTAAAGAAGATACTGAGACATTGCGGGCAACATTGTTGGACTTCACGAATGCCGTTGCGGAGGTTGAGCGGCTGGAACCTCATCTGGCGAAGGTACCCAAAGTGACGACAATAATGGCATGCACAAAGGCCAGCATCATGATGGAGAGCTCATTGTTTTCAAATACGACGAAATCGGAAAATATTTTAATCAAGACGTTGGAAAAGCATGGAGTTCAGGCATTTTTGCATTTATTGAGCATGATTCGTGTTTCGTGTCACAAAAATATCATCGACAAAATGCAAACCTGCATTAGCACCATGAGCAGCACACAGCTCAAGGAACAAGCAAAGCTTTTGGCATTATTCGAAAAATATCGAAATGAAAATTCAACTGACAATATTCAAGCAATTCTTCATTATTATTCACGTTCTGGAGATCGTGCTCAATCCAATTAACTGTTTTGTTTTGTCTAAATTTTCATATTTTTGTTCGTATTTATGTTTATTTGTTATTGTAGTGGATGTTTTCTTCCAATATTATTTTTAATTTTAGCTATTATCATATATTAAAATACTTCTTTTAAAATGCTTTAATAGTTTTTTTTTCAACTTTGACCAAAATAAAAAAAATGTAGTTACCAGTTGGTCAAACCTAGCCTCTATCATATCTCTTGACCGATTCAATTGAAATTTAAATTTGGAATTTGACTCACCACATGGACATATGTAGTAAACTAGAATCATCCCCAAGTTCGTATTGATAAGCCCAAAAACAACCACAGTTTTCAATTTAATTTTTAATACTTTTAGTTGATTCGATGCGTCTAGGCTTCAAGATTAAAACGCAATTCACCTTTCTAAATTCCGATAACCCAATCAGTCGAAATTGTATTTTATTTTTTTTTTTTTTGAAGGTTGTATGTATCACAACATATATGATATATAAATTGAAAGTTGTTTTTAATGGGTCGTTAAAGAAAATCCTCAAAAAAAAAAATTCTCAAACAGGCCGTCAAACGGGAGAACAACCAAGGGAGAACAAGTGTCGATTATCGACCACGACTCTGATATAAAATTAAAAAATAAAAAATAATAATATAAACTATAAAGTACTAAAATAATGCCAAATTTTAAAATACTTACTCATGAAAAAATAAAAAAATATTATTTGAACATTATAAGGAAGAACTCATTGCTGATGCAGTTAGCTTATTTCGGCACACAACCGAAATCAAACTAAATTACAAAATGTAAACAAACAATCGGTAAGGTGCCGATGGCATCCACATTCCAATGCCGGCACGTGCTGCCAAAATAACAACAAAAATATGCAACCTGGAAGTCCTGCACGTGCTGCAAATGACATCCAACAGTGCGCAGACTCAACACGAGGCTCTTTGTCGTGTTGAACTTGCTGGGATGGAAAGTGATAAATGAAGTCAAGTTCGCAACAAACAATTGATGTGCACCGTGCTGAGCTGATAGCGGTAGAATATTTGCGACGACTTATTCAATGTTCAGTTAGAAAGCGTTTCTGATGGTCGACGGTTGTTGAGCGCGCGTAATTATTTTTTCTGCGCCGCAATTCAAATAAATAACGCGAAAACGAATAAAACTGCAACTTGTTCAAAAAAAATATATACACAGAATATTTAACAAATGATAAACAATGAGGTAAAAATATAATTCATAAACAAAACAACGGAAAACCAGAAATTAATGACTTAAAATTAAAAAAAAAAAACAAAAACAAAATTGTTAAGTGTATTAAATGCGCGTGTGATGTGTTTGTATCATGAGTGCCAAAATCATGGCAATCAAAGCGTGCATTATACGAGTGCATATTTTTGTAAACATGTTTGCTAAATAAATACCATACGCTACCGCCCTCCCCCATTGACATATGCGTGCATGTTTCCCTTGAAGGCATGTGACTTTCACCTTCATTCATCATATTATAATTGTGCGTTCCTTAACCCATTGGTGACAGCAGTCATCACCGTAGGACATAAGCAACGTGTAAAAGTGAAAACTTTGTTTGCTGCTTTAGAGGCTTAAGTATTAAAGGTGCTTTTGGTGTGGCGGTGTCTGTGCCTGTGTTAGTATCTGTGTCTGTGTCTATGTCTGTGCCCGACAACAGTGTATATCGTTGCGACGCAGCCGTGTGACTCGGTTGTGACATTGAGTTGGTTGTTTGTGTTCGGTTGTAAATATGCAAAATACACGGGCAAAAATTGTTTTGGTGCTTTTAGCATAATTAAACACGACAAGCGTTGGTAACATCATCAGTGACATGCTTGGGATGTCGCATACAACTTGGTTTGCAGTCAAGGTTACCTTAAGACAGTTACACGGAAAACTTTATATTAGTTGAACGCTGCTTTAAGTCAATTGCTACTTTCCGTCTGAGGTGCGAATAATGATTTAATTATTTTTTAAAGCTGATATTTTTAGTTTGCTGTGCTTTTGACTTGATAATGTAATCAAGGACAACGTTTCAATTAAAAGAAATGAAAAAAGTTAATTAAATGAGATTAAAAAATAGTTGATTTTATTCTAAAGCCACACTAAGTCTTAATTGACGGCAAAGAAATCCCATGAGCCACGAAAGTATGTCAAATCAGGAAAAGTGAGTGCCGTAAGGCAGTAAACAAGTGAAAAAAACATACAGACAAAGAAGAACTGCCAATAAAATTAAAATGTAACTCAAGCTGAAACTACTTTGTTTGCGATTAGCACTTTGCTGAATTATCAAGGGACTGAAGTGAAATACTTGAATGTTCTTGAGCATGAAACCAAAGAACCAACGAACGAAAGAACGACCAAGTGAGTGAGAAAGTGAGTGAATGGATGATATTGACAAGCCTTGTAAGTGCTGAGTGCAACTTCAGTTAAGTAAATGAAAAGTATGTCAATATATTGATTGTATAATGGACGGGATAATGGCAAACAAGGACAGGTATTTCACATGGGTAGCGTCAATCAGCCTACAAAAAAATAAGAAATACACTCGATGGCAATGACAGACACATGCCGGAAACGGAAAGACATAGCAAACGCACACGCCAAAAAGTAGCTGAAATAAATAAACTCATGCGATAAATGCAAAACCAGGAAAAAATACATGGAAGAAGGAACATTACAACATAGTATTAAAAAGACCAGTAAGAAATTGCAATCGAGAGTCCCCGACTTTGACATATCCTAAACCTTATGTATTTAAAGACTGTTTGAGGGAGTTGCCCTTCTTTTCAATTCCCATTCAATTTCATAAATACCAATTTTCACTTATTTAGATCAATTGGTTTCAGAGATTCAAGATTTTTCTATATTAGCTATACGTGGGCGTGGGCGTGGCTATGGCCATTTTTTTATTCTATTTTTTGGGCTTCAACTAAGCTTTAGATACTCCAAATTTGATGATTCTATCTCAAAAGACAACCGAGAAAATTCGACTTTTATACATTTTACACGAGGTAACTCCAGGTATTTGCCTCTCACTCCAAAACAAAGCCTCGGAGGGGAACTAAAAAATAAATTTGATCTACGTATTGAATGACAGAATCGATCTGTGAATTTTGGTTCTACACATTATAGTTTCCATTGCTAAATCGACTTCTCTTTCGATACTGATCAATAGTAAATATATATATATATATTGTTTGTTCCATACATTTTCGACGTGCTCAAAACTTATATACTCTTGTACCATAAGATACAGGGACATAACAAGCGGAAATGTAACTTCAAAAGCATTTCAACGGAAATGTTGCTCTCAAAAATGGCGGTCCTTTCGCGTTCGTCGTAACTTTATTCACTCACTTTTTACGTTTGTACGCTACTGTCTTCTTCGTTGTCGTCATCACCATCGTCATCAGGATCAACATCATAGACATCGACTTCGACATACACGTGTTTCTTTAATTAGATAAAGTTTGTTTGCATTACAAATACTGTTAGCAATTTGCAAAATTCAACTTTTTCTTGACAGGGCAGAGTCGAGAAAAAGCATTGCGTTGATTGACGCACGCCTAGTCAAATAGAACGGCAAACTCGTCTCAGACATGCTCCTGCAATTTGCTTTGTGTCAAAAGAAATATATATGTATGTATGTATGTATTGTATATGTATTTACAATTGCTCATTTGCGCATCTGCCGAAAATGCTCACAACTTTTCATAAATATTTATTCATGTAAAATACATATTTGTTGTTTGTTGTTGTCATTTATTTTAGTCTAAAAATGTTTTCATCTTATTTCAAAATAAGAAAAATAAAGAGGAAAAAAATAAAACGAAGTATGAAAAATTCGTGCGAATTTATTTTCAACGAAAATACAATTTCAAGAGTTTTTGGCATTTCTTTTTGATGAGCAAAATTTATTGGCACGCAGCGTAATGTATTGTTGTTATTGTTGCTGGTGCAGTTGTCGGCGTCTGTAGGCCAGTAGCGGGAAACCTATGATTTGTTTAGTTTTTGAAACGCATTAAAAATGCGATTTCTAATATGATTTCGACAAAAAGGAAAACAATCTGGAAAATTTAAGAAAATGGTACAATGAACTTCATGTACAAAACCAACATGCTACTAACACAAATCATTACTCTTGTTTCGTAAGAATATAGAAGAGGATTATTGTATATAAGTACATATCTATATACATATGTATATATATGTATATATTGTGTGAAGCGTATAACAGCACGAGAAGTTGCACACAAAGTCACCAAATTGGAGCAGTAAAACGCCTTGAGCTACACAATGCTACACAAAAGTTTCACTGCCTCTTTAATAAGTAGACTTATATACATATGTATGTCCATATATAAGTGTGAGAGTATTTTGTTGCGGTACAAAGTATTTCCAAAATTTTGTGTTTGCTTAAATTTTGTATAAAAGTTTTTCAGAGCCAAGCATGAAATAAAGATCTGAATAAATCGTCAGCCTAGCCGAAGTACCAAATACCATAGTCAATCCCAATGGGCCGCCCAAAGTTAAGTACTTGGACGCAATGGTAAAGGACGCATTGAAAATGCCGTTAAACGAACTAAGCTATTGATAGCTGTGCCATATTTTTCGACTACCACTCTTTCCTCCTATTTTGTGTGTGTGTGTTGTTGCTTTTTTCGTCAAGGACCGCGTCTTAAGTTTAAAGAGTCTCAAGCCTATTTCTATTTCAGTTTTCGGTTTCTCGCACGTAAAAGTGTCATGGAAACGTATAATAGAATAAAGAATATAAAGAGACCACACTTTCTGTATACATATATTGCCGACCGAGATTACTTTAAATACTTTAAACGCAAGCCCAATCAAATTGGTCTGAAATATCAGCAAACTAACATGATGGAAGCAACTTTGGTTTTTAAAGATATTTCATTTTAATTGAAATTTAATGCTTTTCTAATTTGCTTCATTGTTTACAGCAACGAAACAACATGTTGTTGACGCATTTAATAAGTCGTATGGAATGCAAAAATATAGCCAATTGCCGCAGTTATTGGGCAAAAGGAATTTATCAGCATCGTAAATGAAATGTCTCAGTTATGTTTGCGTTTATTTCACATCACCAACAACAACAACATTCCGACCAACATTTTAAGCCATGACCGACCGCAGCTATCAGCCACACCGTCAGCGACCACCTGACATTGAGGAGGCACTCTCCTCTATGCTATGGACACCGTATGAGCGTACGCCCACCAATAGCTCCTCGGAGGATGACGTCGATCAGCTGGAAAAACAAATGTCACTGAAACATCGCAAGCGACGCAAATCACAGCACGTCCTTGAACAATGCACCGCAGCCTCATATGTTGCGATTGATGGCAGTTATTTCGGCGTAGATGATGCTGCCACAAATGCGCTTTGTAGCGTTAGAAATTCAATTTCATCACATTACCACTCAACACTACCAACAACAGCAGCAGCAAGGACAACATCATTCCAACGACAACAAGCAACACTATCACAACCACTACCACCTTTTGTGCCTTTTCCCAATTTAACTTTAAGTAATGTTGGCATTGTGGGCCATAATGAGGTGCTGTTGCCTGCTACAATTTCAACATCATCATCGGATTGTCACAAGCATTATGAATCGAATGTATGTTATAATCGCTTCTCGTTTCCTTCATATGTACCGATACCCAGCCTAACCAAATGGTGGTCATCGGGTGCCTCTGCCAGTTCCATTATTAAGGAACCGCCGTCTTACGAATCTCTCTACACGAAAAAGGGAAATACGTCAGCAAACTGTATTCGTCCGATGTTGGACAGCTTGAGGGCGGGCGGTTTGCATACTGTCAACACAGAACAGCATGAAGAGGTCAACGCATGTGATAGATCGAATCGATCGCAAACAGTATTAAATACTACTACAATTACTACTACGGACAATGTTCCCACTGAGCGTTTGGTGCACTCCTTTACGGATGATTTCATATCTTTGGTAAGTTAATAAAGTACAGTTTTTGGCATGGCGTTCCGGATTTAATGATTAAAACCAATACAAACTTCACTTTGTTTATACTAATAAAACCAAAAAACTCACAGCAGTGCTTAACTCATGGGTCAAATTGACCCACATCTTATCACATCTAACAAAAAATAATTCAAATGATGTAATTACCAGAGTCAAATGTTGATTTCTTTGTTTCTTTTTTATACCCTGTACACACTGTGTACCAGGGTGTATTGGCTTTTCTTAAACAAAATGTATGTAACGCATAGAAGGGGAGAGGGGGACCCTATAAAGTATATTTTTATAGATCAAGACGACAAGAGAAATTAGTTAAGCGATGTCAGTCCGTCAATCCTCACCAATGGTACTCGGAAACTATTAGAGATAGAGAATCCAGATTTGAAGGAAAGACTCGTGATGCTCGGCAGCAGATCAAGTTTGAACAATTTTGTGCCACGCCCACTCCTTTCTGCCCAACCAGCAACTCCCACTTTTTAATAAGGCTATAACTTGAACACCAGAAGCAATAGAGTTATGAAAGTCAGTATGTAGAATCAGTAGAATCGTACCCCTTGCTATGTTTGACTACCCCTCAAAGACCTACAAACTGAAAATTTTGGTAATTTCCACGTTTTTATTTACTTGCAAGAGTATATTAACTTTGTCATGAAGTTTAAAACGCAAAAAAGGAGACATCTCCCATGTATATATATTCTTAATCAGGTCGACGTGACGAATTCATATAGCCATGTCCGAATGTACAAATGTAAATGTTCCTTTTCTTGCAGGCAGTTTGTATGAGAAAATCAGCTTGATCGGATTACTATAGCACATACTCCCATAGGAACGATCGTTTAAAAATGAGGTTTTTGGTTGAAAAATAGCGTGTTTTCAGAGTTATCGACTCAATATTTTGTATTAAAACTTCTTTGACTTAAACAAAAACAATGTGCAAAAAAGATCACGACCGAACTACTATAGCATTTAGCTCCCATAGGACCGATCGCTTAAAAATATGGGTTTTGTTAGAAAAACTTTTTTGTTGTTGAATATAAACAAATTAAACTTTGCAAATAGGTGTTTTTATTAATGCTTGGATACATTTCAAAGCCTTATGAGAATTGGACATAAGGTCGTGACTAGAGTTGTGACAAAATACTTTTTAATAAAATACAAAATACTTTTTAAAAAAAATTCTTAAGTTCAAAATCCGCAAATACGTATTTTTTATTTTGTATTTGTATTTTAAATACAAGTATTTCAAATATGTCACAACTCTGCTGCTGTGACTCACATCACAATGACAACATCGACTTTTAAATATTTATTTAATTAATTAATTGTATTATTAAAAGTATTTTGTATTTTATTGAAAAGTATTTTGTCACAACTCTAGTCGTGACACCACCTATATAGCGAAAAACTGAAAGCAGGGTTTCTGTGTAAGTAGTAGAGATACAATACTGCAAAATGTAGTGAAGTAAGACTGCATTGCTTTTTTTCAGACAAACTAAATAATGGGCGTGGCTTAATCCAAAAAAACGTATATGATTTTCATTGGGAAACGATAAAAAGGATTTTCCAATAAGAATAATTGGAAAAACGTTATAAATAAGTTTCGGCAAATCCAAAAATAGCTCCCTTACTGGTTTAAATTAAAATTGGTATATCTCCACAACTATGAAATATCTTTAGCAGCAATTTATTGCTGCTATCCATGAGACGAGCCAATGTATGTACTTAAGTGTGAAAATATATTTGTAAGCGGTAAATGTGCACTCAAGTGGCAAGCTGATAAGCGGTATCAACTAAAAGTACCGCTATTGAATTGTACATCATTGTCTTGGGTTCTTTTTCAGTCACATACATACATACATACATACATAGAAACATTAATATTTTAAATTTGTAATTGCTACTTATGTGACTCTCTGTCATTAATTGTACATGTACAATTGAAAAATATTTGTGTTGCATTCGGCTAAGTGTGTGTGATTATTTTGGAACTTGTTTCCATAGCCTATACACATTAAATCACCAAAAGCTGAGCGAGCCATCAAATAATTAAAAACAAAAAAAAAAACGTAACAGTAAACCATAATTAATGCAAGTAACATAGCGGAACCAAACAGTACAAAATAATCTCAATTTACATGTTGTATCATACATATGAGTGCGTAGGCATAGTAACATTGTCAACACACAAACATAAGTTCATAAGCCCGCGTAAGCTTACATAATAAATTTGTTAGTTTGAATTAAATATTCGCAATATTTACATATTAAAAAAAGAAAGAAAAAAAAAAAAACATTCAATTTTATGTAAGATTTACACTTAACAATAAACAATTTTAAAAATAATTGATTTTATTAATTTGCAGAATTGCACATCATCCGTAACAACCACAATGTTTCAGCAACAAACTGCAATGAAACATGTTCCTACAAATGTTGATAAACAGCACACGATGGAAAGAGATAGAAAGTGTAATAAAGTAAACGAAAATACAAAAATAAATGAAAAAGAGCAAGAAGAAATACAACCAGAAACTGCAACGTATAAAAGATCACAACAGAAAACTGAAAAAATCAACAACAACAACAATATTAACAACAATAGCGACCATGTCAGCTGTATTATAAATGAACACAAAAACAACCACCACTGTTGTGCCAAAAACAATGAGAGTAACATTGAAGTAAAAGAGCCACCAACTACAACAATAATTGGAGAAAGAGCAACTGAGGAAATAGAGACAAACAGCTTAGTAGTGCAGGTCAATCAACTTGTTTTCTGCACTACACCAATACGCGAACACTGTGTCACAACTACAACTGCAACATTAATTTCAATGCAAACAACAGCAACAACAACAACAGCTACACTCAATACGATAATGAACACAACACCAACGATTTCACCAACAATTTCAACCACGTTAGCAGTAGCGGTGAGCGTGCCCCGCTCTTGTGATAAGTCTACAATAACAGACAATATTACTGATGACTTTCAACAGAGTAATGTTTGCCGTTATGTCAAACCGCTTTTGATAACAGAAGCGAGTCTGTGCGACAAGAGCGGCTGGTCGGCAGTTGAGAGCGAACGGTCGTGCCAGCGTGCGATCATTCGAGCGGATTCATTCAAAGCGTATACATCGGCGCGTAAACGGTCGTCGGCAACGTCGTCATTCGATCACGGTGATAGGCAAACGAATTTTTACACAAGTGACAATTTGACACCAAACAAATGTTTGGCAGAACTCGAACGTTTGTATGCCGAGTTTCGCGCAAGTGAAAGTATCTATGAGAGTAAATTGAAGGCGCAGTCAGAGCCTGCAGCTGGCGCGCAAACGGCAACAATGCGTTTGAATATACCAGCTTCGTTTGCAGATGCTGCTGCAAGCAACGTCGTGATGGCAAATACAGCCGAGCCCGCAACATCATGCAGCAGTGTGTTTCTAGGCGCAACAACAACTTCAAATATACATTCGAGTAGTGGCAGTAAAAACAACAACAATAATAATAATAATAACAACAACAGCATCAACAACAACAACAATAATAACAATGATAAAATTACTGTCGAAAATGGGCTGAGCAACGCTAGAAGCGTCAGCAATATTTCCATTTTGCCAGCAACAAAGTCCTGTCAGCGTCAGGCAAGTCTAACCATTCAAGTGAATAACAGTAATGACAACAACAACAACAATAATATTAATAATCACGTTGGTAATAACGGTGGCAGTGTGAACATTGCAATGCCAACAACAAATCAAATTGCTATAAACCAACAGCAACAACAGCTAACGTCGACTACTGTGTACAACACCAACAACAACAGCAATGAAAATATTAGTGTGGTTAACTGCAATTATGTGCAAGCTAATAATATCAATAGTAACGGCAAGGCTATCCTTAAAAATAATCCTTATAAATCGAATCGTTTAACAGAAAATGCTGCCAGTGTTATCGAAGTGTCCGTGGCCACTGTCACACCATTGTTGGCGCCGACAACAATGCCGACGGACGGTGTTCACAAAATCAAGGCCCAAGTTAGTAGCTCAGTGCCTAAAGTGTTAAAAGCTTATAGTGTTGAAAATGATAATGTAAGAGTTTGCAATGCTTTCAGTGGGAATCATAATAGTAATAATAATAATACAACAACAACGTCAACAACAACAACTAGTGACACAAGCGCGTGTGCAGAAAGTGTTAATATAATAAATGTCAATACAATAACAACAAATCACATAACAACAACATCAGCGGCAGCAACAACAACTAGCACATCAGCTACAACGGCTATTAAGCCCACGCATATGACGCAAGTGCCTACGCGCACTTTCACCTCAATCGAATGCCAAACAGATGATATCGCAACAGCATCAACAAAGCTGCGCAGTGGTGTTGTCGGAAGCGGTGTTGGTGGTGGTGCAAGCACTGGCATTGGCAGCAGCAGCAACAGCAATAATGCAGCAAATCGTGAGCAACGTCGTCGTGAACGGCGTGAACGTCGCCAACAGCAGCAGCAGCAACAACCACAGCAGGCCTTAACAAATCCCATTGGATCTTCAGCACGACGTCATCCCTCTGATCGACATTCACTACATGCTCCAACTCATCCAACTGCCTTAACACACTTGCTTCCAGCGCTGCATCATCATCATCTAAGCGCTGGTTTGCAACCCACAGGCGCAATAATGCGTCCCATGCTACCCGATATACTCCATCATAATCATTATCCGCCACCGTATAGCGCATTGCCTGGCAGTGGCATGCATCCTGCGTTGCCGGCGCCACCATCATTACTTGGAACACCGTCAGGACCAGCACTAGCACCGCAAGCACCACCACATCCTCCAGTTGCGGCACCGGGTGCCACACTTCTTGCTCCCGTAGTAACGACATGTGCTCTGCCCGGTACAGCGGCATTGCTCGCCGATGGACGTTTCTCGCTGCCACTGCCCATCATGAGAAGGTGAGTCAGTCAGTCAGTCATTTATACTTGTTTGAGACACCAAACAAATTTAAACTTTGAAGATCATCGCTCAATATCCATACTTTCATGTATGCTTGTATATTACCATGCGAAGTTTCGTATTTCCAAAATGTATCTATTGAGCTATAATGTATCTGTATGTGTACAAATAGTCTTCCACCTTTTTTCATCATGTTTTTGTTTTCTTCTTTTGTGTCTATTTTTTTACTAATTTTCTTGTATGCTTTATAAGGCACATGGAAAAGTAGACACTTTAATGATGGTAATTTTGTTGTCAGTAATAAATTTCTTGCATGATTTGCTGTTGACTTTTTGTTTTTTCCACTATTTGCGTTAATAACAAAGATTCAAGCTAAAAAAAAAAGCTGTTTCTAAACATGACCTCTGAAATGTGCCATCAAAAACCAGGAACGAAGTTTATTCATTTTTTTTTTTTATTTATAACTCTTTTTTATTTTCTTATTTCTTTTATTTTTTTGAAAAAAACAACCAACTTATATACTCTTTGCCGGAACTTATATACTCTTGCAAGCGTTTTTCCAATTATTCTTATTTTCAATAAAAACACGTACTTGCAAAGTTTAATTTGTTTATATTCAAAAACAAAAAAGTTTTTCTAACAAAACCCATATTTTTAAGCGATCGGTCCTATGGGAGCTAAATGCTATAGTAGTTCGATCTTGATCTTTTTTGCACATTGTTTTTGTTTAAGTCAAAGAAGTTTTAATACAATATGCTGAGTCTATAACTCTAAAAATACGCTATTTTTCAATCAAAAACCACATTTTTGACCGATTGTTCCTATGGGAGTATATGTATGATATAGTAATCCGATCAAGCTGATTTTCTCCTAAAAGCTGCCTGCTAGAATAAGAACATTTTCTGAATTTACATTTTTTTGCTAACTTCAAAACTCTTGGAGGAGCTTGCATTGAAACAGACAGATAGACGGACAGACGGTCATGGCTAAATGAACTTGTTTCGTCGACCTGATTAAGAATATATCATATATCAACTTTATATAGTCGCAGATGTCTCCTTCTCTGCGTTGCAAAGTTAATATACTCTTGCAAGAGTATAAAAAAGAAAAAAATTTTTCAGTTTCCAAGAAATATAAGAAAACCTTAGTAAAAGATAAATTTAAAACATGTAAAGATGCTTAGATAGTATGCCGCTCAGCGCATGGGCACGGGCATGGAGACGTATGTTTTATAGTTCATACGCGCGTACATCAAATAAATTTCAAATTATATATGATTTTGTGGTTACATTTTATGTGTGTAAGTAGCAGCAAACTGTAAATCTTAAGCTTAATTACTCTGATGTTTCTTGAAAAGCTTCATAGAATTGAGTACTTTTTAATTAATTAGGCTGAACTGTTAAAGTAGATAAAATTTTATTACGCGAAGCAATTACGAATGAATGAAATCGAAATGATATTTGTACATATTTGTATATATATATATATGTTGTTATACAATAATTTACAACAACAACAGCGTTGGCACTAAAATAATCGTGTTCGCCATTTTCCCACGCATTTATATTAAGCCCATATTAACTTAACCCGTTTTCTAATGTTTGTTGCTGTTATTGATGTTGGTGTTGTTGTTGATGCTATTATATAAATCATTGTGTTTGTAGTGCGCTAAATCTGAACTAATCACATCACTAATCACATCAGCGTAAATATTTAATATTTGAGTTCGGTAAATCGTGTAAAGCATTAAAAAAGAAATCTAAATAATTAAATTTGTGTAAAATTGTTGTTTTTTCAAAATGAATTTCTAGCTAGTTCTGAGCGTTTGACATTTACAATGTTTTAGACAAAAGTTGTGGGTACATTAATTAATAATTCAAGAGTCAAAGCGAATGTTATTTGCTATTAACAAGTAAGTATCAATGCTTTAAGGCAACCAATAATCTTAATCTCAATTGAAAAATTATTAAAATAACATGAACTTGATTGAACATGAAAATTTAATCTATTAACTGAAACAAATGGGAAACTGCTTAAATTCAGTTGAACAGTCAAAATATATCTTAAAATCGTTAAATACGATCAGCATCAGCAATAACATAAACTCGAAACCAGTAAAGAATTGCAGTCGAGAGTGCTCGACTTTGACAAACCCTAAGCCTTCAATTTGTGACAGCTGCAATGGGGCGTTAAACGGTGTAAAAAAAATCGGTCAAACAATGTGAAATTTACAAAAAGTTTGAGTTTGTGGGCCTTTGAGGGGTAACCGTAAAAGATAGGAGTGTTTTGCGGTCTGCCGTTTAAAGAGCTATATTTACTGAGCCTGCATACAAAATTTTGGGCTCGTTTATTTCATAGTTTTAAAGATATACAAATTTTAAGTAAAAAACACTGGAATTTATCATAAATTTCAGTTTGGCGTTGTTTGACTAGTCAAACCTAAAAAGAGGTCCATACCTTTAATAGTTTTGGATATATAGCATTTTACAAAAAAAAAGACCTATTGAGTGGGAATGAGGGGAAATGGAAAAAATGTTGATATGTATGTGAGTCTACCCTCCAAATCTCAAGACGCTTTCTCTTAAAGTTTTCGAGAGCCATTGGTGAGGACAGACTGACGGACATCGCTTAATCAATTTATCTTGTCGTCCTGATCAAGAATAGATATGTATATACTTTATGGGGGACCCCCTTCTATTATTTCAAGCAAACACATTATACCCAGGTGCACAGGGTACAGGGTATAAAAAAACAAAGTAAATATAAAAACGCAAAAGTAAAGTAAAAGCCAACAACAAAAAAAGGAAAGATCGAACGCAGCAGCAGCGGCAATAAAATCATTTTAGCAGACCCCAGTCACTTTAGCGTGTATCTTTTTATTTCAGTGAATTTGTGTTTTTGTTTTTTTTTTTTCTGAATACTTTCTCTTTCGTTTTATATGTATCTTAAGGTTAAACGAAATGAAACTGATGTATGCCAGCAACTGACGTGCAAGCGTCTAAAGCTAAAAATAAAGACAGAGTTGAAGTGTTAAATGTTATAATAAATTTATCTTAAAGGAAATAGCAATAACATAAAAAAACTAGAAAGGGCGATATAGTTGAGTATACTCAACCATATAATACCCTGCACATACCCTCATCTATATAAATGGTGTTCCAAATATCAAAAAAATCAGTTCAAAGTGAGGAATTTTCGAAAAATTCGAGTTTGTTGATCACTGTGGGGGGAAGCCATGAAATAAAGGGGTGCTTTTCGGTATGCAGTTAAAAGGACGTATATTAACTGAACCTGCATACAAAATTTCAGAAATGTATATTTCATAGTTGTGGAGATATACATATTTTAATAAAAATAAACTGGAATTTACCCAAAAATTAAGTTTGCCGGCCTTTAATGAGTAGTCAAAATACAAAATGGTATTTTCTGGTATGCAGTCTAATGAATTTATATATACTTTGTCTACTTACAAAATTTCAGGTCAGTGCCTTTATTGATTTCGGAGATATAGGCATTGACATACATACACTATTTGAGGGGTAATAAACGGTAGGGGGGAAAATTTGGTATGCAGTTTTAAAGACATACATTTCTTAAGTTTGCATACAAAGTCTTAGGTTCGTATCTAATATAGTTGTGGAGATATACAAATTTTTGTAAAAAAAAGTGGAATTTACGAAAAATTTAAGTTTGTGGGTCTTTGAGGGGTAGTTCTAAATACAGAGGGGTATTTTTTGGTATGCAGTCTTAAGGATATACATTTACTGAGTGTACACAAAAAATTTCAGGTCCGTACCTTTCAAGGTTTTGAAGATATAGTAATTAACAATAAAACGCTTTTTGAGGGAAAATAAACGGGAGGGGGGGAAATTGTAGTATGCAGTTTTATAAAAATTTACATTCTTAGTCTACATACCAACTTTCATAGTTCTAGCGTTTCTGGTGTTCAAGTTATAGCCTTTTCAAAAGTGGGCGTAGCTGGTTGGGCGGGAAGGAGTGGGCGTGGCTCAAAACCGTTCAAACTTGATCTGCTGCCGAGCATCACGAGTCTATCCTCCAAATATCACGTCTCTATCTTTTATAGTTTCCGAGAACCATTGGTGAGGACGGACGGACGGACGGACAGACGGACGGACAACGCTTAATCAATTTGTCTTATCGTCCTGATCGAATATATATACTTTATGTGGTCCCCCTCCTCTCCTTCTATGCGTTACATACATTTCGGCCAAACAAACACAATATACCCTGGTACAGTATGTACAGGGTATAAATATAATAAATATAAGAGTATACATAAACAGATAAATATTGGCATATGTATTACTTACCAGTTAACCACAACCACAGCAAACGGATGCTAATGGTAAACAATGAGGGGCTTATGCCAAAACAGTAAGTTAAAACTGATATATCAAATGATATAAGAGGCTCTCGCAAAAAGGAGTACATATAACAAATGCATGTGTCTATTATGAGAATGTGTCTATTATTATGTGAAGACAAAAAAAAAAAGTAAGGACGCCTTGACGAAGATTATATCATTTTGATGCTTAGTAGCCTTTTTACCAATTTTCATTATTTTAGCTCATGGGCACCAGTGATATGCAAATTATTGATTTGGGCTGTAAGTAGCCTTGCCAAGTTTCTTATTAAAAAAGTTTTCATGTTTCCCTAAAAACAAAACTTTTGAAGTCAATTGGTTCAGAAACAACAAAGTTTTCTATACGACGTAAATTTGCTTCTCTTCCTATTCTTCATTTTGTATGGCCCAAACTTCCAGTGGTCCGATCTTGCCGGTTCCGACCTATGATTTGACCGCACATAAAATAAGATTCCCTGCAAAACTTCAGGTCGTTAATTTCAAAACTGTGGAAGGAGTTCGTATATATACAGATAGAGCTGATCAAGAATATATGTAAATACTTTGTGTGGTCGGCCACGCCTTCTTATGAGTGTTACAAACTTCAGGACAAAATTATAATACTATTGACTATGTGAAGAGCATTAAGAAAAAATAAAGAAATAATAAACGTTAACGTGCAAGCAGAAAACTAAGAAGTTTGGCAAAGTTCACACAATTTATTTATGCATTTCAATTAAAAGCTGACACTGAAAAAATATTGCACTTCAATTAAATAAAAACGAAATAAAAACCAGTAAGGGAGCTATTTTCGGCTATGCCGAAACTTATATACTCTTGCAAACGTTTTCACAATTATTCTTATTAGAAAATCCTTTCTTAATTTTCCAATAAGAATCATATACGTAGCCACGCCCATTTTCTAATTTGTCTTTAAGAAGGCAATGTAGTCAAACTTCACTACATTTTTCAATCTTGTGTCTCGTCTGTTCACAGAGAAGTCCCATTTTTAAGTTTTTATTTGTATGGGCGGTACCACGCCCTTATGTCCGATTTTTATAAAATTCTGGATTTTAGTGTGGCATTAGTAAAAACACGTAATAGCAAAGTTTGGTTTGCTTATATTCAAGAACAAAAAAGTTTTTCTAACAAAAACAGTATTTTTAACTGATCGTTCCTATGGGAGCTATATGCTATAGTAGCCTGATCTTGACCATTTTTGCATTGTATCTTTGTTGATGTCAAAAAAGTTTTTGTGCAAAATATTGAGTCGATAACTCCAAAAACACGCTGTTTTTCAAGCAAAAACATAATTTTTGACCGAACCTTCCTATGGCAGCTATATGCTATAGTAGCCCGATCTTGACCATTTTTGCACGGTATCTTTGTTGATGTCAAAAAAGTTTTTGTGCAAAATATTGAGTCGATAACTTCTAAAATAAGTGGTTTTTTAAGCAAAAACATCATTTTTGAACGATCGTTCCTATGGGAGCTATATGCTATAGTCATCCGATCAAGCTGAATTTTACATACCAAATACCTGCAAGGAGAAGAAAATTTTCTGCGTTTAAATTTTTTTGCTAACTTTAAAACTCTGGCCGGAAATCGCATTGAAACAGACAGACGGACAGACGGACAGACGGACATCGTTATTTGAACTCGTCTCGTCGTGCTGATCAAGAATATATATACTTTATATAGTCGGAAATGTCTCCTTCACTGCGTTGCAAACTTCATGACAAAGTTAATATACTCATTTTGCAAGAGTATAAAAATTCATCACATGTCACGTAAATTCAATGTGTTTTAAGTGTCAAATCAAGCATCCAAAGACCTAAAACGCAATAATAAGAAACCAAAAAAAAATACTCGTATGTGCAAAAAGAGATACAAAACAGCGATCCCAAAAAAAAAAAAAACAGTTTGCATTAAAATGTAAAACAAACGCAGTGCGTGTATAAAGAAAATCAAGCTCAAAAATCGATGATTCAACTCAAAATGCAAATCGAAACAAACCGAAACGAACGAAGGAACGATGGAAAAAAACCAGAAAGGGAGCTATTATCGGCTTTGCCGAAACTTATATACTCTTGTAAACGTTTTCCTCGTTTTTCGATAAAACGGGTTTTCCACTAAGAATCATATATGTTTTTGAAAATTTAGAGGCGTTTCTAATGAGTCTTAAAGAAAGCAATGTGGTCGTACTTCACTACATTTTGCAATCTTGTATCTCGTCTGCTTACATAAAAATTCCCTTTTTAAAGTTTTTCACTAAATGAGTTGTACTACGCCCTTATGACCGATTTTTATAAAACTTTGGGTTATAGTCAAGCAGTAATAGAAACACATATTTGCAAATTTTGGTCTGTTTATATTCAAGAACAAAAAAGTTGTTCTAACAAGAAACACATTTTTGACCGATCATCCTATGAGAACTGTATTCTTTAGTTGTTCGATGGAAATAATTCTGAGATACACAATGGCTGGACTTTTCTGAAGAATTCCTGCGCTTAAATTTTTTCGATATGCTTAAAACTCTAAAAGGGGTTTGCACTGAAACAGACAGGCAGGGAGATAGACGGACATGGCTTCTTGAAGTCGTCTCGTTGTGCTGATCAAGAATATTATATATACAGTCGGCGATGTGTCCTTCTGTGCGTTGCAAACTTTATGCCGAAATTAATAACTCTTTTTTGCAAGAGTATGAAAATGGTACTACAACACGATGCAAAACCAGATTTCACTTCATGTGTCGTATAACTCAAGCAAGCTTTTCGAGCTCGCAATCGAAAACTCTTATTTTTTGAGCTTTTTGTTTTTATATTGTTTTGTTTTTGATTTTGTTGTTCGTTCGAACGATCAAAAGTCGAAGAACAAGTCAGCGAACGATTGAACGAGTGAGTAATTTAGAGAGCAGCAAGCAATGATCGTGATTGAAGTTTCCAGTTTCTTCAACAGTCTCTAAAGTAACCAGCAACAACAACATCAGTAAAACAACAGTAAGCCAAAAAAAAAACATTCGAAAACAAAAACCAAAGGAAAACCAGACAAGACAGATATATATAGAAAACCAACATACAGACTGAATGAATGTGTTGAATAGAGCGGGGTAAGGAGAGGAGCGGTAGCAAAGAGTGTGCATTTCATTCAGAGTCTCACCGTAAAGCCAAACGCATTTGGTGATGCTTCATTTCAACTTGCAACGCTCAAGACTTTGTTTTGCTACCTCTTGTTCCTCTTCTGACATCACTTGTTTTTATACTCTTGCAAAAAGAGTATATTAACTTTGTCATGAAGTTTGCAACGCAGTGAAGGAGACATTTCCGACTATATAAAGTATATATATTCTTGATCAGCACGACGAGACGAGTTCAAATAACGATGTCCGTCTGTCCGTCTGTCTGTCTGTCTGTTTCAATGCGATTTCCAGCCAGAGTTTTAAAGTTAGCAAAAAACTTTAAACGCAGAAAATTTTCTTCTCCTTGCAGGTATTTGGTATGTAAAATTCAGTTTGATCGGATGACTATAGCATATAGCTCCCATAGGAACGATCGTTCAAAAATGATGTTTTTGCTTAAAAAACCACGTATTTTAAGAGTTATCGACTCAATATTTTGCACAAAAACTTTTTTGACATCAACAAAGATACCGTGCAAAAATGGTCAAGATCGGGCTACTATAGCATATAGCTGCCATAGGAAGGATCGGTCAAAAATGATGTTTTTGCTTAAAAAACAGCGTGTTTTTGGAGTTATCGACTTAATATTTTGCACAAAAACTTTTTTGACATCAACAAAGACACCGTGCAAAAATGGTCAAGATCGGGCTTCTATAGCATATAGCTCCCATAGGAACGAGCGGTTAAAAATACAGTTTTTGTTAGAAAAAGTTTTTTGTTCTTGAATATAAGCAAACCAAACTTTGCAATTACGTGTTTTTATTAATGCCTGACTAAAATCCAGAATTTTATAAGAATCGGACATAAGGGCGTGGTACCGCCCATACAACTAAAAACTTAAAAATGAGCCTTCTTTGTAAACAGACGAGATACAAGATTGAAAAATGTAGTGAAGTTTGACTACATTGCCTTCTTAAAGACAAATTAGAAAATGAGCGTGGCTACGTATATGATTCTTATTGGAAAATTAAAAAAGGATTTTCTAATAAGAATAATTGTGAAAACGTTTGCAAGAGTATATAAGTTTCGGCATAGCCGAAAATAGCTCCCTTACTGGTTTTTTTTTCATCGTCTTCTTTGTCTGCTGTCGCTTGTTGATGCTGCTGCTGATGTTGTTGTAAGCACCGCTATTGCTGCAATTGTTGTCTATGTTGCTCTCGACACTGATGGAAGTGAATGACACACTTTATTTGTTTTTTGTTTTATTTATATATATTTTTTTTCAAATTTACAGTTTTATTTCGAGGCACAAAAAAGGAAAAAGAAAATAGAAAAAATCGCGTTGCGCCTGCTGAAAAGCAACTTCTTTATTTTACAAATGAATATAATCTTGAAGTACTTGTTTGTGTATGTGTGCATGCGTTTGACGCTTACAGGAAACGTTTTGAAGCTTCAGCGTTGTAAAAATTTTCGGTTCATTTCATGTTGAGACGCACTTAGAAAGTTTGTAGTTATCTTTTAGCACACAAGCACTTGTAATTATATGAAGACAAGATCAAAGCGTTGCACTGTAAATAAACAATCGTTTTAATCCTTGTTAATAGATGCTCTCCAGCTGCATCCAATATAAAGAAAATTCAGATTTTTCAAAATAAAACTCTGCGACTATTAACTGGTGCCCCTTGGTACATCCGCAATAAAGCCTTGTATAAAGATCTACAATGCTGTTAGTAATTCAATCGACGCCAAAAATAATCTAACATTTGAATAGCAAAGAAGTAACTAGCCGTAAATAACTATGAAGAAAATAAACGCAGATCAAGTCGCGACAGAACTGACCAAACAACTTTCCAGTTTTTTTTTTCCTATTTATGTTTTTTTTTTATGCACATTGCCACCGTTGCCGCGTCACCGCCGGCGTTCGACCTTTTGTTATTATTTGTTCGTTGTCGTTGACGCAAATATTGTATCTTTCTCTCTGACTTCATTTAAATACATATTTTTTTTGTAGATTTGGACATTGACTTATTTTTATTTTTATATACATTTTTTTTGTTGTTTGGTTGGTTGGCTTGAAAAGCAAACAAACCGCCAAAGCTAAATAACTTGTCTATGACAACGATGACGCTTTTTGACAACATTTGGCGAGACGAATGCGTTATGGCAAGACCAGAACTTTAACTCGAGCATTTCAAAAGTCAATAAAGCCAATAAAGCAAAGCGCTAACATCGTAGTAATCAAATAGTGTTGCATGCAACCAAAAATCAACCAAGCAAACAATTGAACGACAAAGGAACGCGTTCCGTACGGATTTCGTTAAGTTTGTTTTGCGGCCTTTTTGGCAAGAGACATCGAGTACAAATTGTGATTGTTGATTCTTTCTTTCTATTTATTTTTTTTTTTATACCCTGCACCTAATGGTACGAGGGTATTTTAGTTTTGTGTACGTCGAAAATGTAACACACCTAAAAGACAGCGTCGCAGAACCTATAAAGTATATATATTCTTGATCAGTATCGAAGGAGAAGTCGATTTAGCTCCGTCTGTCATTCTGTGTGAGCGCGTCGAAATCGAAAACTAAAATATATAGAACCAAAATTCCTTTTCATGTCGATTCTGCTATTTAATACCTAGATCAAGTTTATTTTTTGGTTCCCCTCCGAAGCTTAGTTTAAGGGTGAGGGGCAAATAACTGAAGCTACATCGGGTAAAAATATACAAAACTCGTATTTTCTCGGTTGTGTTTTAGATAGAAACGTCAAACTTGGAGTGTGCATAGCTGACTTGGAGCCCAAGAAGATATAACAGAAAAATAGGCGTGGTCTTATAGCCAAAATAGAAAAAAGTTATATCTCTTGAGCCAATTGATGTAGAGAAGTAACATTTGGTATGTATTATATTGAAAGGAAATATAATCTGTTTCGTTTGGAAAAAAAATCAGTAAGGGAGGTATTTATGGCTTTGCCGGAACTTATATACTCTTGCAAGCCACGCCCATTATATAATTTGTCTTAAAGAATGAAATGCAGTCTTACTCCACTATATTTTGTAGTCTTGTATCTCTTCTGGTTACACAGAAACCCCATTTGTAAGTTTTTCGCTATACGGGCGATGCCACGCCCTTATGTCCGGTTCTTATAAAACTTTGGAATATAGTCAAGCATTAAGAGAAACAGGTATTTGCAAAGTTTGGTTTGTTTATGTTCAAGAACAAAGAACAAAAACTGTACTTTTAACCGATCGTTCTTATGGGAGCTATATGCTATAGTAGCCCCATCTTGACCTTGATGTACGGACAATGGCTTAGTACGGCGTTTACAAATTGAAAGTACAGAGTATTTAGAAGTTGTTGGTCCGATCGAAGTAATTCTGAGATATGCAATGCCTAGACGTATCTGAAGAACTTCTGCGACTAAATTTTTTCGATATGTTTAAAACTCTAGGAAGAGTTTGCACTAAAACAGACAGACAGATGGATAGACGGACCTGGTTATTTGAACTGATCAAAAATATATATGTATATATTTTATACAGTCGGATATATCTCCTTCTCTGCGTTGCAAACTTCACGTCAAAGTTTATATACTCTTTTTGCAAAAGTATAAAATGCAAAGAAATAAAGTAAAAGACTACAACAAAGCAAACTCAAAGCGTTTACGCACTTAAGAAATTCGACTTTTTGTGGCATTTTTTAATTACAAAATTTTTGGGTGTTTTGTTATTGTTGTGTTTTGTTGGCCATAATGCTTGACCATTTTTTTTAAATACTATTGAATATAAAAAATAAAATTATATATCACCACTTGGCCTTGAAAAGCTTGTTTGGTGAGCTTGTACTTGAAAAAAATCGAGTTTCTAGCATTTAATGTTGACTTTTATTTCGCAAACATTTGTTGGGGTTTATTTTTCATTTCGTTTCAAATGAAAATCACTGAAAGTTGATGAAATTTTAAATTTAACGCTTACATGCAAAGTTCATGGGCATTTCAGACATAAGTTAACTTGACGTTCCTTAAACGGAAAATTAAACTAGTAAAAAATTGCAGTTGAAAGTCTTCGACTTCGATATACCCTATATATTTAATTCGTAACGACTGCTGGAGAGCGTTGCCCCACCCCATTTTAATTTCATACAATAATTTTCATACAATATCATATATACTATATTTAACAATTGGCTTCAGAGATATAACGTTTATATATTTTGACTATATATGGCCTGCGGCCATTTCATTATCTTATTACCCGCTATCCATCAGAAAGTTTCATTCGCTCACGTTATATGGTTCAAAAGATATAATCATTTTAAATTGATACTATATATGGCCTGACCACGCCTATTTTTCAGCTTTATTTTTTGTTGTACCACAAGGTACAGAGTATAAAAAACAGGCTGAGAATATAATGATTCAATAATTACAACAACAGCCGAGAAAATTGTAATGAATATAAAATACAAAAAAAAAAACTAAGGTCGGAAAGAAATGGTCTTTGTTAAACAATTTAACGAAATAAATAAACGTTCAGAATTAATTAACAGAATTAATTATTTCATTCTAAAATTAAATTCTGATCCAAATAAAGTTGTTCCACACAAGCATATTTCAATTAAGTCAACGTTTAATTAGGCAAAAGTTTTGTTTTTTTAATTTGGCTTCAAAAACATTTTTCCAGTTATATTTAATCTCAAACTTTAAAAGTTTAACAGTTTACTTAGATATAGCTTAAAAATATTTTGAAATTCGTCATCCCCTTTATTTTGCAACAAAATTTCATAATCGAACAATTATTTTGTTTTCTTTGTTATTTAAATCAATAATAAACGTTTTTTTCGAATATTATGAAGTAATCTTTGCTTGGCAACTTAACATATACTTTTGTGAGTGAAAGTTTTTGCTTTTTGTTTTCATCTCTATAATTTATGGAAAAATAAAGCGTTAACTGAATACATTAGACTAGTAATGCTCAAGTTGTTTGCATATGGGTTTAAGATTTGCAAAGTACAAATTATGAATGTAGGTATAAAAAAAACAGTAAAGAATAACAGTCGATGGTGCTCGACTTCGAATTATCCAGTTCTCTCAATTTGTAACGGCTGTTATAGGGCGTTATCCAGCCCAATTTGTAATCGAATCAGATTTCATTTCCATTTAATATCGTACATATAAATTTTTATTTTCCTAGACTAATATGATCTTATATCACTCAATCTCAATAGAATACATGCAAAGTTTCATTCGTGAAGGATTTATGGTTCCCGAGACATAAGCGGTTTAAATTTTAACTATATGAGGTATGCCCATTTTTCTATTCTATCTTGTTGGGGTATGGGTTACCTATAAACACTCTAAATTTGATGTTGTTATCTCAAAAGACAACTAAGAACATTTTTACCCGACGTACCTTCTGTGGTTTGCCCTACTAAACTAAGTCCCAGAAGGAAAAAACAAAATAAACTTGATCTAAGTATTGAATAGCAGAATCGATATTTTGGTTCTATTTATTATACTTTCCGAGATCGGAAACGGATATGGCTAAATCGAATTCTCTTTTGGAACTTTAGTTAGGTGTTGCATACATTTTCGATGTGCACAAACCCAATATACCCTTTTACCACAAGGTACAGGCAACGAAATATCACCCACACTTCAAGTGAAATCGACCGACCACAGAATGATGTCATTGTGAAGTTGTAAAATGCGCAGATTTCAATTTAATCTTTGCTAGTTGCAAGTACGTTTTATGTCGGCATTAGTTAGCGCGGGCGGTGGTGTTGTCTTTGTGGTGGCGGTAGCGCATGGCGCAGCTATTGGGACAGAGCAGTTCATGCGATCACAGCTGTAAAAGCTTGTTTGTGCGATGTCTGCTGAAAAAAAAAAGATTTGCATTGAAACAAACAAAAACTTTTCAAACCGTTTTGTTTGTTTTGTTGACTTTTTTGAATTTGATTTTATTTGTCTTGTTTTGTGTTACATGCTAAATAAATTATTTGGTTTGCCTAAATTAAGCGAAAATTTTAGTGGAAATTATCTCCCCCATTTTGAAAAAAATTTTTTACTGTTTATTTTACTAAGGGCTTAAATGAAATAAAGTTGTTATTCATCATATTAACATTAAGAAATAAAATTAAGTTAAATATTTATTGCTGTTGCTTATGTTTCATAAAATTTTATTTGTAATTATGCGCAGATGTACACATATATACAAACATGCAAACGCTATAAATGTAGACATCAACGAACGACGTACATCTGTGCGTATGCGTACAAGAGCTGTTTGTTTATTTTTTTGTTGTTTTTTTCACGTTTGTATATATTTTTGCACATGTTCTCCACTCTTGTCAGATTATTATGAGAACAACAAATATTTAAATGTATATTTGTGTGTATTATACAAATAATGACAAGCAGACAAGCGAGAAAGCAAGCATGCATGCATAACACAATCCTTTCATTTAATGCCAATTGCGCAGTTATAGGCACAATGTTTCTGTTGCTTTGTGTGTACGTGTACGTGTGCGTGTGTGTGTGTTTTTACTTATAGAAACATTAAAATCAGGATGTGCACAAATAATTGTTGCGTTGAAACTCAACTCAACTCAATATGACTCAAATTGATTCAAGTCGACTTCGAGCCATTTGAATACAACTGTGCACAAACAAAGTGTCATAAATGCCAGCTACATACATAGCATTGCCGAAAATGTAATTTATATCTTTACAATGACTTTTAGTACATTTGCTCATAAGCACTTAATACGTTTTAATCGGCAATTAGTGCAGAGTAATAGTATCCTGCCAAACAAAGACTAAGCCTTATGTGAACTTTTGATTAATTTGCTGCTTAAGTTATAATTAAAAGCTTTATACATATACAAATTAATATTAATCCGGCCAACAGACAACTTTCAAAATTATGATTTACACACAAATCCATTACTATTAGTTGAGACTTGGCTGAAAACAACACCAACAACAGCAACAACAACAACAACAACTAATATAAAATGACTTAAGTTGAAAAAAATTATCTGCCGCACGAACGAAAGCAGAAACCAAAGTATTAATTTGATGCTGCTGTGTGACAAGCAAGAGGAAAAAGATTGAAATGGTGGAAAAAAAACAAACTTAAGGCCAAAACACATAAAACAATACCAAAGTCAAAACAAATAATTTGCCATAATAACTAGCAAAAAAAAAAACAACAACAAAAACATTGTTCGCACATATACACTTACACACACACACACACACATATATAAACTCATTTCCGACCACATCAAAACAAAACAGAAAGAAAGACAAACTTTAATGTTAACGTCAGGAAACTTTCTCCGCACCCATTTTCATTGTCTTGGTGCAAAAGATACTTTTAGAAATCAACAGTTCGTATGATGTGTGTGTGTATGTGTATGTGTCTGAGTGTGTATGACAGTGTGTGTGTTTGGCTGTGTGTGAATATACATATGTATATATTTATCTTTAAAGTTCAAGCTGTGCATCTTCAAATAACAATGAGGAGCGTCACATTAGCAACAAACGTCACCCTCTACGACACACTCGCAAAAGTTGAAAAGTTTTCAACTCTAATATGAGATTCGTATGTTGCTGCTTAAACCGCAGCGCATTTTGGTTTTCGTTGTTGTGTCTTTTTCACAATATTTCTGCTATGCAACTTTTGCAAAAATATCTGGCAGCATTACGAGTACATACATATGTACATACATGCATATATCGCTGAATGCACTCATATTTGCTTCATTTGGCTGTATGTGTTGTTGTAGTTGTTGTTGATACACATAGTTTAATTTTTTTTATTTTTTTTTTACTTGAACGTGTTTGCGCATCCGTATAAAAGAACCCCCGCGAATTGTGCTCTACTCTGCTCGGCTGTGGTTTCTTTATATCTGTGAGACATCTGCGGTTTGAATGCTTTACCCACGTTTCGTCGTCTGCAACGCTGCGTCATTGTTGTTGTTGTTGTCACCCCAGCGTTAAAAGCGAGCTGAGCTGAGATCAGGCTGAGACTGAGACTGAGACTGAGACTGTGGTTTTCACTTTTATTTGCATGTTTAGCTTTTTCGTTTTCTCTCTCCTTTGTTTTCCTTTTTTTGCTTTTGTACATTTTATTATATTTGTTTCTTAAAGCTTGATTGGCGCATCTTTTTTGAGGCGTTAGATAATTGAAACCACATGCTGCAACTGCGGCACAAAACACATAAAATTATTTATCTGTACGACAAAAAAGACATCATAATTCTTAAAAATGGAAATATTTCATATAGTTGGTAACTTATAGAATTAATGTTTTAAATTCTATATTTTTAAAGTATATTATTTGTGTGTGCATGCTTATTGCATGACAACTACCAGAATTTAACACTAACACAAAATCATTCTACATATTTGATCTACATAGCATAATTTATTTATAACCCTCATAAACTAAATCAGATATATTTTTCTTTTTGGTTTTTTGTTTCCTTGGTCCTTTACAACACCCTCATTATTTGCCGCGCTTATACTTGACTTCAATCACCAAATAATTTTCTACTACTTACCGCGTTCCTTTTGCTGAAAATTATCAAAAATCCAAAAAGAAAAACAACAACAAAAATAAACCACATAACAAGGCAAACGACTGAAGTCCATTTTCGCATTTAGTCAAAGTAAACGCAACCCTCATTTTTACGAGCATTTGAAGTAAAGCCGCAGCTGTTGTTGCTGTAGTTCATACTTTACTGTTAAAAACTATGCCTCAAGTGAGTGTGTACGGACGAAAAAAAGTGGAAGAAGAAAGAACGGTTACAATGGCACAAATACTGACTGTATATCCCCAGGGCAACAGGAAATTATGCGTAATAAAGTAAGCACTTTTAACGCCCTCACCACGGTCATAGATAACCGCTTTTGTTTGAGCATACTTTGAAGGACAGCAGCAAAATATTGTTATCAGCCAGTCAGTCATACCAACTAAGACGACGTCAGCAGCGTTAGCAAGTGTAGCTTACAATAGATGAATCAGCAGTAGCAGCGTCCGAAGTAACGACGCACAGAGGAGTCTTATGTTGAAATTTCAAGAACGCTTTCGATAAAAAAAATATACATACATACATGTAAGACAGAGAATTTTTTCGAAGAAAATGTCACTCTTAAAGAAATCAAAATTATAGTTTGGATAATATACTCAAAGTTTAACTTTTTCAGTTTAGTAGTTTTCTAGAGGGAGCTGTTTTTCGTGCTATCTTTTTATAGGTATTTTTGGAAAAAATGGTCTCCACCAAATTGTCATATATGTATTCAAAGAAGACTCTGTTAAAAATGTCAGCTCTGTGGGGAGCAGATTGTATCTACATACAGACAGACGGACGCACATGGCTATATCAACTCGTCCTGTCATGCTGGTCAAGAATATTTATTTTGTATAGTCGGTCGGAGCAAAAAATTAAAAACTAATCTTCTTCTAAGGCTAATATTGCACTGGCAACAAACTTCAACTTTGACAACATATGCCGCTCCTTCACTTACACATTTTAAATAAAATTAAGTTCACCCAATTATGCTTATTCATTCAAAAAATATGATTTTTGCAACATGGTTGCTACATTAGGGACAGTGATAGTTCTTATTGTTAGTGCCGGTGCGGTTGAAATCGTGGGCAGTGGCCGTTACTTTTTTTTTTTGCCTATCTGCGTGTGTCTATATTGTTCAGAATATATATTGGTATTTACACTTCGTTTGCCATTTCCGCGTCAATTTCCTTTAATGATAATGTAGATATTTTTTTGTTCAATGCTGCAGTCATACTTAGTAACAATCGCATCGTTGTGCGCCATTGTTGTTGGCTTTGGTGCGCATGACTTGTCGCTCGTCGTTCATAACTTACAATAAGAATTATGTGTTATGCATTGTTGCTACATGCTTTAAGTTGATTGTCCAACTGCCTTGCCGTTTCCACTGGGTTGTTGGTGCTAGTAGCAACATCTTTCTTGCTGCGCAGAAATGATTTTTTGTGCTATACACATGTATTTTCTTAATAAATACCTTTTAAGTAATAATTTCATACTAATGGATGTTATGCGCATATAACTAATATTATTTTTCTTTGATTATCTCTCGTTTCAGGTATGTTTTACTGCATTAGCAACCAGATGAATGCTTAAATGTTATTTATTATTTGATACAAAGCAAATGAGGTATGATATTCATGCTCGTTGTTTATTTTTGGGTAATATACAAATATGTATATAATACGCATATTATTTCTTACCCTAGCCTTTTTCACAAGGATCATTTGCCGACGCAAAGAGTCGGCGATGAATGAGCTTTCTTCCTCTTAAGAATGTTTAAATGAGATTTCCATTAAGAAAGGCTTTGACATGCAAACACAGCGTATAAAAAACAGAAAGGTAGCTATTTTCGGCTTCGTTGAAACTTGTATACTCTTGCAAACGTTTTCCCAATTAATCTTATTGGAAAATCCAAAATCATATACGTTTTTGGAGATTTAGGGCCTTAGTGTTTTAAAGATAACGACATACTTCACAACATTTTGGAATCTTCTATCTCGTCTGCTTACAGAGAAATCTCATTTTAAAGTTTTTCTGTATATGGGCGCTACCATGCCCTTATGTCCGATTGTTACAAAACTCTGGAATATAGTCATGCATTATAAAAAACACGTAATTGCAAAGTGTTGTCTGCTTACATTTAAAAGTTTTTTTTTACCGATTGTTCCTATGGTGGTTATATAATATAATGAATGGTCCAAACAAAATGATTTTGAGACATACACTACCTGGACATATCCGAAGAATATCTGCGGCTACATCAACTTCATGACAAAGTTAATATACTCTTTTCGAGAGAGTACACATCAAATCTAAAATAATTTTATTAATTGTAATTTAAATAGAAAAACTCATGAGCATAAATGATAATTAAACATGTTAATAACATGTCAAACTGCCGCCGGCAGTCCAAAAAAAAGGAAGATTTTTGACTATTTTTTGACCGGGATAATAAACTAATATCAGGTTCTTTGTTTTTTTGTTTTATTAAATGTACATTCAAGCTTATTGACACAAATTTTTATTACAAAATATTGAGAGAGTAGTAAAAAAATCGGTTTAAGTTTACACAAAAATAAAAGTATCTTCTCAAGCTGTAAAGTACAAACAATTATAACTTTCTTAGCAACATTTTTTTTATGATGTTTACTTTTTTCTTTTTTTGGCATTTATGAAAATTGCGGTCACCGCAGTAAGACAATTCCTGCAGTTGTTTTCAAATCTACTCATTTTTGTTAAAATATAAGATCATTTATATTTTAAATTAAAACCGCAATTTGGTTATGAATACCGATTTTTTGCACCATTTGACCCGCGCTTACACACATATTTATAAATTACAGTCGTTCTTCAAATGTTTTGTATTTGACTTTACAGTTGAGTTTTTGTTGATGCTTGTTGTTTGTTTCGTTGTGAAAACGTATAAAAAAACCATTTCACTCTCGCTTTCCATTTTCAGCATTTGAAAATTTGCATTTTGACTTTATTGAATATGTATGTATGGTGATTCACTATATGTATAAATGCAAGGCATAAAAAACAGAAAATAAAAACAACATAAAAGCAAACCAAAACCAATAAGACAAAAGCAAAAACACCAACAACATTGTCAACCAGTGTCTCACGTATTTTTTTTATACTCATTACGAAGTGAAAAGTATTATAGTTTTGTCACGAAGTATGTAACACCTAGAAGAAGGCGTTGTCGACAATACAAAGCATATTTATTCTTGATCAGGACGACAAGACAAATTGATAAAGTTTTAAGATTCGTAATGCTCGGCAGCAGATCAAGTTTGAATGACTTTGTGCCACGCCCACTCCTTCCCGCCCAACCAGCACCACCTACTTTTTGAAAAGGCTATAACTTGAACACCAGAAGCGCTAGAATCATGAAAGTTGATAGGTAGACTCAATAAATGTACGTCTTTAAAACTGCATACAACAATTTTTCTCCTTACCCTTATCTGCCCCTCAAATATTGTTTACTTGTCAAAGCCTATATTTCCAAAACTCTTAAAGGTACGAACCTGAAATTACGTAGACTAAGTATATACAATTTATTAAGACTGCGTACCAGAAAATACCCTTTTGTATTTGGACTACACCTCAAAGGCCGGCATTAATTTCCACAACTATGAAATATACATATCTTAAATGAAGGTTCAGTTAATAAATAAAACTGCATATCAAAAACCACCCCTCTATTTCATGGTTTCCCCATCAAAGACCCGCAAACTCGATGTTTTCCTAAATTTCGCATTTTTGACCGATTTTTTTTATATTTGAAACACCATTTAAATGGGCGATGCCAAATATAAAATTTTTTTAATTGGACGTCACACCCCCACCGTGTGTGCAGGGTATTATATGGTTGAGTGTACTCAACTATACCACCCTTACTAGTTTTTTATTTTTACGTGTGTATTTTAAACGATTTTTTGAATAATTTTTTTGGATCGCACGTTTGAAATCCACTTTCGCAAATCGCGTTCTCAGCTATTTATTTGCTTTGCGAGTCTGTATACGGAATTAAGTGGGCTTATGCTTTATGGTAAATCGTTTTAAACTAATTTGAATTTAGAAAACAAAAGTCTTGCGCTTTGTAGGTTATTTGGTATCTAGCAAATACCTTGTAATAAATTTTTGAAGTATCATGAAATAAACATTTTTCGTTAATTAAATTAAGAATCGAAAATTCGATTTTATTTAAATGAAATTCAAGTAATATAGCAGTCAGCAAGACTATGATAAAATCACTTGTTTTCTATTAACAGAAGCCTAAACAAAATTTTGCAAATACATTGCAATGTACATAGTAATGTATGTAAATTAAAGAAACGCCTATTGAACTGAAATTAATTGTAAGCACCTTCGAATTGAAAACTGTGCAAACGTGAACGGATATGCTGAGTGGACTCATGCTAAAGGACAGACAATGAGACGTGACTGTGGACAGACGCACGGACGGACATGCAATGTAACCTTTGTGCACGTACCAGGTATAGAAGTAAGACAAGTTGTAGACAAAGAATGAAAAAAAAAGAATCTTAAAAATTCAATAGAAAAACCATCTGCAATATTTAGAAGAAAAAAATTAGAAAATGAAAACAAAAAAAAAAAGAAAAGAGTAGCAAATATTTAATAGAAAAATTATACATTGCTACGATTTTGTTGTTGGATTTATTTTTTCTTCTTTTAGTAATTTTTATACTGGTTAGCTTTTTTTTTATGCAAATCACATCAGGTTTGTGGCAAAGGACCAGGCAGTCCAGACCAAGTCAGACCAGACTAGGCATGAAAGCGGGGCCTGGCAGAAGCCGATGAAAAGAAGCGTTTGAACGACATTTCTTGGTATTGAAGAAGTAGGAGTTTGTATGTTGAGGAAAATAACCAAGAAATGGAAATAAATTGCAAAAGTGTCATTTGCAATGGTAAAACGAATGAACAGCAGCAGATCGAACTAAAAGTGGTTGCAGACGGGTGTCAGTGCGGTAAAGATGTAGGAAGGGGAAGGAAAGGAAAGCGTGAAGAATGGCATAGAACGGAACAGACGAAGCCAGCGACCGAGCTATCGATGGTAGCGATTTCCGGTGAATAAAAAAAATTTACATAACTGAATCTGTTAGTAGTTGAGTGGCATGGAGCTAGCAAATCGATACGTATTTTTCTTTGGATTGGTTTTGTTTTGTGCTTGTGAAGTGCTGTTAAGAAAATGACAAAGTAAAGCACAAAAAAAACCAGTAAGGGAGCTATTTTCGGCTATGCCGAAACTTATATACTCTTGCAAACGTTTTCACAATTATTCTTATTAGGAAATCCTTTTTTAATTTTCCAATAAGAATCATATACGTAGCCACGCCCATTTTATTATTTGTCTTAAAGAAGGCAATGTAGTCAAACTTCACTACATTTTCCAATCTTGTATCTCTTCTCTTCTCTTTACAGAGAAAGCCTATTTTAAGTTTTTAGTTGTATAGGCGGTACCACGCCCATATGTCAAATTTTTATAAAATTCTGGATTTTAGTCAGGCATTAATAAAAACACGTAATAGCAAAGTTTGGTTTGCTTATATTCAAGAACAAAAAAGTTTTTCTAACAAAAACAGTATTTTTAACCGATCCTTCCTATGGCAGCTATACGCTATAGTAGCCTGATCTTGACCATTTTTGCACGATATCTTTGTTGATGTCAAAAAAGTTTTTGTGCAAAATATTGAGTCGATAACTCCAAAAACACGGGGTTTTTTAAGCAAAAACATAATTTTTGACCGATACTTCCTATGGCAGCTATATGCTCTAGTAGCCCGATCTTGACCATTTTTGCACGGTATCTTTGTTGATGTTAAAAAACTTTTTGTGCTAAATATTGAGTCGATAACTCCTAAAATACGCGGTTTTTTAAGCAAAAACATCATTTTTGAACGATCGTTCCTATGGGAGCTATATGCTATAGTCATCCGATCAAACTGAATTTTACATACCAAATACCTGCAAAGAGAAGAAAATTTTCTGCGTTTAAATTTTTTTGCTAACTATAAAACTCTGGCCGGAAATCGCATTGAAACAGACAGACAGACAGACGGACAGACGGACAGACGGACATCGTTATTTGAACTCGTCTCGTCGTGCTGATCAAGAATATATATACTTTATATAGTCGGAGATGTCTCCTTCACTGCGTTGCAAACTTCATGACAAAGTTAATATACTCTTTTTGCAAGAGTATAAACACCAAAGAGAAGAAAATTTTGTAAAACAAAAGGACGCCGGCAGACTGTGTAACTAAGCAATTTCGGATGGAGAAAATCAGCTGTAAAGCGCAACACTTGAACTTATTTTAACGCAAAAGAACATGCCAGGACGCGAGAAATTGGCAGGGCGCGGGTTACAACTTTCAATGCTCGTTGCTCGGTTTCTCCCTGAGCGCTCATTTTAGTCAAGTCTTTGGCATTTACTCAAACCACTTTAAAACAATCAACGTTGACTTTGCCGACGCTTCTCTAAGAGAGTTAGAAAACTTTCTTAGCAAAAGACAAACACAAGAAACAAAAATATCAAAAAAATCATGAAAAAACATAAATTTTACCCGCGCGCTGCTTTTGTGGCTACATTTACAGCACATGAACTTTCTTCATCATGCTTAACATGGGCAACGATTTTCCTTACTTTGGCTTATTTTTTGTTTTGCAAAATTGAAAACAAATTCCTATGCAAAAACAAATTCTTTTTCAGGTTCGATTTGTCAACGTGCATTTTATTAGCGACAAATTCAATGCCTGATATTTTTATTGGACAATTGTTGGTGCTTGAGTGTTGGTTGCTGCGCATCAACATTGCAAAATTCATGTAATATAAAACGTAAAAAATAAAAAATGAAATAAATTGTAACAGAGTGACAGAGGGACAGAGAGAGAAAGAGTGGGAGATGGAAAATATTGCGCTAAACTTTTCCAATAATTTTATACATTTCGTTTTCATGGCTACCGCGGCGGTGTAATGCCATGAGGTTATGCCCCATGCAATCCTGCATGGCTGAAATCATATTGAGAAAATTCAATTTACAAAAGTTTTTCATTTATGAAATGAAATTAAATATTTAACTTTGAAATTGCGTTGTTGCTATTTTGCCATCGACCAACCCACCGACCGTTATACCCACAATATAAATCACAAATATTACAGTGCGAAAAATAAATTGAATAAATCATTAAACTTTTAGAAAGAAATAAACAACAATCCATTTATCAGCTTGAGCTTTATGCAAAATACTTATATACATATATTATTGTATTTGATTTTCTATCAAAAACATGTGAAATTTTCTATAAATTTTTAACAAATGATTTCTAATTGTATATAATTTGAAAAGAGTTGCATTTCTTTAAAACTAATGAGAGAAGCTCTCTGTGCTGTAAATTGACTTTACTAAAACTAAATGTGACTGAATCACACAAACGTTTGCACACATTAAAAAAAACAAGCTAAAAAAAAAGGAAAAAAGTGAAGTTGATGAATAGTTAACACTTGAAAGTGCACTTTGAGGAAATGTATTTGGCTTAATAGGAGTTTAGGCACGGAATTGGGTTAATGTGCGCAACTATATGACCTACTAAAGCTGTTGATTTCCGACAAACTTCCTTTTGAGCAAGGTGCTAAGCGAGTGCAAGCAAGTCGACAAATTACCGCATCAAAGCAAAATTTAATTATGTTGATACAAAAACAAAAAAAACAGTAAGGGAGCTATTTTCGACTTTGCCGAAGCTTATATACTCTTGCAAGCGTTTCCCCAATTAATCTTATTGAAAAATCTTTTTTTATCGTTTTCCCAAAAAGAATCATAGAGGTTTTTGAAGATTTAGGGGCGTAGCCACGCCCACTTTATAAGTTGTTTTAAAGAAAGCAATGCATTTATACACCACTACATTTTGTAGTCTGATATCTCTTTTGCTTACACAGGAAACCCATTTTTAAGTTTTTCGCTAAACGGGTGGTACCACGCCCTTATGTCCGATTCTTATAAAACTTTGGAATATAGTCAAGCATTAATAAAAACAAGTATTTGCAGACAGACAGACGGACATGGCTATATGAACTCGTCTCGTCGACGTGATCAAGAATATATATACTTTATATAGTCGGAGATGACTTCTTCTCTACGTTGCAAGCTTCACCACAAAGTTAATGTACTCTTGCAAGAGTATAAAAATTCATGAAATAATGTAATGAAGAGTGAAAAACAAAAATTGTGTGGAAAGTGTTAAAAGCTTTTCACAGCAATTTTAAAAGCGCTGATCTGTGTGTATGTGTGTGTGTACATGCATTAGAACATGTTTATATATATATGTACATACATACATATGTGTTCTAAGTTTTTGGTATAATTAAAATTTACATAGACAGGCATTGGACAGAGCGTTAAGTACGTGCATTTATTGGCGCAAATTGTCGTTATACATATTCTATACACCTGGGTCTTTGTGTGTATGTGCGTGTGTTTGCTTAAGAGTCCATAATTTGTGCATTCGCGGTTATTTGTGCATTCGCGGTTATTTGTGTACTCATTAGGCGCACAACAACAAAGCCATTTGCAAAGAAAATGAGGCTACTGATGAGCGACAGAAAAGCTGCATAACGTTGTCTATAAATAATTAAGTCGTTTTTATGACCGATTATGTGCAAGAGACAAAGATACAAAAATATAAACATATACCATTTTGATATGTATGCAAATTTATAGCTAAAAAAATTTTAAGAGCGAATACCGTAAGCCAATATAAAATTTGCCACCAAGCAACTCACGAATACTCAATGTGTCAGAGTAAATTAAGATTGTTTGTGACGAAATGTATGTAACATCCAAAAGGAGGAGATATAGACCCTATAAGTATATATTCTCTTGATCAGGATGACAAGACGAGTTAATATAGCCATAATATATGTTGCTCCTTCCGGCCACCTGGCCATCCTCACCAATGGTTCTTGGAAGCTATAGGAGCTAGGAACTTTAAATCTGGTGTGGAAGCGATTGAAACCAGAAAATATGTTTGTAGACTCAACCAGATCAATAGTTCTACAAAATTTAATGCATTTATGTTAACTTTTTTTTCTTCGCCAGATTGCTTACAGACAAAAAAAAATGTTGTTAAGTTTTCCTTTTTAAAATACAATGAACAATATTATTTTAGATTTGATGTGTGCAGGGTATTTTATTGTCGGGTATACTCGACTATACCGTTTTTCCCTGTTTTTTTTTTGTCCAACATTCAAACATTTCTCGGTTAGTAAAAGCACAAATTTGACTTAACGACCATAATTCACTCAACTTAGCATGCACATAAATAAATTGGCTTGTATCAAATGTGGCAAAACAAACGAAAAGCAGAAGAGAAAAAGAGAGAGAGAAAAAACTATTTGATACTAAATCAAATCATACAATGATACTGAACAGGTCATTGAAAGATTCAGGCGATGCGATAGAGTCACATAAAATTTAGTGAAATCATGACTTCATGCCAACACCAACAACAACAACAACAACAACAATAATAATGACGACAACAAATTTAAATGACCCACATTATTGCCAACTGTATGTTAGCCGGTCTCTGTAATCATATCTGTGTGTGTGTGTGTGTGTCTCTGTGCTGTCGATTTCATTGTAATTGTTGTCATAGAAAGCTACGAAGAGCAGCACCACCAACAACAACAAGAACTAATAATAAAAACAACATTAACAAATAAAACAAAAACAAAAAGCATCACTGGAAATGCGCCAACCGTATGGAAACATCATGATGAGCTAACAAGCAATTTAAGAATTTAATTTATGTTCAGAATGCACATGTATGCAGTTGTGTGCGTGGGTGTCTGTGTGTTTGGCCGAGTGTTTGGGATTTACATACATACATATGTATGTACGTGCGTGAGAAGTGTTTTCTTTAGCTTTCCACGTTTGCTACGCTTTTGTGCGCTAATGATGAAACAGCAACTTATATGTATGCCTTACATGTCGTCAGCGACTTTATTGGATATATGCGCTTACAGCAATACAACAATGTATGTATGTATGAAAGTTGAATCTCACGCTGCCATTGTATACGCAGTCAGTATTTCTATAAATACATGTATATGTATGTCTGTTTCAATGTAACTAATGTGCTGACACTAAGGCCGCCACATTGGCTGCGGTGCACTCAAATCTGATGGCATCGGTGACCGTGGCGTAATTGCGCTGCCGGATACAGCCTTACAACAAATGATACATTGATAGTGTGTGAGAAAGACGTGAGACGTATGCTGGAAAAAATACAGAATGCATGCATCAATATCTGTGTCTGTTTGTGTGTGCGTGTGTTGTGCTTCTAATTTTGATATGAGCAATGAATTCCATATTAGTTATGTGAAAAATTTCATTTCCGATCTACAGCTTGTTTTGCACTATGCTGAAGCTAAATACATCGATTTTTTTCATAACGCCAGCAAAAGCTCAATACATATATGTTTTTAGATATACATACATACATACATATGTATATGAAAAAAGGTCTTCATTTCCCCTTATGCATATGGAGCAATAAAACAAAAACATATATAAATGGTATGAAATATCAAATGTTGAAGCCGCCATGTCTGCTGCACAACAATTTTGGCATTCTGCCCTATATAAATATTTCGAGTTGTCATATAAGATACTTACAACTTGTATATACATATAACTGAATTTTGTGCCTTTTTGTTTGGTTGCATATAAGCACGTAGTCATTTTATGTGTTGAAAATTGGTGATAAACACATTTGACCAACTAACAGCATTTTGTGTCAAATTTTATGTGTCATGTACCATGAAATTTGTTTGAGAAACCGGGAATTGCTCCAAAAAATGCACAATCATGTTCACCCAAACTGAGAATGTTTTAAACAAAATGGACTAAATGACCAAGAAAACATGTATGTATCTTTTAAACGTGGTTCTGTTAAACTTTAAAAATCATTTGCTTTTAACGCAAATGTTGAGATCCAAGCGCATATAAGCGTAAATTTGCAACAATATGGGACATGTCAGTACGCTAAACCTCTAATAGTCATTGGATTAAAAGTAGCTATAAAACAAGACGCGGCATTAGTATGTCTGTCTGCTGTGTTACTGAAAGACAAGCAACAAAATAAATTAATAGTGACACGAACAGACATACAGAAAGCGAGAGAATCAAGCCAACAACTGCGCACCGCAGCCATGTTTGTAGGTCAGTTATAAATGCTTACGTCACACACACACACACACACACAGACATGAACATTCATAATACAACGTAAACATATAAAAGTGTTACTTTTCTTTTGAGTTTTGCACTCTTTCTTCTAGCTGACAATTTCATCAACTAACTCGTTTACTCACCCACTCTGTTGTTGTTGTTGGTTTTGTTTTTTTTTTTTTGCTTTTTCTGCTTTTATTATTTTCGTAAAAGTGCTTTCATTTTTATATGATTCCACTGTGAATGGGTGAATGCCATTTCTCGTTGTCGCTCGGTTTTGCTGAGCACTACTCCTTCCCCACTACCGCAAACAACTTTTAAGTACACACATTTAATCTCAATGTGCCCCACAACAACGTTGTCAAGACAATTTCACTCAAAATCATACGCAGCCATGTCACTAAGAACCCGAGTGTGGTTTTGATAGCCACAAGTGAGTTTTGTTTATGTTTTCTTTACTTTTTTTCATTGTATTTTTACAATACTTGTGTGTGCATTTTATTATTATACTAGCATTGACTCGAACTGTTTCACTTACTACCAACACCAAATCAAATTTCATTCTTGTATTGAACAAAACAGCGAGGCAGAAGCAACAGAAAGCCAAAAACACAATTAGCAATTACAATGCAAAGGCAAAGAAAAAAGCTCAAGGTATACTCGATATAATTACACACTTTGAATTTGATTGAAAGATGGGAATTGTTTCGTTTAATTTGTGCCCACTTGATGCTGTGTGCCATTAAGGTTCGCTTTTGTATTATTAGGGCCGTGCTTCTGTTAGGCTTTTTTATCGTGTAAATTGGCTCAATTTGATGTTTTTTTTTTTAATTTGGAACTGTTTTAACATCATTCAACTATAGCACTTTTATACTATTAATTTTTATTTTATTTTAATACATTTTTTAAACCAATAGCAACAACATAAGATTAACATATATTTTATCTAAGTTACTGAGCAGAAAAATTTTTACTAGTAGATTAAAGTCCACTATATTAACCCAAAATGGTTTCATACTTACTCAAAGTATTATCATGCAATGAATTATATTTTTGAATTTAAAACTTATCAAATCTGTTCTATTTTAATATTTTTTCACGACACTAAAATTAAAAATTTTAATATTAAATTTAAGATTGTAAAAGTTCAAATATTAATAAACTAAAAAAGATGGTTTTCCTAATCCATCCGACGCAAAAGCACGATTTATCTAATGGCTCGAGAGGCCTATGGGGCTCAATACAACAGCGGTTAGATCTAATGAATACCCGTTATTTTTTTTTTTTTATTAAGAATCTCACTATTGCTTGGACTTCCTTTTGTGCATGTTTTAAATAAGAGATTGTAAATTGGCAACTTTTAAAAACATTAACGCCAAAGCCAATAAGCGTACAAAGATTAAAAGTTTTCAATGATTGTCGCTTCCTTTAACAGATTGTCGGATTGTTTTTTGCCCTCCTAAGATTATGGAGGTTTTATTACTATATTCACATAAAAAAAAAAAAAGAACCACTAAATTGGCCCAACTTTTTCAACGCATAAAGATCAAAAATATGTGCTTTCTTTTTGACATAACATTTTTTTATTTTATTTTCATTTATAAAGCGCCTTATGACATAACTCAAGCCAAAACTAGTAAGGGCGGTATAGTTGAGTATACTCAAACATATAATACCCTGCACATACCGTCACCTATTTAAATGGTGTTCCAAATATCAAAAAAATCAATCAAAAGTGGGGAATTTTCGAAAAATTCGAGTTTGTTGATCTCTGAGGGGGGAAACCATGAAATAAAAGGGTGTTTTCGGTATGCAGTTTACAGGACGTATATTAACTGAATCTGCATACAAAATTTCAGACATGTATAATTCATAGTTGTGGAGACATACAATTTTAATAAAAATAAACTGGAATTTACCCAAAATTTGAGTTTGCCGGCCTTTAATGGGTAGTCCAAATACAAAATGGTATTTTCTGGTATGCAGTCTTATGAAGTTATATATACTTTGTCTACTTAAAATTTCAGGTCAGTGCCTTTAACAATTTCGGAGATATAGGCATTGACATACAAACACTATTTGAGGGGTAAAAAAGGGTAAGGGGGCAGTTTTAAAGACATACATTTTTTTCGTTTGCATACAAAGTTATAGGTTCGTATCTGTTATAGTTGTGGAGATATACAAATTTTTGTAAAAAAAAAGTGGTATTTACGAAAAATTTAAGTTTGATGGTCTTTGAGGGGTAGTCTTAAATACAGAGGGGTATTTTCTTGTATGCAGTTTTAAGGATATGTATTTATTGAGTGTACACACAAAATTTCAGGTCCGTACTTTTCATGGTTTTGAAGATATAGTGATTAACAATAAAACACTTTTTGTGGGGCAATGAAGGGAAGGGGAGGAAATTGTAGTATGCAGTTTTATAAAAATTTACATACTTAGTCTACATACCAACTTTCATATTTCTATCGTTTCTGGTGTTCAAGTTATAGCCTTTTCAAAAAGTGGGCGTAGCTAGTTGGACGGGAAGGAGTGGGCGTGGCTCAAAACCGTTCAAACTTGATCTGCTGCCGAGCATCACGAGTCTATCCTCCAAATCTTTCTCTATCTTTTATAGTTTCCGAGAACCATTAGTGAGGACGGACGGACGGACGGACGGACGGACATACGGACGGACAACGCTTAATCAATTTGTCTTGTCGTCCTGATCAAGAATATATATACTTTATGTGGTCCCCCTCCCCTCCTTCTATGCGTTACATACATTTCGGCCAAACAAACACAATATACCCTGGTACAGTATGTACAGGGTATAAATACATAATTGGCGCTGTAACGTAACCGAAGCAAAGCAAAGAATACAAAGCCAAAAAACAAAAAACCTTCAAATGAGTTGTATATAAAAAACAAAACTAAAGAAAATAAATAAATACAGGTATATAAATAAAATATTTATGTTGATTCGGTTAATACAAATTCGCTTTCATTTTAAGGCAGTATACTTTTTTTTTGGGTTTTGCTTTTTTAAACTCTTGCAAAAAGAGTATATTAACTTTGTCATGAAGTTTGCAACGCAGTGAAGGAGACATCTCCGACTATATAAAGTATATATATTCTTGATCAGCACGACGAGACGAGTTCAAATAACGATGTCCGTCTGTCCGTCTGTTCGTCTGTCTGTTTCAATGCGATTTCCAGCCAGAGTTTTAAAGTTAGCAAAAAAATTTAAACGCAGAAAATTTGCTTCTCCTTGTAGGTATTTGGTATGTAAAATTCAGTTTGATCAGATGACTATAGCATATAGCTCCCATAGGAACGATCGTTCAAAAATGATGTTTTTGCTTAAAAAACCGCGTATTTTAGGAGTTATCGCCTCAATATTTTGCACAAAAACTTTTTTGACATCAACAAAGATACTGTGTAAAAATTGTCAAGATCAGATTACTATAGCATATAGCTCCCATAGGAACGATCGGTTAAAAATACTGTTTTTGTCAGAAAAACTTTTTTGTTCTTGAATATAAGCAAACCAAACTTTGCTATTACGTGTTCTTATTAATGCCTGACTAAAATCCAGAATTTTATAAAAATCGGACATAAGGGCGTGGTACCGCCCATACAACTAAAAACTTAAAAATTGGCTTTCTCTGTAAACAGACGAGATACAACATTGAAAAATGTAGTGAAGTTTGACAACATTGCCTTCTTAAAGACAAATTAGAAAATGGGCATGGCTACGTATATGATTCTTATTGGAAAATTAAAAAAGTATTTTCTAATAAGAATAATTGTGAAAACGTTTGCAAGAGTATATAAGTTTCGGCATAGCCGAAAATAGCTCCCTTACTGGTTTTTTTTTAATTTCTTCAACTCAATTAGTTTTTGTATTTTTTATGTCGTTCGGTTTCTTTCGCTGTTTTTGTTTTTTTTCTTAAATTTTCTTACAAAATTACATAAAAATGCGCGTTGTAATTAGAAAGGCACTTAATGCTCACATCGCTGTCATCGTTTTTTAAATTTAATGCTTCCATTTTATTGTTGTCTTGAAAATTACAATTGGCTTATTTTTTTGTTTTTTTGACTCTTAGCTTCAATATAGATTTTCACAAAGAAACGAATTTTCAATTTTTCGCCAATTTAAAAAAAAAAAATGTATATATTTCTCGAACTCCGTTTTGTTGACTTTAATTGCGAATTTTGTAACACCCAAAAGGAGGCGTGGCCGACTATACAAAGTATATATATTCTTGATTAAGATGACAAGACGAGTTGATATAGCCATGTCCGTCTGTCCATCTGTCCGTCTGTCTGTATGTATGCAAGCTCCTCCCTCAGTTTTGAAGCTATCGACCTGAAATTTTGCACAGTCCCTTTTATTTTATTACAATGACACATTGGACGGAACCAGCGAGATCGGACCTCTGGAACTGGTAGCCACCATACGAAAAGAAGAAGAAGAAAAATTTCAACCGTTATATGAAAAACTTTTTTGTTTTCCAAGATAGAGCGCTGAAATTATATACGTGGTAGTAGACCGAAGCCAAACCAAATTTCTGAAAGTTTCATTAAGATCGGACAACTGGAACTGGTACCTGCCATACAAAATGAAGAAGAGGAAGATAGAGTGCTGAAATTTCAAAAGTTGTAAGTTAGTGTCACCAGATCAAATGCCTGCAAGTTTCACTGAGATCGGAATACTGGAACTGGTACCTGCCATACAAAATGAAGAAGAGGAAGAGAATCAAAGTTTAAATCGTTGTATGGGAAACTTTTTTGTTTCTTAACTAATTGACTTGAAACTTCATACTTATGTTGATAATGTGGCTTAAAAACTATTTTGATATCGTGGCACTGCCCACATATGACCAAAACCAATAATTTCCATATATCTGGCACCCAATGAGGTATAACAACAAAAATTTATCTGTAGGCTATAAGAAATAAGATTCCAAAAATAAAACGGGCGTACCACAAAAGGTGTCGTGAAGAGTATACATCTTCCCGTCTTTACTGGTTTTGGTTTTGAATTGATTTTATTTTTCTTTATTTTATTTTTTTTTAATGTTTTAGCAAGTGTGCAATCAAATATATCGAATTGAAGATTATTTGGCTTACACGCTTTACTCTTTGTCTCAATTGGGCGTTTTTGGCACAACTTCTATTGCCGCCTATATTTTGCACATTAAACTTGATTAGTGCTCAAAAGACGTTCATTAAAATCACATACAGTTTCTCAAGCGCTCTTCTTTTAGATCAAATGTCGACATGTCTTAGCTTCAGCACATTACTTTATTGGCAGAAATCAACTGGCGACCATAACGACCATCGTCCGCCACAGTTTCGGTTTGTTTGCAACCAAGAAATAAAAGAAAAAAATAAATAAATAAGAAATTGCTATCAATAAAGTTGCTAAAAAAAAACAACATCATAAACCTTAAATTCGTGACGCTTGGAACGAAAGTGGCAAGTCCATTGATTCTGCCATAAAAAGTTCATCAATCTTCTGTGGCAACGTTCGTATCGAACATGGTGTGTTGGTGCGGTTAGGTACACGCATCAGTGCTTATGCTTATGTGTTTATATGTATTGTGCCTTGGCTTATTGCAAATAAAAACACTTAAAATACATAATAAGTAAGTAAATTAATTAAAATTACTTGCAATGTTGGTCTGATGTATACTGATTTAATGATCACAATAAATTCGTATAATATAAACGTAGAGTAGCTGTCATTAGTTAGCAACAACAATACAGCGAATCGATCAATATATCGAATGAGAGCTAGGAGCTTATAACATGCCAACAATGCCACATGGTTGTACAAATGAAGTTGCGCTTTGTAAATTTTTAAATCAATTGCGAAATTGTGCATTCGCATTATAATGAAAATCGTTTTACGTACCCAAAGCTCAACTTTTCTTCAGATACAACACAACATTTTTTTTAACAAGCTATAAATACATTTATTTTTATATGTACAGAAATTCACCTCAATTTCATTTCATAGATCAGTTGATTGTTCAACAAATACACAAACATACACACACACAAGTGCATATATGCATGTGTATGTGCATTATTTGCATACTACAATAAATAAATGAGAAAATGAAAGTTTGTTTTTGCTACAAATTAAAATATATTTATACACATACATATATCGATTTATACAATAAATACTTACACAAATATACACACATGCACAATACTTCATTTACTTGTATTTAATTGCGTTCATTGAATTTTAATAACTATGTCAATGCTTGTACTTAATTAATATTGTAATTATGTTTAAAGACAAGTAAAAACGCTATCTGCGGCCTTGTCGAAGATTATATACTCTTCACCCTTTTTTTTTTGTGTCAAGCATATGTGAACGGGCGTTTAAAATGACTGACGTCTTACAGACTTATGGCTTGGCTTACTTACGATCTTATAATCTACACGTATTCTAACAAAATTAAAAACTTGTTAAAGGTGCTTTAAAATTTATTGGCCCTGAACTACTAACGAAAAAAAATGTTCGACTTGCACAAAACTAATATACCCTTGTATCATAAGGTGGTGCTTTGACTGCTAGCTTAGAAAACTAGAAAGGAGTATTTTCTGAATGTATACAGTTTTAGAGAGGTATATTTACTGAGTCCGCATACAAAATTTCTGATCCGTATCTCTAATAGTTTTGGAGACATAGCAATATAAAATGAGGGGTAATGAAAGGGGGAAGAATTTTGGCTTGCAGAGTCTTTATACCGACTTTCTTGTTTTTGTCGCTTCTGGTGCTCGAGCTATAGACTTTTTAAAAAGTAGGCGGTACTGGTTGGGCTTGGCACGAAACCATTCAAACTTGATTGGCTACCGAGCATCACGAGTCTATCCTCCAAATCTCAGTTCTATATTTCATAGTATCCGAGAACCATTGTTGAGGACGGACATCTCCCAATCAATTTGTCTTGTCATCCTGATCAACAACATACATACTTTATGGGGTCTCCTTCTGCTTCTTCTACATACACACATTTACATGCTTACATACATTTGGTTCAAAGAAACACAATATACCTTGCTACACAGTGTGCACAGGGTATAAAAAAACAAATTCAACTTTATGAAGTCATATGTAATTCAAACATACACACATGCATACATACATGTGTAGTTATAAATACATACATTTTATATTGGTTTCTCTATTTGTTGAACAACTTGAAGGTAAACTAAAATGAAAATTTATGTAACATCATTTGCTGTTTCAAACACATGTGCTTTCGAATCGTTCGTTATGCTATTGAATTACATTTGAAAACTACAACGCATACTTAATTAATATTTACTCAATGCTGAAATATTCGCACATGAGTTTCACTCGTTTTTATAACTAAATGTATGTTACACCAAGAAGGAAGGAAGTATGACCCCACAAAGTATATATTTTCTTAATGAGGACGACAAGATAAATTTATGTAGCCATGTCTGTCCGTCTTCCCTCACCAATGGTTCTCGAATACTATTATAGCTAGACACTAAAAATTTGAGAGATAAACTCGTGTGATCATGCGCTACTTCAAGTTTGTTTATTTTATTTTAATTTTTTTTTTTATTTTAATAGTTAGTAGTTTAATTATTCAACATATGTTAAGTAATGCACAATTTTTATTTGTTAAAATTAAAAGCAATAATTATAATACAGTAAGTAAAATATAGAATAAAATTTGCTAAATTAAAAATAAGTCATTGAACCAGTAGTCCAGTCATTTGGTAGTTTTGCCATGAAAGTTTTCCGGAAGTTTTGAAAACTAGTATCCTTATGTTTTTTGGGATGCAATCGTACAAGTGCTCAAAACTTGTACACTTTGCGGCGCTCGCACGACGAAACTATTACTTTTACGAAAAAACAGGACTGAACATAAATTGCTGGAAATTTTCTCTTGTTTTATTTATTTAAACATGTAAATTTTTTTTTTTTTTTTTTTTTTATTAAGACATACGGGGTAATTCAGATACCTCTTTATAGCCTTTGTTTCTATTATGTAGGGTGCGCCGGCTAGCTCTTAGGCTAGCTATAGCAAATATCATTACAAATAAATAACAATACTAAACAATTAACAATAAAAACTAACAATAATAATCGTATCACAATTAACAATCACAATTTTTCACAATCTTCGAGTCCTTGGAGCTCGCGTTATCAAGTCCCTCGGCTGGCGCCTTTTCAGTCTTCTTAGGGGGGAGTCTCTCGCCAGGATCCTCGCCAGTCTGTTTTTATGCCGCTCTAACCTGTCGTTATACCGGCTGGAATGTTTATTTATTTCATCGAAGACCGTTGGCAGCTTCAGGTCTTTATGCAGCATAGTGTTGCGAATATACCACTCGCATCCGGTAGTCAGTCGCAGTATGCGATTTTGTGCCGCCTGGACTCTTCTGATCTGGCTATCGCAAGTGAGTCCCCATATTTGGCACCCATACCTCCAGATCGGAGCAATTACTTGTCTGTAAATTGTCACCTTGTTGGTGAGTGCCAGTTTGCTTTTGGAGCTGAGTAGCCAAAAATGTTTGGTCATAGCAGCTCGTACGCGAATCCTCATTGCCGTTACCTGCTTGGAAAAGGTAAGCCTGCGATCCAGGATGAGACCAAGATATTTTGCTGAGTTGGCCTGCAGTACCGGATTCCCCTCGATTGTAATGGCCTGCGGAGTTTTCCTTTTCAGGGTGAAGCATACGTTAACCGACTTGTCGCTGTTGATGCCAATGTTCCAGCGTTCGCCCATAGCGCGAACGTTGAGGCGTACTCCTGGATTCCGTCAGCAGCGGTAACTTCACAGCTAGATCTGTGGGTGACACAGACGTCGTCTGCGAATGTGGCCAACATCGTTGTCTGGCTATCATCAGGCTGTGGCATGTCACTGCTAAAAAGGCAGTACAGGAGGGGCCCAAGACACTACCCTGTGGAACACCAGCTTTAGCTTCGTGCTTGCTAGAGACGGCCGAATGGAAGCGGACCGCGAACAGCCTTCGCTCAAGGTATGACCGGAGCAGTCCAAAATATGGAGCAGGCAGCATGTCTTTGATTTTGACTAGTAGGCCCGTGTGCCATACACGGTCAAATGCTTCTTTGATGTCCAGGAAAAGGGCGTTGCAGTATTCCTTCTCGTCAAATGCCGTCAATATTTGCCCGACTACCGGTGAAGTTGCTCAACCGTGCTGTGGCCAGCTCGAAACCCAAACTGGTGCTCAGGAGTAATCCCCTGAGAATCCACAATTCTGACAATCCGGGCGGCAATCAGTCTCTCAAACACCTTCGAGATCGAAGGGAGGAGACTGATCGGCCGGTAGGACGCAGGGTCCGTTTCCGGCTTGCCAGGTTTGTGAACCATGGAGATTATCCCGAGCTTCCACTGAGCAGGAAAGCATTGCAACCTCACTATCGCGTTAAATAATAACGTAATGTAGAGGATAGCGTGTCTTGGCAATGCCTTTAACGTGGCGTTGCAGATGGCATCATGGCCTGGAGCTCTGTTGACGTTTTGTCGACCAATTACTTCGACTATCTCGCTAGGGGCAAATGGTTTGATGGGTAGATCCATTTGGAGTGCTTGGGTCAGTCTATCATGCGTCTCTTCGACTTGTTCTGGGCTGGCTAGCTCAAATGGCTGGAAGCGCTCAGCAAGGTGCTCCGCAAACACCTCAGCTTGTTCTAGGTCCGTCCGACACCATGTCCCATTGCTGTTTATAAGCGGCGCCTTCCTTGTGCACCTCCTTTTGATGGCGCGCGTGGCCTTCCAAAGCGAATGCGTCGCGTCGCAGTCAGTGCCAGTGTTAAGCAGTCTTGTATCGAACCAGGCAGCTTTGTGTTCCGCCAGAGCACGTTGAAGCACAGCCTGCGCTCTATTCCAAGCTGCTTTATCCAGGGGGTGGCGGGACCTCATCCATCTAGTGCGTAGGCGTCTCTTTTCACGGATTAGGAGCATTATCGCGTTTGTAATTGGAATGCCTGACGCTGCAGGCTTCCGGAGCGGGGTAGGAGTAGCCATTATTGCTGCCGTCTTGACCTTACTGGTAAACAGGTCGATGGCGTCCTCTAAGTCCTTACCAGAATTTATTTCAATGTTGAGGTGCAACGAGCGCTCAAGCTGGCCTTGAAACACTTCCAGGTTGCTGCGCATGGTTATTAACCGCTCTGTCCTTGGGTATGTCATTGCAGCTGCGTCGAGTGTGATAACTAGTGGTAAATGGTCGGAGCTAAGCTCAACAACAGACCGTATATCAACGTGGATATCCAGGATGCCTCTAGTGATAGCGAAATCTATGCAGCTTGGAGAACCTCGGCTGCCGTGCGGATATCGTGTGGGACCACCTGTTGCTAGACAGTTCACCTCAGTGCTCAGAGGAATGTTAGCTAACGCACGACCACGTTGGTTGGACCTTCCCGCCCCCCATAGCCAGTGGGACGCGTTCCAGTCACCCGCAACAATATACTTCGGGCAATGTCGGTTCAGAATGTCGTCGAACTCATCGGTAGTCCACGCGAATCTCGGGGGGCAATATACAGCACCAAAGTTAATGGTACCGAGTCCAGTTTCTATGGCTGCAGACGCAAGTTGCACCTTACCAGTAGCAATGGGTGTTAACGGGAAGTGTACTAGGCTGGACTTAACTAGAATAGCTGCTCCTCCTCTAGCGTTGCCATCACTTGGGTTATTAGCAGGATAAGCATCAAATCCATACATTTTTGGCGCACCCATTCCTCGGCAATGAGTCTCGCTGAGCAGCACGATGTCGATTTCTTCTCGCCGCACCAAACAGTCAAGTTCAGGCAGCTTCGTGGACACGCCATTGGCGTTCCACACTAAAATGCGCAGCGGCATTATTTTGGGGCCTGCTGCACTTGTAGTGCAGTGAGCAAATTAAGTATTTGCCCTTGCTGCTGTGTCTGTTGCTGTTGCTGCTTCAGCATCATCATCATCAGTTCCATCTGTTTTTCTTGGATCAAGCGCAATGAGTTGATGCTTTCATTAAGCGATTGCAGAATGGCTTCTGTAGTGTCGCAGTCTGTCACTGTGCGCATAACTGAGTCATGACGACCCCTAGTACGGCTACGGTTACTGTCTTCACGCTGTAGATGTTGTTGTGGCTGAGTCTGCTCCTGCTCCTTGTGCTGAACTCTGCCTCTTGCTATATCTGCGTAAGACATGTAAATGAATATCATTTTTCCTTATTTCTTAAGTATTACCTAAAATTTTTAGTTGTGATTCGGTAATTTACAATTCAGCCAGAGCATAAGGAACTTCATTCTTGGCTGGTGTCTCATGACCGCACTATCTTTTCTATTTAGATTTGGTATTGTCGAGTATTCTCGATCGTCGTGAATTATTATTACAGGAATTTTCCCATTTTTGATACAATTAGTGTTCAGTAATTTTTTAATAATCCTAACAATTAACGCAAAAACACACACACAATCACATACACAATTGAATTTTCATAGCATGCAATTTGGTGTTGCATAACATATTTGGAAAATCCGCTATCGGAGTATCCACACATACATATATGTAAGCATGCTTGTTGTTGTTGTTGTGTTACTCTGCACATGAAAAGCAAAAATGAAAGCATTCTAATTGCATGTAAGAAGTAAAATGTAATTTTGTTGATCAATATTTTTTTTGATTGGGCACGTTCAATGTTCATTGTTTGACCCCCTGATTCTTTGTTTGGAACCCAAACCATCAAATGTTAGTTGTGCACTGTTTGTGCAATAATAAGCTTTGTTACATTGTGTGTTAAAATGAAATACACATAAACTATTAGGAAAAAAAGTAACTCACTCTCCCAGGTAGCAAGTTTATGTTTTATTTTGTTTTTTACTTTTCACTTTACATAACAGTCACTTCCTTTGCTTTGAACATGTTTTAACATCCTCTCATTTATTTTTGGTTGCTTCGTTCTTTGCTATTCATGTTTCTGCGACGAATTTCGTTTGTTCGTTTGCGTAAGCTTTGCGTTTATACTTTGTCATGCCAACTAAAATGCTTAAACATTAATGCCTACACACACATAACACACACACACACGCACACATAGGATACAGATATAAATGTATTTATGTATCTGTTTGTCAGATATTTCTTTAGATATTTTAATAGCGCATAATAAAACTTCTACCATCCGTTTAAATAGTCATGGTGACAGCAGCAAATTATTAAACATAAATTTTTGAAAGCCAAAAAAAGAAATAAACAAATAAAGGATAAAAGATCTGTAAAGACGCATTTTATGCACGTAATTTTTTAGCAATCTATCATTTTGCCATGAATTACGGCGTTGACAAACGACATACAAATGCTCTGACATCCCTTGATTGTCTAAAACGGGACAATGAATTTCAATACAAAACATAAGCACACAAACTGGCACACATTCATATATACACACAAAAGTTCCGTTGCGCACAGCTGAAAGAGATTATAAATACTTTTGCGTCTAATTGTTTTGTGAAAATAACTCAAGCGCTCCTTTACCCCTCTCCATAAATACAAGCCGAATAACTTCATAGAAAAAAATATAAATTTAATGAATTTTCTGTGCATATTTGTTTTCCTTTACGTAACACAATACATACAAACACATATACACACACACGTACAGTTGAGCATTATAGGTCATAAATCATAAAATGCCATCAATTGCCTTGTTTTGCGAAATTTCCCTAGATGCAAAGGCCAGCAGACAGACAGACAAAGAGATATACAGTAAGACAGAGACAACGAACAATGGACACATGTCCTTTGGTCGTGCGCATTCTGCTTGTTGTCATTATAATGCGAGGGACACGAGTGTCAAATGATTTAGCCAATTTGCACGCTTGCACATGTTGTGCCTGATGTTCTTTGGTGCCACGTTGCTTTCTTTACTTCTTAAGCAGCAATACTGTGCAGCATGTGACATTCTCATCGTCGTTGTCTTTCCCTTATGACAGTTTGCCAGCTTGTAACAGAGCACAAACACCGACACTTTTATGCAATCAGTTAGATAATTGTTTACAACTTTCGTTTTAGCGCTGCACACCTGCTTCATTGTCAAGGCTAGAGGTGGGCGCGGGCCAGTATTTTGAGGCCCGGGCCCGCACGAAAACGAACACTTTTTTGAGAGGCCCGGCCCGTCCAAACACGAAACTTTTTACCAAGGCCCGGGCCCGGCCCGGCCCGCACGAAATTTATTTACATATATAAGGAAATTTAAAAGACATGCAATTTGGGTCATTGTTTTAAACTCAGTTATTATTTGGGAATCAAGTGTGCTAGTTCTGCAAAGTTTACATAATTTTTCTGACCACAATGCAAATATTTGCATTGTTGGTTCCTTGTCAGAGCTAAGTGCTTCAGAGCAGTCCTTAAAAGGTTTTAAGAAGCATAAAATGTTTTCAAGTAATGAAAAATCTAAATTACTAATTCGCTGTAGCTCATCTTTTTTAAGTAAAAGAGTTTTTATTTCCTCTTTTACATCAAATACACTCAAAAGCATAAAAAATGTAGAGTTCCAGCGTGTTTTAACTTGCTGTTTCAGTGTTTTTGAGAGCTTACTGTTAAGTCGCGACATATTTTATATTTCAAAGTTTTATCAATTTCACAATAGGAAGCCAATTTTAGATTAGTGGTGTGCAAACAAGTAAAATATGTATAACCAAATCGATAGTAGTATTGATAAACAATTAAAATGCTATAAATGGTGGTTCTAATTCGAGCATATAGAAAAATAGCGCGAACAAATCAAAATTGTTTTCGGGCTTTTACGGGCCGGGCTTTTTTGCTAAGGCCGGGGCCCGCACGAAGCCTGCACGAATCTTGATTTTAAGGCCCGGGCCCGCTCCGGGCCTGTGTAAGCCCGCGTGCCACGAAAAAAAGCCCGGCCCGCGCCCACCTCTAGTCAAGGCTAACTTTTGTTGAAAAAAACCTTTTGTATAAACTCCTTCAATAATTTTGACTAAGTCTTGTGTAATTTGGTGTACTGATTCCGAGTAAAGTCATGTCACCCACATTTCTCACTTTTCAACAATTATAAAAAAATTTTCAAAAATTTTCAAATATATCAAGAACCAACTGATCTTGATAAGCTTAAATATGATATTATTAGGAAGAGAAACTATGGTATAGCAAGGAAGATTTTTTGATTAGGCGCCCCTTTCGAATGTTGTACATCTTTTAACCTCAAAGTTAACAAAAAACTAGTAAGGGTGGTATAGTATGTTACTTACCCATATAATACCCTGCACACATCCTCACCCACTTAAATGGTGTTCCAAATATCAAAAAAATCAGTCAAAAGTGAGGAATTTACGAAAAGTTCGAGTTTAATGGTCTCTGAGGGGGGAAGCCATGAAATAAAGGGGTGTTTTTCGGTATGCAGTTTAAAGACGTATATTAACTTAACCTGTGTACAAAATTTCGAACACGTATATTTTATAGTTGTGGAGATAAACCAATTTTAATAAAAAATAGAGGAATTTACCCAAAATTTAAGTTTGCTGGCTGCCAAGCATCACGAGTCTATCTTTCATGTCACAAGACTCTTTCTCTTATGGTTTCCGGGAACTAATGGTGAGGACGGACGGACATCGCTTAATCAATTGGTCTTGTTGTTCTGATCAAGAATGCATATACTTTATGGGGTAGCCCTTCCCCTCTTCTATGCGTTACGTACATTTCGGCCAATAAACACAATATACCCTGGTACAGTATGTTCCGTGTGTAATTTTTCAAAAATTTTAGGTATCGCCTAAGTTTTACATGACAACTGATTTTATGAAAAAGTAAGTCGACGGCTACAGTTCAAAAGCAAATTGTTGTGCTCGCAACATAAAATAACCGATACAGATACTGCATTACCGGGTACAAATATTCTTTCTCCGACAAATATATAATTTTTTTGCAACCAGTACACCAAGTTACACAGAGCTCTTAAAAATTATTTGATACTCTTCCAAAAAATAGTATATTAACTTTGTTGTGAAGTTTGCAACGCCGAGAAGGAGACATTTCCGAGTATATGAATTATATATATTCAAATAGACGTGTTTAAATAGCCATGTCTGTTTTTTTGTATCGGTGCAAGCGTAGAGTTTAAGCATATCGAAATAATTTATAAGCGGAAATTCTTCAGATATGTCAGACATTGTATAGAATTATTTCGGTCGGACCACTATAGCATATATGTAGCTCCTATAAGAACGATCGGTCAAAAATTAAGGGTTTGTCCGAAAAACTTTTTTGTTATTGAATATAAACAGATGAAACTTTTCAATTATGTGTTTCTATCAATGCTTGACTATAATTTAAAGTTTTATAAGAATCGGACAAAGGGTGTTCTATTTAAAGAAATACTTAAAAATGAGATTTCTCTGAAAACAGACGAGATACGAGATTGCAAAATGTAGTAAAGTCTGATGGCTTTCTTAAAAACAAATTAGAAAATGGGCGTGGCTACTCCTCAAGATCTTCAAAAACGTATCTGATTCTTATTGTAAAATCGATAAAAAGGATTTTCTATTAAAAATAATAGTGAAAACGTTTGCAAGATTATATAAGATTTGGCATAGCCGATAAAAGCTACCTTTCTTGTTTTTTTTTTTTTTTTGTTGGGCTGTGTAATTGAAGTACATTGTTTTTGCAAAAATTGTACGCCAAACGAATCATTCTTATTTCCCCACTGGCATTCTTATGTTTTGTTTGTATGCTATATTTATGTCTCATGTCTTTTTGTATATCTCTTTCAGATCGCCCTCGGAACGTTCTGGCAAAGGCTGCTGCGGTCAATGGTTCGCCGGGCCGCCGCTGCGTGCGCTTATCGCTGTTGTGGCTTTTGGCGGCTTTGCTTGTGCGCTCGGCGGCGTTGCCTTGGGCGCCACTGGTCTGGCGGGTCCGCCAGCATCGCACTTAACAGCTGCACTCTTAATGATTGGTGAGCTAAGACTTAGTTATAAAAATTTATATTTTTCTCATCTTCGTATTTGTTATTTCGACGCATTTTTTTTCGGGCATACGCCGCTTACAAAATCTTACGTCGCGCATAGTGACAATCCTCATCTTGCACATCTGCCAATTAACACAAATTAGCGTAAAAATTACATTTTATTTATGACTTAAAATACTACAACTTTATGCATTATCGTCGATACAATGTTGACGTCAATGTTGTTTGCGTAAGTACAACATTTACGCCAATTATCGCTCGCAATGATTATTATTATTATTTGTTTGCCTTCGTTGTTTGTTTGACTACAATTGTTGTTGATGTACAAAAATATACAATATACAATGTACAATGTATATGACAACGTTTGTTTTTGGTTTACTCTAGGTTACTTTAACTCGTCGTTGCGCATCTTTCTTAGACAACATACATACATTCAGTGTGATATGAGCATATGACAACTGGGGTACGACCGTTGACCCAGTTAGTTGTGCAATAATATTATGAATAAACAGTTAATATGCCAAATGGGTTTGTTTATTTACTTCCGTGTTCAGTTTGGGTGTGAGTGTATATCTTTTTATGCCTTTATGCTTATTAATCAACTCTCAAGTGCACAATATAAATAAATTTGCTTGGTAACCATAATTTATTCTATTATTCATTAAGCCAGAAGCAGAGTTCAACCTCATCTTATCTAAGTGAAAAACTTACTTAAACATTATTTTATTACATCTGTAGACAAATTAAATATAAAATAAGTCTACAAATGTGCACGAATGAATAAACGGTGCTTTGATTATTTAAGCGATATTGATCACAACAAAAATTTTCTTTACTCGAAGCATGACATTGCGCCATTTTCGTACTCGATTAACGAAATGCATGGCAACAACATTTTACATAATTTTATAACAATTGTGACTCGAAAACAACAACAACGAACATAACGCAATACACTGTATGTTGTTAAGCGCATGAGACGTCTGCAAATGTTTCTTTGTCTTCTGTTCATTTATAACTGTGACACTTTTTGTTGTCGTTGTCGTCATTGTTATTGCTCAAAGTCAAACTAAAAATATACACATACGTAAACTTTTGCGCGTAAAGTGCTCATGAAAATGATTTTCAGGTTGTTGTTGTTTTTTCTGTCGTATGAATTTGTAAGACAAAAAAACCAGTAAAGACGTTGTTTCGGCCTTGTCGAAAATATATACTCTTCACGACACCTTTTGTGGTGGGCCCATTTAATTTTTGGAATCTTATTTCTTTTTGTCCACATAGCCTACAGATCTATTTTCGTTGTTATACCTCATTGGGTGCCAGATATATGTAAACTATTAGTTTTGGTCAAATGCGGGCGGTGCCACGCCCATTTTGAGATCAAAATAGTTTTTAAGCCACATTATCAACATAAGTATGAAGTTTCAAGTCAATTTGTTAAGAAACAAAAAAGTTTCCCCTACAATGATTTAAACTTTGCTTCTCTTCCTCTTCTTCATTTTGTATGGCAGGTACCAGTTCCAGTAGTCCGATCAATGAAACTTTCATATATCTTGGTAAACAAAAAAGTTGTTCATACAACGATTGCAATTTTTTTCTTCTTTTTTCGTATGGTGGCTACCAGTTGCAGTGGTCCAATCTCGCTGAATCCGACCAATGTGTCAGCGTAATAAAATACAAGGGTCTATGGAAAATTTCGGGTTGATAGCTTCAAAACTGAGGGAGGAGTTTGCATACATACAGACAGACAGACGGACATGGCTATATCAACTCGTCTTGTCATCCTGATGAAGAATATATATACCTTTTATAGTCGGCCACGCCTCCTTCTGGGTGTTACAAGCTTCGTGTCAAAACTTTAACACTTTTCACTTTGTGAAGAGTATAAAAACAGTAAGGGAGCTATTTTTGGCTTTACCCAAAACTAATATACTCTTGCAAACCTTTTCCCAATTATTCTTATTAGAAAATCCTTTTTATCAACTTTCCAATAAAAATCATATAAGCAGCTACAAACTTTAATACAACCTTGGATTATATAAAAACACGTAATTACAAAATTTGGTCTGTTTATATTCAAGAACAGAAAAGTTTTTTGAACAAAAAGCATATTTTTGTTAATGGCACCGGTTGCTGTTATTGCTGTTGTTGAGGTTGATGATATGATATCCTATTTGGCATCCTCTGTTTGTGTGTTCTAACTAATATTTCACCGAAGTTGTATTTGTAATATGATAAATACCAAAGCCGATGGAAACGTCAATTCTCGCGTGACCCTAAATCGTTTTATAGATTTGTTAATTCCAAGCGCAGCGTTTTCTTGATGACAATAAACCTAGCCCGAAGGCTTTAGATACAACTTTGGTGAAGCACTAGTTGGGACACACAAATCGAGAATGCCATATAGGGTATCATATCATCAACTTCAACAACAGCAATAACAGCAACAGCTGCCATTAACCATTTCACAACAACAAGCGCCGCCATCATCACAAAAATCATTGCCATATATAACAATCGATTCTGGCTTGCGTAGTCGTTTATTTCCCGGTTTTCGTCAATACAACATTAAGAGATATATCAATTGAGTTACTGACCCTGTTTTTCATAAGCAGGGGAATATCCAGGAGGTTATCAAGAATATATGAGCACCTAAGAGATCTTGACACCCAAAAATCAGATATAATCAACTATATTCAATTGAATTAATTTCGAACGAAGACGTGAATCAACTGCAATCAGTGCCCCCTCACACCGGCGGAAATGAAGATCACGTCTGTTAGAAACGAATTTATTACAGAAGACCTGGTTGCTTGCAACACTTGGGTTGAATTAGAATGGCAAAAAGAAGAACGTAGTATTTTTCAAGGGTGAAAATGTTTAATGGTTGTAAGCAATTTTTATAAGTTTGTAAATTAATTAAATCTCATACGTTTATGTATGTATGTATTTAAATAATCGAATTGTATTAAAATACCGTTACCATCTGCAGGCGTTGGCGTAGTCCTGGTCACTGTAAGCGGCGCTGCATGGCGTATGACTGCACCTGGTGGACAGACATGTCTTGGCTTGGGTTCGAGTGTCGATTTGGGTCGTTGCAGACGACGGCCATGCAGTCGAGGCGGTGGCACGCCACATGGTCTGCTCTATCCAGAGTTTCAACATCGTCCGCCGCCGCCTTCCTATCAGGCCAGCATGCAGGAGTATCGTTTGAGGTAAGTAAATTATAAATTATAATGTACGCACAGCAAAAGCAAACCAAGCAACATAGAACAATACTTGAATATGTAAGCACATTTGGCACTATTCGAGTTTGAGGGTTCATGTCGTTCGCTCGATTGTATTAAAAAAAAAACCGGGAATGGAGCTGCTTTCGGCTTTGCTGAAACCTGTATACTCTTACAAACATTTTCTCAATTTTTCCTTTAAGATAAACCTTTTTAAAGTTCGTTCAATAAGAATCAAATACGTGCTTAAAAATTCAGTGGCGTTGCCACTCCCATTTTCTAATTTATCTTAAAGACAGCAATGTAATAAAACTTTACTACATTTTGCAATCTTTTATCTCGTCTGCTTACAGAGAAGCTCCATTTTTAAGTTTTTCGCTACATGCCCTTATGTCCGATTCTTAAAAACCCTTGGATTATAGTAAGGCATTTATAAAAACACGTAATTAAAAAATTTGGTCTGCTTATATTCAAGAACAAAAAAGATTTTCTAACAATCAATCCTAGCTGCATGCTAAAGAAGCCCGATCTTCACCAATCTTCTGCTATATTTTCGTTTACGTTAAGGAAGGTTTTGTGCAAAATATTGAGTGAATAACTCCAAAAACATACAATTTTTTAATCAAAAACCTCGTTTTTGACCTATTGTTTCTATGACACCATATGCCATAGTAATCCGATCAAACTGGTTTTGACATATAAGCTGCCTGTAAGGATTACAAAATTTTTTTTATGTAAATTTGTTTGCTAACTTTAAAATTTTGGTAGGAGTTCGTATTAAAACAGATAAACAGAAAGGCGTCTTGTCATGCTGATCAGAAATATATGTACACGCCTCCTTCTGGGTGTTACAATCTTCGTGACTAAACTATAATGCTTTTCACTTTGTAAAGAGTATAAAAAAGAATTTAAAAACGTTTCATGGCTAAAAGCTTTTTTCGTAATCAGTAGCATGTGTGGTAAACCACAATTTGCGTATCCTGTGAGTGTGCATGTATCCTGTGACGCTGTGTACGTGTGTCTGTGTCATTGCTGCTCGTGTGTTTTTCTTTTTATACTCTTCACGAAGTGAAAAGTATTATAGTTTTGTCACGAAGCTTGTAACAGCCAGAAGGAGGCGTGGCCGACTATACAAAGTATATATATTCTTGATCAGGATGACAAGACGAGTTGATATAGCCATGTCCGTCTGTCCGTCTGCCCGTCTGTCTGTAAGTATGCAAACTCCTCCCTCAGTTTTGAAGCTATCGACCTGAAACTTTGCACAGACCCTTGCATTTTATTACGATGACACATTGGTCGGAACCAGCGAGATCGGACCTCTGGAACTGGTAGCCACCATACGAAAAGAAGAAGAAAAAAAAATTTCAATCGTTGCATGAAAATCTGTTTTGTTTTCCAAGATAGAGTGCAAGAGTGATATTATACAAGTGGTGATAAACCGTAGCCAGGCTAAATGTCTGAAAGTTTCATTGAGATCGGAATACTGGAACTGGTACCTGCCATACAAAATGAAGAAGAGGAAGAGAAGCAAAGTTTAAATCGAAACTTTTTTTCTGAAGTTAGGGTGGTGAAATTACAAAAGTAGTAATTTAGTGTCTTGAAACTTCATATTTATGTTGATAATGTGGCTTAAAAACTATTTTGATATCAAAATGGGCGTGGCACCCCCACATATGTCCAAAACCAATAGTTCCCAAATATCTGGCACTCAATAAGGTATAACAACGAAAACTGATCTGTAGGCTATGTGGACAAAAAGAAATCAGATTCCAAAAATAAAATGGGTGCACCACAAAAGGTGTCGTGAAGAGTATACATCTTCGGCAAGGCCGAAGATAACGTCCTTACTGGTTTCTCCTGAGTAAGTGACCATATGCACTTTGCTACACCGGCTTGCGTGTTTGTAAACTATTAAATTTAAACTATTTGGTTCATGTTGTTGTTGTTGTTATTTTATAGCATTTAAATAATAATGCTTGAATTGAATTTTACTTTCATTACATCTGCTTTGGCATACAGACTTCTGCTGTTAGATCGCGATCGACAGAATGGCGTCGTACGCGGCAATTCACCGCCACCTACATATCGATCTCATGCCGGCAGTTTACTCAGGTATGTAAATCAAATTACATTATATTAACAAATATTACCTTTATTAGAGGTCTGTATGAATGCATTCAAGTATGCTAATTAATCATTTATTTTGGAAATGACTGAATGAATAAAACCACTCATTCAAATGAATATGAATGAATTGTACTTATTTGAAATGAGTCAGTACATTTAAAACATTCAAACTAAATTTGAGCAAATTGAAGTGAATGTAAGGGCAGTTTGGATCATTATCAAATTGATGTCGATGCAGGTACCAGCGGAAGTATCCGTGGCCACTGATGAACTGTATGAGATTGAACTTCTGTATGACCGTGTTTTCAATCCAGCGTCTGATATTCGGGATTAGCTAGTAGATGGACACATCTATCAATATCCGCGCAGTCCCATCGAGACTGCCAGTGTCTAAGGCTTCATTTTGATGTATCTTTTTTGTGCCTGCCAGTGCCGGATCATTGATCACATTTGGCGCTTCTTTGGTTAAGAGGTCGATGGGTATGTAGCCAGCAATTACCAATGCTGCTTCATGGGAGACTATGCGGTAAGCGCAGCAGATCCGAAGTGCAACGAGTCGGTAGGTTGCTTCTATACCTCGCGTTTTTTAATGACGTCTAGACACATTGGGATTGCGTGCATGATAATGGACTATACCACTGTAAAGATGAAGCTTATGCTGTTCTGTTTGGGTCCTCAGTAGCCCGAATACGAAAAGAAGAAGAAAAACGAACAAAACTAGATTGAGTATAGATGTTTGTTATTGTCCACGGCTCGAGTCCGTAAGCCCATTTTGTGGAACAGAAAAGGACCTCTTTTCGCCTTTGCCAAAACTTGTATACTCTTGCAAGGGTTTCTCTTTTATTCTAATTAAAAAATCTTTTTTATTGATTTTCTAAAAAGAATCATATCCGTTTTTTAAAATTTAGGGGCGTAGCCACAACCATTTAAAATTTTTTTTAAAGAAAGCGATGCAATCGATCTACAAAACGGTTTTCTATCTCGTCTGCTGACAGAGAAATCACATCTCTTTGTTCGATCTTATAAAGCTTTGGAATATAGTCAAAACTTAATAAAAATACTTATTTACAAAGTTTGGTATTCAAGAATTAAAAAGTTTTTGTAACAAGAACTTTTTTTTTGGCCAATCGTTCTAGTGGGAGCTTTATGCTATAGTCACCCATCTTAACCATTCTAACACTAAATCTTCTTTTAAGTCAAAGAAGCTTATGAGCAAAATATTGATTCGATAACTCCCAATTTCATTTTTGACCGATCGACCTGCGCAGGAATTTTGGTTTAACCTATTGTAGTTTCCGAGATCGACGCGTCCTTACAGACAGACAGATTTAAATGGCTTAATCAACTTCTCTTTTGATACTGATTAAAAATATAGATACTTTGTATAGTCAGAAATGTCTCCTTCTGGGTTACATATATGTTCGACGTGCACAAAACTTATATACCCTATGTACCATAAGTTACAGGGTATAAAAACCGGAAAGTTTTATTTCTCTGATCAATTGACTTGTTCTGTTTCTCTTTTTCTAACACACACCCTGCATACCAGAAGCCTCTAATTCGCAGCCCGCTTTGACTTCGAGCGTTGCGTTAACATTCGCACATCGCTTCACTTCACTTCACTTGTCTTGGCTTAACTTGACGTGACTTCACTTTACTTTATTTAATACAACCTGAAAAATTGGCAGCCGGCGAGCCTGTCATTTCCTCAGCTTGTCTGTCTACCGGCCTGCCACTGGCACACTCAATACAATTTCCTACGTATTTGTACAGAGTATAAGTACATGCAGAATTTAATGACTCCCACATTAACGCGTAAGCGCTGCTCAAATTACCAAGCGCGCACGCGACGAGTAAAGACAAGTGAGCCCAAGTTTGAATGAGCGTACTAGTTCTTTATACCCAAAACCACTTAGACGTGACTGCATTTACTTACATACAATCGCAAGCAATTTGAAACAATTTGAAAGGCAGCGACACCACCTCCAAAACAACAATGACAACTACAAACCGTTACAACAATGTTGACGACGTCACCTCCCATATTGCCTTTCGTGTCGGCCCGTTGCCATTATCATTTCATTGTCAAGCCAGTAGCGGCTAACCAGAATAGACAACTTTTTGGGATAATTGCTGTTTTGATCGCATAATGGGTTCTAATTAGAAAAGTTTACTTTTTATAGCTATGAAATAAATATTGAGTTTGTTTCCTTGCAGACCAACTGTCTGCCTGACTTACTGACTTTTTTATAGACTAACAGATACTCTATTGCTATTTGTTATTCGACGTCTTTTACCAAAGGAGATGCTCTTACTGTTTATCAAAAATTTTGTAGCAATGCAAATATCATAATTAACGAAATTAAAACGATTGAATAATAATAAATAACTTGAACTTTTAAATTTTTATACTCTATATTAAATTCAATAGAGAGTTTTCTTAGTGTACTCTTTATTTATGCTTTATTTGCCTTAAAATTTACAAAATATTGCTTAAAGCTAGCTTGAAAAATAAGTGAGTCAGAGTTTAGATTAATTTTCTTTACAACTGAGAAGTGAAACTTACAAAATTACAGAGTTTTTAATAAGTTAACTTAATATTAAATGATAAGGAAAAGAGGCAAAGAAAAAACCTTAAACATGACTAGGAACTTATGAACTAATTTACTGGTACTTAACAGAATCTAGTCGACACTAGAAGAAAAGTACCCGTCAGCACGTAGCTGTGCAATGTGTGGTTTTTTAAAAGTAAATTTATTTGAAGCGCGATAGATAAGCTCATCTATCGTTTTAATATTCGATTCCTCATGCAATCGCTTGGTCGCATAATAAAAGGGTTTGTTTAGTATCATTTTTAATATCTTGTTTTGGGCAGTTTGAATTTTCTTTATATGACTTTGTGCACAGCTACCCCATACCTCACAACCATATAACATTATAGGTATAAATATAGATTTGTATAACATTAGCTTGTTGTGCAACGATAGTTTGGACCTACGGTTTATAAATGGATAGAGAATGCAGATTGTTTTGTTAACTTTATCTAATGTTTTGCCAATGTGCTCAGAAAAAATAAGTTTTTTGTCTAAGTGAACTCCCAAATAACGAACGCAGCTATCCCATTTAATGTTCGTCGATCGCACGCTAAGTTCATGGTCTGGTAGGAAGGAAGGATTACGCCTTTTTGTGAAATAGGTGGCTTTCGTTTTTGCAGCGTTAAGCTTAATTTTCCATCTATAAAAATAATCGGACAGCGAGTTAAGTGCATTTTGAAGCTCATTATGAATTTCACTATAATTCTGACTGGAGTAGTATAACGCAGTATCATCTGCAAAGACAAGACATTTACACCTTTCGAAGATGGGAACGTCGTGGGTATAAATATTGTATAGGATGGGACCAAGTACTGAGCCTTGAGGGACGCCGGCAGATAGATTTTTATTGTCGGATTCAAATCCATTCAAAGAAACATGAAAGAACCTGTCTGATAGGAAACTTGATATAAGTTTTGTTAGGTAGGGCGGGGTGTTGCATTGGACAAGCTTGTGTATGAGGCCATTATGCCATACAGTGTCAAAAGCGGCTTCAATGTCGAGTGTTACTAACCCGATTGACTTTTTCATGCTAAAATTTTCTTTAATAAAGTTTGTGACTAAATCGAGAGGGTGGATACAGCTAACCGAAGATCTAAAACCGAATTGAAATGCAGGTATGATATTATTATTTTCGAGGTGAAGCGTAAGCCTTGCTTTGATAAGGCGCTCGAAAATTTTTGAAAAACCGCAAAGTAGGCTGATTGGTCGATAGCTTGTAGGGCAGTCGGGGGGTTTGCCAGGCTTGGGTATTGGAATAACTTTAGCTTTTTTCCATTCAAGGGGAAAGTAAGATAGTTTCAGGCAGTTATTGAATAAAAACGTCAAATATTGAAGTGCATTTTTTGGCAGTTTCTTTAAAAGAATATTTGGAAGTTTATCAATTCCCGGTGATTTATTGTTTTTAAGCAACTTAATTATGCCTCTAGTTTCATCTAATGTAACAGGGCAGTCTACCATGACATTTCCGTGAGCAACAAGTTCATTCAAGCTATTTTGTACTGTATTTGAGGTAATCGAATCGGAGTATGACTCGGTTGTGTGATGTTTTGATTCGAATAGGTCAGCTAGAATGTTTGCTTTTTCCAGGCCTGTTGAAAATTGTTTCTGATTAAAACTGAAGCAAGGGATGAATTGCTTTTTGTTTTTGATAACCTTTGCTAGTTTCCAAAAGGGTTTCGAGCTATTCTCTAGTTTTGACAACTTCGAGGACCATGAGTCGTTATTTTGTTCGAACAGTTTCTGACGAATTATACGGTTTAGATGATTTACTCTTGCTTTGAATAGAGGTAACCTCGTTCTAGCCCACTGCCTTTGAGCAATGTTTCGATCCGATATGATCTTAGCAATATGAGCTGGAAATTTTTTGACAAAAGAAATAACATGTTTTTTCGGCACGTGCTCATTTAAAGCATCGGTTATATCTGATCTAAGGCAATCAGCCATGGTGTCAACCAGTTCCAGATTAATATTTTGGCTAGCAAAATGATTAAGCCTATCGTTGATTTTAAGTTTAAGTGTGCGTTTGAAAGCTGTCCAGTTTGTTTTGGAATACTGCAAGTAATATTCTTTAGAAGCTAAGTTAACACTCTTCGTGAATTTGCATAGAACAGGTAGGTGATCAGAAGAGAGGTTGGTGTGTACAATGGGTTCAGAGATATATCTAGGTGAATTTGAGAGGAAAATATCTAGAGTGGATGGTTTGCTTTTATAGCTTGCAGGTATATAGGTTGGGTCTTTGGGGTAAATGATGGCAAATTTTCCATATGTAGATAATTCGTGCAAAATGTTACCAAAACAGTTGGCTCTTGCACAATTCCATAGCCTATTCCTGCAATTTAGGTCACCGCCGACTATATAATTACCAGAAATGCGGGAAAATTTAAGAAGATCAGATTTAAATAGGTCTTTTCTATGTTTAGAGGAATTATAGGAGTTACAAGTTGTAATACATTTGGCCGAAGGGCCGGGGAAGTAAGCAGAGAAGATTTTCAGGGAGGTTGTTGCGTCTACACTGATCTCTAGTCCGATGTTTTCAATAAAATGGGTATTAATGCTGGGAATTTGGTTGTGTTTTATAGATTTGTGAATTATAATGGCAACACCGCCACCTCTGTTTTGGGTGCGATCGTTTCTATAAACATCGTAGTTTGGAATAAGGAATCGAATGTTTTGCGTTAGCCAGGTTTCACTAACAAGCAGAATGTGGATTACGTTACTATTCAGAAAATTGATTAGTTCTAAGCGTTTTGATTGAACGGCACGCGCATTCCATGCCATAATAATAAGATCATTAAGAGAGCTATTTAGTATAGACATACTTAACAGCTAATTCAGTAATGATGCTAAATTGATCACTCTTAGTTTTACATTTACTTAACTTATTGATAAGCTCCATCATAAGAGCATTTATTTCATCGATTGAAAAGAGATCCGAATTGACATGTTGTTGGGTGTTTGAGCTTGAGAGCGCCTGGCTGTAGCTCAGATGAGCGGTACGTGACGAACCACGTGTATCATTTCGTTGAACACTCTCACGAAAGATAGGAGGGAAAGGAGTGGTGGTATGACTCTCGGCAAAAGTAGTTTGTCTGATGTTCTCTTCACGTGCCTTGTTGTTGTATTGTCTACTTCTGTTCGATCGTCTGTTTAGAATTGCCTGGTACGAGAGGCGGCATGGACAATTTAAGTCGGTGGATGGATGCTCACCTTTACAGTTAGCGCACAGTTTTTTCGTCTTATCCGCGCAATCAGCGGTAAAGTGAGGGCCTGCACAGTGGGCACAAGATGTTTTTACAGCGCAATTTTGGGAACCGTGTCCAAATAGCTGGCATTTGTAGCACTGCGTCAATTTATTAAATGACTTAGTCTTATATTCCCAGCGTACTTTGGTGTGGTTTACGTGGGGGTAGTTGTTGCGTAAATTATTTAAAGTCGTACTTTTGTTAGCAAAATAGACTACATATAGAAGTAGTTGGTGATTGTTTCGAGTAGTTTTTTCGATGGTTTTTACATCGATACAATTGAGACCCAGTTCAGTCAACAGCAATTTCACTTCGAGGTTTGTAAACTTATCCAGACCAGAGAGAACGGCTTTGAAGGGTTTGGTGTTCTTAGTCTCGTATGAGTAGAATTCATAATTTAGCTCCTTAAGTTTGCTGCATACTTTACTAAAGTTGACGGCTTCTTTTACGAAAATTTTTATTCCGATAGATATCGTTTTTATAAAATATTCAGTCATTTGGAGATCAGCAATCATCTTGTGAATAGTTGAAGCGTTCTGTTTAATGACAGTGATTGGTGGCATTTTAACGGGGGCCGGCGTAAGACCGGTATCATTATTATCAACTTCACAAGAGTTAATATTTTTGTTGTTGTCGTCAATAGTCTGCAGCGGACGATAATAGTTATGATATTCGTTCGGTGGTGAGCGGACATCAAGAGAGTTTTTGCTTGTGCGTGGCGTTTTATTTCTTGTCGGTGCCATTGCATCGGCAAAAATTTCAGACGCCGATTGGCGCTTAATTTTGTTGTTTTTTAATTGGACTAAGTGTTTTAATACTTTAGGTTTAGGCTATCGTTACTCTTCGTGTAGAGAGACTAAAAAGTCTCAGCAGTTGTTTGGTCGTTATTCGCGATTTGATAACAGTGCAAGAATTCGACCGCGCACAGAGAGAGCTCGATTGCGACTTAGTGTACTCTTTAATATCTCTCCGAAATAATAATGTGTGCATATCATATATGTCAGTTCATTAACTGTAAATGACAAAAACATAGTATATTTTTCTTAGGCAAGACAAAATATTTTATTTTATCAAAATATGCTTTACAACATTTTCAACTACATAACCAACAATAACAAAAGAAAGCAGGAAAATTTCAATATACCGATGTACAGTTTTCTATGAAGTAATTTTGCCGCCTGTCATAGAAACAAGTGAAGCCATCAAGGATTAGGCGCAGCAGCGACTAAGCAAACAACAAAAGTCAATTAAATGAGTCATGAGGCAAGTGTCTCTTCAAGTTTTTTGTCAATTTTACTGTTTCCTCTGTTAGACTATTAAATGCAATTTTACATAGAAATTACTTCTTTATATAGATAAAGTTGTTTAAAATTTGAATTTGAAAGATTTGTCTATGCTAAGTTTGCTTTCAATTAATTCTCTCCTTTGTTCTGGACAAAGGCCTAAATTCAAATGTTGGTGGAAAAGAGTTTTCACAGACCACAGTTAGTGCAAAACATAAGCTAAGAATTGTGTATGTGTGTGTGTGTGTGTATACTTGTATCTGCAAACCTAAAAGTGACTGAAGTGTGAATTGTCTTTGATTATGTTGTCTCTGTTCGTTGGCTAACTTGAATGTTTGACTACTACTGGTTGCCTTATATATGTAAGTATGTCTGTGGCTCTGTGAGTGAGCATGTGTTATCTTAAGTCCCAGAATAGTAGCTAGAGATAGATATGAGTGTTCTAAGTATCTGTATCTGTATCTGTAACTATCTCTGCAGTTGTCAATTTTGTGTTGTTTTGCCAAAAGTGGCAGTCTACAAATTTTGCATATCCTTGCAATTTACATTTACATTTTCACTAGACAAGTGCCCTGGCAAGCTTGTTTTATACATATGTGCATGTGTGAGTGTACGAATATTTGTATGCACAACTGCCAATGATAGCACTTGTAAGTGCTGCAGTGTAGCGTATACAAATGTAAATTTGTGCTTGCCATCATATTTACCTGCTTGTGGTTTATGGGTGTTTACCAAATGCGGTAACTTAACAGCAAACAAAATTGAATATGTTATTTAAAGTTTAAACACTTTAACCAAAAAAAAAAAATTAATCCGTTTAATAAATTATGTCTTTGTTCGCATTTTAATTTTATTTTTTTTTTTCATTTTCATTTTACAGAGCACCATTGACAACGCTGCGTGGCAGCAGCATTGGTGGCTCCGAGTATAGTCTGCCGCCGAGTTATCGTTCGCGTCACGGCACGCCATCGACAGTTTGTAGCGAGCGAACAATTGAAACAGCACCATCGGGACGACTTCTAGCCAATGAAGACATTCCCGTCCCTTCCGGTGCCGAGCAATTATTGCCCGACTATTGTTCTTTGCAAGCGAACACGTTGCTTACATCGGCCATTGTCGAGATTGAGACAAATAATCACAATCGCAACAACAGCGCGTTGGCAACAGAGTGCCAAAGGCCGATTACAACGTCGACAATGTCTGCTAGTAAAACTAATGCCACAAATATTAAGGATAATTGCCAGACCGCCAAAGCCAAGGATCTTGTTACCATTGTTACAATATCGCAATCGAACGTTGATGCAACAAACGAGGCGCATATGAACTCCACGACAACGGATCAAATCGATATTTTGGCCCATTTATAATGTGGTGTCGGCCAAGCGCAACCAACCAACTAATCAATCCATCAATCAACCAACTAATTAAGACTAGTGCTTAATTTAAGTGTGTAGTAACTTTATTACTATTATTATCTCGCGCACATTTTACCTTCGCTGATAAACACAAAAATATACAATATTTTTTTTCTATTAGTTCTTGTTTCATGTCAAGTTGTCGCGCAAAGTTTTCAAACTTAATCACTTTGACTAAGCATATGTATGTATGTTGATAGTTGTTAAGATGTTTGTTGTAATTGAATGTGTTAAGTTTATTTTTGTAAAGAAAAAAAACAAAAAAAAAGATCATATATAAATATATACGTACATTCAATTAGAAAGTATTAAATATTCCAAAAAAAAAAAACAAAAATAAAATTAAATAATTAAAAAAACATAAAATTCAACTAAAAATGTAAGCACAGCTTTATGAAAAATATCTATGGATTGTAAATATGAAAATGTTTCAGCGCATTGATTACCAAGCGGAAAGAGCGAAATGAACTGATTGGCAGCACTAGAAAAGTAAAAATATAAATAACGTAAAAGGAACTATTTGACATCTCAAATACAAAAGTTTCTTAGTGAAAACTGAATAGTTTTCAGTGTTACAATTTCTACTCGTTTTGAGTTATATTTTTATTATGTTTTTTTTTGGTTTTTGCTTTGTGTCACAATTTAAAATAAAGTATTCTTTGTGTAAAATATATATAAATGTAAGTAAGTGCAGCATTAATGATCAAATATTAATATGTGTAAGGCTAATTAAATAATTTATTAAGAGTAAATGTAAAACTATAATATAGCAACAAAACAATATTTAATCAAATAAAAATGTTGAAATAAATAAAACAAACCTAAGCATTTCACTTATTTCCTGCACGAACGATTAAAGCATTTATTGGTGCAGAAGCAACTTTTCACACTTCATTTTTTCGTTTCGTTATTTTTGCTGTGTTTACTTTATTTTGCTTTAGTTAAAGGTTTTTAACGCCTACATTGCCTAATCTAGCGTAAATTTTTGCGGCAACAGCTAAACCCGAAGGATGAAAGCATGAAAATTGAATGTATGCAAGCGTATCGGTTAACACCAGAATGAGCAAAACTTTCACATTCTGTTCAAATTTTTTTGGGACTTATTTTTTTTTTCGTTCAATCAGTTTAACAAACATGCCTGCAAAAAGTATAAAATGTCAAATAAAAACAACAAAAATCGTTTGAGCATGAAATTGCTTTCGTTGCGTTTATATTGATTTTCGTTTTGATTTTGTGCAAAACAACAAAAGTAACAGGTAGAACGTTATCTCCGGCCTTGCCGAAGATTGTATACACTTCACGACCCTTTTCATGCCACGCCCATTTTTTCTTTGGAATCTTATTACTCTTTATCCACATAGCCTACATACCAATCTTTATTGTTATACCTCATTGGGTGCCAGAGATATGGAAATGATTGGTTTTGCAGTCGACAATGCTCGACTTCGACATAGCCCGTACCCTCAATTTGTAACGGCTGTAATAGAGCGTTGACCCGCCCACATTTTAAAGAAATATAACGTTTTGATATTTTGGCTGTAAATAAGCGTGATTTTGATGAAACTTGTAGACGATTTGGTTCCAGAGATATAAGCATTCTAAATTTTTAATATATGGAGGTGTGACCACGCCCACTTTTCTATTCTATCTTTTTAGGCTTTAAGTCAGCTATTTACACTCCGAATTTGATGTTCCTATCTCAAAAGGCAACCGAGAAAATACGACTTTTTTAATTGTTTCACCCGAGGTAGCTCCAGTTATTTCCCCATCACTATTATACTAAGATTAAGGAGGGTATTGAATAAATGCAAAAGTTGATCCTTCGTATTATAGCTTCCGAGATTGACGCGTTCATACAGAAAAACGGACGGACATGGCTGAATCGACTTCTCTTTCGATACTGATCAGAAATATACTTTCTTTATTGGGTCTGTTACTTTCATTTTCGACGTGCACAAAACTATTATACCCTTGTCCTATAAGGTACGGTGTATAAAAAGAAAAACATACAAGAACACAAACCAAATAAAAGCAACACCGAGAGGGGTACAAAAATGCGGATAAAATCAAAGTTGTTTTGTCTTTGTCAAAGTTGGCTTTGCGGGCACTCAATTTGAAAAGGACATCGCTGTAAAACGAAGTGAAGCAAGGATAACAAAATGAAACAATTAAATACGTGTCTCAATTTCAGAACATGAAATTGGTATGGAAAGTTCAATTGAGAGGTTAAAAAAAAAATTCCTGAGAACAGCTATTGAGAGTTTGCGACTTCGACATACCCTGTACCCTCAATTTGTAATGGCTCTAATAGAGCGTTGCCCCGCCCACTTTTCAACCAAAACCAATTTAATTTATATTCAATATCATACATACCAATTTTTACTTTTCTAGACGAATTGGTTCCACTTTCTATTTTCATTATGTGTGAGCGAGGCCACACCCATTTAATGATTGAATCTTATCACACTCTATTCCAATAGCACACATGCAAAGTTTTATTCCTGTAAGTTATATGACTTAAGAGATATAAGCATTTTGAATTTGTACTATAAATGGGCGTAACCATACCTATTTTCAATTCTATTTTGTTAGACTTCATCTCACCTATATACACTCCAAGTTTCATGTTCCTATCTCAAAAGAGAACTGAGAAAATACGACTTTTATAATTTTTTTAAGAATGAAAAACAGAGTCGACTTGCGAAAGAATTTCAGTTCGACTCATTATAATTATTCAAACAGAGGACAGACGGTCATGGCTAAATCAATTGCTATATCGATACTGACTACAAATATATATACTTTATAGAGTCTGCCACGCCTCCTTTTAAGTGTTACATATATGTATATACATCATTTGAAAAATATGTAGTCTGTTATTGTAGGCTTTGCGGACTCTAAATGAATCATGCAAACGTTTCTATATAAAAAGGTTATCCCAATATTTATATAGACAATCACGGCGATTTTTCAAATCGTTCTAACGCCAGTTTGAAATATACAATATTCTTCATAAGTCTACAAACAGTTTGCTAACAAAAATCATGTTTCCGTCTGTGCGTGGCATGCTTCATTTGATGGAATTTCATAAATTCTATGAAATTTCATGAATTTTTGCAAGCGTATAAAAACAATGAAAACGTAATCCCTTGTGGCATGATTTTAGGCCTCTTTACGAAATCCCCTAAACTCTTATACCCAGCGAGTGTTATTATTTATTAAACCAACAAACAACCAGAGAGGTAGCTGTTTTCATCTTTGCCGAAATTTGCTAGTTTCGCAATTATTCTTGTTGGAAAATGCTTTTTTTAAATCTAAGGTTTAGGAGTGTACCTGCATTTTTTAAAACTTAGCGAGCAGTATATCAACTCGTCCCGTCGTGCTGATTAAGAATATATGTATATACTTAATATAGTCGGAGATGTCTCCTGCGTTGCAAATTTCATTACAAAGTTAATATCCTCTTGCAAAAGTATGAAAAGAGAGTATTTAACGCGTTAAAGATTTCAAGTATTTATTGAGCTGAAAACAAATTGGATTTTACATATGACTCAGTTTTTAATTATAACATAAATTAATGTACAATCATATGCAACTAAAACCAGAAAGTTCATTTAATATATCGTTTTAAAAATGTCGAAACATTTAAATTGTGCAATAAGCAATTTATTTAAAAAAAAATTGTGAATAAATCGAATTATTATCGACAATTTAGGTGTTCAATAAAAAATATATGATGTATTGTACACGTAGCATGTTTGAATTTAATATTTTATATAAATATGCATTCATAAAGTTAACGGACAAAATCATTTGCTATGTCGAATTCGATTCGTTTGCGTTGAAGATATTAAGAAATCATTTTCCTTTATGCATTTGCGTTTGTATTCAGTGTACGGATGTCTCTCATTAAGTTAAAATAAAGAATTAATAAACTGTTTTAAATAATTATAATAAGCTAGCATATGCGTTTAATTTATTTAGAAACGTCGACTCTTTCATTTTGATTTATGTTGGTTAGTGTTATGTATGTGTTCCCTGATATCCACCAAAATCAAAAACGAAAACACACTATAGATCAGTCAGACCTTAGCGCGCATGATTCTTACAGAAGGGACGACCACCTTTGTTGTAGAAGCTCTGGCCCTCCAAGTTTTGTTTGCAGTACTGGAATAAAATTTTGCGATTAAAAACTTTTTTCCAAATTTTTTTTTACAAGCAAATGGCTTACAGTGCAATTGAAGCATTGGCTATGATAGTTGTGGTTCAATGCCTCAACCCATCTGTCGCCAGCTTCGACGGGAAAACCACAAGCGTAACATTTCGTAGTAAAAAGTTCATTCCAATCGGCTTCACAGTATGCATTACCATCCTCAAGGAAGAACGGCGTATTGCCAAAGATCTTGCCGCACTGAGCGCAAGTGAAACACTCCGGATGGAAGTGTTTGCCAATAGCGTTTAAGCAGTCACCCTTGAAATGGAATAAGCAATAACGTTAATCTCAACGTCTTTAGGTAAGAGTAGCTTAGAAACCAACCTTGATTTTACCACTGCATCTGCTGCATGTTGGCGCCAAGTACTTTTCGAAACAGTACTCGCAGTAGAGATCACCCTTCTCCTCAACAAAGCCAATATCCTGCAATGGGCGACGACAGTTTGCGTTTACGCAAATGAAGTGATCCGGACACCAGATACGACCCAGGGCGGTAATAAAGGGACCCCTATGATTAGGTAGACCAAAAGGATATTTATATTAAATATTCGCTTTAATAACAATAGTAACAAACGGGGGAAACATAAGAAATAGCATGCGCACAAGCGGACTACTTACGAAGTGATCTCTTTCACGCACTGACAGCAAACGGGCCGCTTACCATCCTTGAGCAACTGACTTACGGCTTTCTCGTTCTCGGCCGACATTGGCGCATTCGGATCAGTCTTTGCACCGCCGAGCGCCTTCACGCTGAGACTAAATATAGGCGCATTTTGTTGATTGTCATTAGCTTTGACAGTGTTGGGCTCAATATATGAGCGTCTGTCGGCGGCATGTATGGAACGTGCACTTCCACCACCAGTTGCATTATTACGTCTGTTGACGTTAGTATCATTGTTTCGAAATGTTACTGGTTCCAAGGCCGTAGGCGTTGATGGCGTGACTGCCGTTACGAGTTCCTTTTGCTTGTTATCACATATATCTAGTATTTTGCCCAATGGGTGCTGTGTTGGCATTTCTACTGTAAGCGAATTTTCAACGCGTGCTTGCGGTGTAAATTGCATTTTTTGGCCGACTGCAACAAGATCACTTTCAGGTTGGCTGCAATGTAATGCTACAACAGGTTGTAGTGTAACGGGCTGAGTTGGATCAATGTTCTTAAAATCGTCTAAGTCCAAGCGTTTTCGTACAATCATCGGACTTTTGCTTAAGTTTGAACTGCTACTGTGGCTACGAGGACTCAAAGTGCTGCCACTGTTAGATAGCTGTGGTTGCCCGGCATTGTTGGTCAATCGTGCCTCGAGCATGTTTGAAATTATTTTGCCAGCTTCTTGCATGAAATTGTTTGTCTTTTCACCCATGTTTATTTTGCCAATCGAGTCCGCCAACATTGAGGTGGGATCGTCGCCCCCATTTAAGTCAGTTTGCGTTTGGTAAGCGGATTGAACTTGAGGCTTGCGGGCTAAAGTAGCATTTGGATTAGTGTTATTGAGCTTAGCAGGCATATCTGTAAAGTAACGAAACACAAAGACGCACAAAAATGTAAGCGAACATCATGCAAAACACATTAGTTGGATTTGTGTTAGTTTAAAGGGCAGTTTTAACATTAAACAAAAAGTTTAGATATACGTTTTGGGGGTAATGAGCAACAAATAACAGACATAAACACAACGAAAAACACTTTTGATTTGGGTTTCAATATTTCACCTGATCTGCACATTGCAGCTATTGCATAATGGGACGCGTACACCAGGTCCGACCGCATTGTTGAATACGCCACGTCCACGCTTGGGTGCTGAAGTTGCACCGAATGCACCACCTTTGCCGCCGGCACCTGCAGAACCATCAACATTAGATTTGTTGTCGCTTATATTTGCTGGAACTACTGCGCTAGGAGCGGACGCAGGAGCAGGCGCAGATACTGGCTTTGGTGCAGCTGTAGCGGTTGGCAGCATTGGCAGCGTTTGCTTAAGACCCGTTAGACCTGCAGCAGAAGCATTTGATCGATAGCCGATGTTACCATTAATTCTGTTAATTGTATTTCCATTGCTGATGCTGCTGCTGCGGCTGCCGGCAGTGGCTGTTGGCCTTGTTGGCTGAGGCTGTGACTGTAACAGCGCTTGCTGCCTGCAGCTGCTTGCCGCTGCGTAAGCTTGATTATTATTAGTACTGGTAAGAGCAGAAGCTTTTGTTAGACTGGCTTGCACTGTAGATGAAGTCGATGAAAGCGAATTTGCTGTGTATGCACTTAACGATTTCTGTTGTTGTGTTGACACCGCAGATGCTGAATAACCAGTTGACACGGCAGATTGTTGATTTTGTTGTTGTTGTAGTTGCTGATAATGCTTTTGGAAGCCTGGCGGCGGACCAACCAATTTGCTAGAAGCGGGCGGAGGAAAGATACTGTTCGGGGCCGAAGATTCATCGTGAGAAGAAAGTACTGGTCTAAGTGGAAATTTAGATTGAAAGGTTGGCGATTTCAGCTGAGGAAATGTTGTTTCAGCCATTTGAGCTGCTCGTGCGCTAATTGCCTGTGACTGTGAGGTCAAATCGGTTATTTCCTGTTCTAAACCCGAGAGGCGCCTTGCCTGATTAGCAACAAAACCAGTCCGGCCATATGATTCACGACGTTCCGTAGACTCCGACTGGGAGCCCGTGCGTATTTCAATGGTTTTAGCACTTTGTTTATGTTCGTACTCCTCTGTTACTTTACGCCTGCTTTCGATTTGAGTATTACCGATTTGTGTCTTTGTTTCGCTCTGCAACTGTCGTTGCTTTTGTTCTTCGAGTCGAGATTCCTGTTCGCGTCGCTGAACTGTAACGTCACCCACTTTACGTTCAGTGATTGTCTCTGGTTTTTGAGTGTAGCTCTGACTTCCCGATTGCGTGCTTAGCTCCGAGTAGGAAACCACTTGCCCTTGCTGTTGTTGTAACTGCTGTGCGCCTAAATAACTCTGACCGGTGGTGATAGATCCTTGCTGAACTCGAGGAGTCAATAGCCTCGACTCCGGCTCTTTCATACGTGGTGCACGTATTGAAGACAACGGGTTGGGTGGTGGTCCGGGTGCTGGTGACCGTGCACGATCTGGGAACGGTGATGCTGAACGACGGTCGTAAGCTCGTGCGTGTGACGCTGGGCATTCGTCAAAGCAGAGCTTTTCAGGTGTCTGATAAAATGGTATAATCGGCGCCGGCTTGTTGATTAGCGACGGTGTGTACGGACGCGTTGGTGTTTGTGATTGATCCTGCCGATCGTATTCATCTAGTGATTGAAAAGCCATAGTTACTGGACCTGAACGATCTTCGATTATAATGGGCACTGTTGGTAGTTGTGTTTGTGGTCTCCGCTCAAATGAAACGGTGCTCGATACAGAGCCACGGGCTTCACTTGCAGTTACCGTGGTCGATTTTTGTGTGGTGGCGCTCAGCCCAGTAGATATTTGTGCAATTGGTTTATATACAGTGTTGGTCGTGTCGGCGCTAACAGCAGAACTAGGTGCCTTGGGTGCGTCTACAAAAGCAAGTGGTATATTCTCCCGAAGTTCTTGTGGCTCTGGAGTGCGTATAGGACTTTGCGTAGGTAGTACAGTCCAGTTGCGTTGATATTTCGGTATTGTATCTGGTTTGTGTAGACCGGACTGCACGGTTTTACCTTTCAAATAACTAAGCGGGGATGGAGGCGGGAATAAAACTTCAGAATGTTCAAGCTCTTCAGCTGTTTCTTCGATCAATTCGCGTGCATCGATTTTGGTTGATGTGGTTTTTGCTAAAGCGTTTACAGTTGAAGTGCCAAATTCAGTAGCAGAAGCGGATGCAGCGGAAAAGGATAACCTTGAAGCCTGAGCTGAGTTGGAAGCATAAGTTGAGGTAGTTGCGGTGATATTGGACAACTGTTGGACTGTGGAAGAGGAGTTAGAGGAAGTAGTTTCGTTGGAATAGGAAGCTAATAAGGGCTCCTTGCGTGTGTGAGTTTCAGTGTTTGCGTGTTGAATTTGTTGTCGCTGTTGAATTTCTTCTTCCTTTTTGTGAAAGTAATCGAGTCGTTTTTGATTTCTTTCTTGAGCTTTGCAATATTTTTGATATTCAAGGTCAGGCTGTTGTTCTTTGGTAAAGGATACTACAGAATTACGTGGAGTTTTGGATGAAAGAGGTTCGCACGACGGTTGGAATGCTTGCATGGCCGCAAATGCTGAAGATTTACGCTGAGACCCGTGCCTTTGTTCAGTTGTACAGTACTCTACTGATTCCATTGGTTCGCTAATAGGAGTAATGCCAAATTCCTCTTCGTGAGTAAGTACCTGAAATTCATGTTTTTTCTTTTCTTTTGCCTTTTCTTGCTCCTCAAACACAAGCATTGCATTTTCAGGGTTAAGAGGTGTATATGCTCGATCAGAAGCCGTGCAGAGTGCATCAGACATGCTTAGGTGTTCTTTTGGAGTTGGTAAGTCTAGCAGATGTATGGGAACATCACGTTCAAAGTTACCCTCAAAAGGTTTTTCGGGAGCAACGGTTAACGCACTTACAAACGGAGATTTCGGGCGGTAGTCCTCGCGCAAATAAGGCTTCATTTCAATAGGTGGTGGCATATAAGGTTCAGTTTCCACTGGAAGTGGTATGGGTTGTGGCCCGGGCGGAGCAAAGCGTATTTCAAACTCGGGTGCCGTTGCCATAGCTTTCGAAAGAAGAGTGCCTCGTGGAGGTGATTCTCGCAAAACTTCTCTCAACTCAAGTGGCTTAATTTCCGATTTCGGTTGAGGGAAAAATTGTTGTTGTGGTACCACTGGCTTTGAATACTCTGGTTGTGAAGTAGCTTCAGCTTCAAAGTTACCATCACATGGTTTCGGAAATGGACATTCAACTAAATGAAATGGCACTTCTGACGCTGTAGTTAGTACATTAATCATAGGGTTTATCCATTCCTTTGGTATGGGATTGGGGATTTTGGTTGGTGGAATTTGACGAACGGGCGGTATTTCAATTTTGATTTCAGGGGTTGGCTGAAATATGCGTTGACTTTCAAGTATTTCTCTTCGACTGTCAACGATTAAACGATCTTCATCGTCGACGCTGTCCTCAATGAAAACTCCAGATGATTGACTAAGTGATCCATGTTCTAACTCATTTACATTTTGCCAATTAGCGTTTGTCTCCACAGTAGATTCAGCAATGGTTTTCAATTCTGATTTTAATTTTGACACCTCTTTGACTTCGGGCTCATCAACGAATGCAACATGTCTAGGACCTTGACTGCTTCCGACAGGATTTGGAACAGGACTGGGTGTGACCTCTCTTACCATATCTATAAGTTTATATGTGCTAAGCGGTGCAACTAAAGAGTCGACGCACTCTTGAGCACTGCGACGTCCAGACAAGTAATCAGAAGAGCTGAGATATGACTGATCCTCTTGCAATTGATATTCAGCTTGATAGTCCAACTCCGAACCAGATTGCTCGTAAGCTTGCTGTATCTGATAAGCTTGGAGTTGAGCAGCGTACATGCGCTGATATTCTTCGGAAGTTGTGGTTGTTGTAGTGGAAGTTGAAGTGTAGCTTTCCGAGCTTGATTCCTGCTCCTGGGGCTGCAATGTTGTCGTTAACTGCGGCGCGGAACGACTTTGCCACTGCTGTTGAGCATCATCTACACTAGTTTCCTGGTATTGTTGTTGCTGCTGAATTTGTTGTTGTTGTTGTTGTGCAGTTGGTGGTGGGTCTAAGCGCTTTGAATATCCCGGTGGTAATGGTGGCACCTGTTGCACTGGCCTGGACACAACATGTTGTGTCTCTGGCGGTGGTATATAGAGTGGCGCTGCTGTTGGCGCTTCATGATCCTCATCCCTAGGAGGGGGCCAGGCAAAGTTTGGACGATTCGTTTGATTGGTAGCAGCGAGTATGACTTCCTCCTCATAGCACTCTTCCGCATACTGCGGCTGCAAGCTTTCGTCGTTACCAGAATTTGGTTCTTCTATGTGTGTTAGATTTTGAGAAGGATTGTAAGGGGACCGAAAATAAATTTTGGGGGCATAAACAAACGAAATTGACCGAGAAAAGTAAAACGAAGTTGTTTTTTTTAAGTAGTCAACAGAAGAATTTAAGTTTGTGCAACCAATATTATTTTTTTTTTATGGTACATGTAATGATTTTATTTTGCATTAGTATATTATATAATTGGGTTAATTTGTATCAACGCATAATTGTAAGAAAAAGAAAGAAATAAAAGACATTCGCATGTTAGTTTTCTATCGGAAGCGGCGACAAATTGCATTAACAATCTACAGCTAAGCAAAGTATTGAGGATTATTTCGCAGTTCGGATATGATTCAAAACGGTTTCAAACAGTGTACTAAGCCGCTTCGAAGCCATTGTAGTAATATTCTGTTTGGTATGAAAAACCGGACCCCAAATTTGTGTATTTTGTTTGTTTAAAAAGTGCTTATGAGAGTTTGTAAAAAAAATAAACAAATAATATCAACATACAAAACAACCTGCAATTATTTAAGTCACTGCGGCTTAAACTTGATATTACAAATACATACTAAATAATCGATTACTTAGTCAAAAAACTTTAAAACCGTTTTGATTGAAGTTTTAAATGCAACAAAAAATATCATTGGTTCAAAACGTTCAACCTTATACTTAGTTAAGCCATTATGCCTAAATCGTGTCAGCAAAGTTAATGTCGCGTTTCAAAAGTAAATAAATGATGTTGTTTTTGGCATGGCAAATAATTTCATTATTTCTTATTTCAACAACTATTGCCATGACACATGACATCAATGCAGTTTTACATACCATAACCATAACCCTAGAAATATATCTGTACACATATGTATGTATCTACTTCAAACAATGCATAGATGGTTTTTTTATTGCAAAGAATTTGTGTACACACGTGTTCAACGAACTTTCACATGCTCCGCCCTCATCAACGACACTAAGTTCGTTAAAAGTGGCGATGACAAGTTGTCATTGTATTTTATTATGCATAATTTTGTATTGGCAGTTATGTTTTAAAAAACTTTTTTCGTTTTGCTACAAATTGAAAAATGTAAAAATTAAAAAATAAAAAATAAAATGGATTTTTGTTGGATTTTCTTGCTAGACTTGTGCATATTTTAATGCATGTAACAAATATTTTGTCTTATAAAAATATTTGTACTGGTATATTTTGAAACTTGTAGCCAAAGCTCATGTTGAATAGACAGAGGACATGCAAACTTTATAATTATTGTAAAATATTTGTAAATTAATAATTGAATAAATCAAATTAGTAAATTGTGACAAAGTCGCTTTCTGTAACTCATAGAAATTTGTTAAAACATTTGTTAAATAATATAAGCGTTTAGCTAAAAATTTGTACACATTTTTGTGTATGTTACAAATATTGCATAGTATATGTATAAAAAAGTATATTTTATAAACTGTGCCACATTGGCGAGTAGAATAAATTTTATTTCAACATTTTTTTTTTTTTAAATTACATAATCCAATTACGTATAGTAAAAAAAGAAATAAATAGTTTAATTATTTGTTTGTTCATGTTCGCGACTATGAAGAGATATACATATATGTATTTGCAACATGGCAAGAGAAACATTCACCGTTCATTGATATTTTGCACGCGTTAGGTGAAATATGTTTTTTTGGTTGGGATATTATTTAATACGAGTATTGGTAACCTAAAAGAAGTAAGAGATCAAATATGTAAGATAAAATGTAATACATAAGGACATGGATAAAAGGTAATTTAAAAACGACAACCAAGTGACAAAAACAGTTGATTAGTAAAAATTTTTGAAGGTGTGCATGGGTTTATCTTTAAAAAAAAAAAAGGAAAAACACAAATAAAAGTAATTACACACAGTGCTGACTGCCAATACAATTTAAGCTGTTTTAAAAATATAAAAACAACATTTGTGAATTTAAAAAAAAATTACAAAAAATGTTGTGTTATCGACGCTAATCATTTGCTAAGCAAACTTAAGATTACAATTTTTTACAACAACAGAATTGAAAATCCTGCAAAAATAAGACAGTAGAACATTTAAGTTTGTAATAATGCATGGCAAATTCGCTTCAATATGGCAAATCTCAACCTTGCATAGAATATTCGTTGCACAAACACACGCACATACATACATATATAACCACACATACACATCGACGCAAATGTTTTGGGTTTCCGTTGTATAATAATGAGTGGCAATTTATCTTTTATCGTTTACATTCTTGTGCGTTCGTTGATTGTGTGTGTGTACGTGCATGTGTATTTGTTTTGTTCAACAGTACGATCGTGTGTGCACGACTGTTCCTTACTTGTGTTCGTGACGTGTAAACATTTGTTCTAAACACAACAACAACAACTAAAAACATTTGTTTTTATATTAAACGGAAGACATTTTTTTTCTTCTCTCTTATTTTATTTGTTTTGCAACTCGGTTGCGGAATGTTGCTCAATGATTGTGGATGCGGTTGTGCGTGATTTTTGGCCCGCTTCCGAGATTGATCTGCCGAAATGATTTCTGTATGTTCTCAAATGCAAAGGCAAAAAACTGGGTTGCGTTACAAATGAAGATTTATTTTATGTTTTTGGGCGCTGATGTTGGCCACTTAAATTTTAATGCGGTCTGCGGTCGGTCGGTTGATTGGCTTGGCTTCGTGGCCAGCTGTGTTGGGTTTACGCGGTCATAAAATTAACAAAAAACAAAAAAAAAGAACTCATTTTATTTAAATGTGAATTGCATGTTTTTTTTTTAAACATATTTTCAGACATTATTTGTTTTCATTACTTATTGACTTTCACAGCGACTGCGTTGGCGCTCAGCTACGCATTATGCACTTAATTAATCCCTCTTAATGAGGAGCGTTCATTAATTGCATTTTTAATTGATGCACACTTTTATATCTGCACTTATGAAAATGAGTATATTGTGCACCCAAAACAAAAACACAAAAAAAAAACTTGAATTTAAAGCATTGGATTGTTTCACTGTCTAAATTTAATTTTTATAATCGATCATTGTAAAGTATACAAGATTTTTAAAAAATTTTTTTTGTAGACTGAGCTTTAAAGATTTAATAATTTGCTTTGCAACCACAAAGATCTATGTTGCTGTAATTGTTGCTTTTGATATTTCATATGACTTCCGCTCTACTTGGTTGTAGTTGCCACAATGGCATTGATTTTCTTGTTGTTGTCATTGTGTTGTAATTGCTGCTGTTTCTGTTGCTGTTGTCATCATCTTCCATTTCCTGTTAGGCACATTGAATGTAAAACAATTTTGTATGAAGTCTTTTATGTATAAAATTCACAATGTGCGCTTGTGGGTGCCGATTGTGGCTTTCAACATCTTTCTGTCCACATCATATGTATGTATGTGTGTGCGTGCAATAAAGTCCTTAGCATATTTATAAATCTACTTTATCGATATTGAAAAAAGGCTCAATATGCTTTTTAATATAATTAATTTTTGAATAGTAAAAGGTTGAACTAAGTTACCGTATACGTAATATCAAATAATCGCCGCAGTGTTCATAAAAAACATTAAATAACAAATATCTGCTCGTGTATGTAAACTTTTGCTTATAGAATTTTATAAAGTTTTGTAATTTGATTTTGCTAGATTTTTTTATTGCTTCCCCTTTTTTTCCCCGCTCAAACTGCTTGAGTAAGCAAGCTAATAAAAGCAAAACTTTGGAAACTTTTAACAAAGGCACTAATACATTATTTTACCTCGATTATTGTGATTGCTGTTGTTGTTATTATAATTGTAAGAGGAGTTGGAAGCAGGTAAAGTTGCATACTTTACATTGGGTCCGGTTGGGTAAGATTTTTTATATTGTTGTTGTTGTTTTTGTTGCTGTTGTATATAACTATTGCAAGATTGGTGCGTGTAGTTGTGTTGGTTTTTATTGTTGTTGTAGTTGTTGCGACCTACACATATAAATTTTGTATGCAATTATATATATATATATAAAAATATGTTTGCATATACATGTCTCAAGATTATTCAAGAAAAACTTTTATACTTTTATCATTAATATTTTTAGTCCCAAAAATCCTCATAGTAGATTTTGTTAAGCATTTGCCAAATCGTTGTAATGAAATGTTATTTTTTCAAAAATATTTTAGTAAATTTTGCGCGAAGCGAAAACAATTTGTGGTTTTGATCTGTTTTCTTTTTTACTCTAAGTTTCGGGTTTGGATCTTAGCGAAGTTTTGGTTTACAATTAAAGATTTATTTAGAAAAAAAAATACATTAACTTTGAAAATCGCTTTGAGAATTTACAACAAACATGTTAATACTTAATAATATAATCGCTATGTTGTTTTTAATAATTGCATTGAAAACAATTAAATTCAATAAAAACAAATATAAATGAAAATCATAAAGATTCTTTTATATATTATTTTAAATTGTTTTAATTTTTATCAACGAAACTTTTTTCTTCGTCCATTTGTTTTGTAAAATATCACTTTCAATTATATTCATTACTGGTTTAAATATTTAAAATATATATATGTATATATGTATATACATATTCAAAAAAAAAAGATAAACAGAAAATGTTAACAACTAAACCCATTCACCTTCTGATAAGTAATCATCGTCATCCTTACCTTGTTGGCCAACGTTGCTTCTTGGCAAGGTCGCATAGGGATTGCCAGTAGGCCGTGCCGCTTGCTGTTGCTGCTGCTGAGGAGCGCCCCATTGCTGCTGCTGACCTTGCGGTGGATAAGATACTGGTGACCTTGGTGCGCCTGCTGGTGGACCAGCAGCGGCGCCATAGGGACGTGTAAAACCTTGGTTAACCTTACAATGATAATTAAAATTAATTAATTATTAATTATTTAATTACAAATAAAATCGAATTGAATTTTTCATTAAGTTCAATAATACATAGAAGACAACAAAAAGTAAGCACATAAAGAAGACATGCTGTCACGCGTACTTTTTGCACTTGAGCGGCATTAGCATTTGTTAGCACTTACCTTATAGTTAAGATTGACACCCTTACCCGGCGGCAGAACGCTGCGAATCACATTCCCAGTCAATGTGACGTACTCGAACGGCTGATCACCGCTGCCAGACGCCAATGACTGAGCTGTGTTCGCAGCATTGCCGGTATTTATTTCATTATAAATCGATTGCTCATCCGACATATTCCCGGTTAAGTTGTTGTTATCAATATTATTAGTTTTTACAAATGGTGCTGTTGCTGCAGCTGCTGTTGTTGTTGTTGTTGTTGATACCTTTGGTGTGTTTGTTGTTATTGCTATGGGATTTGCAACCTGACATGGATTAAATTTCAATTGATTAGCAAGTGTCGCTGAGACAGCGGCAACATGTGTTGGTTCCAATGTCGTTGTGGCTTGTTTGGCTGTTGTTGTTGTTGTTGTTGTCGGCATTGATGTTTTTGTATTAAGTGTGTTGCCAAATGGTTTTGCAGTGCCATTGAATGCTCGATTGTTGTTAATGATGTTTTGTGTTTGTGTTAATGTTGCTGTTGTTGCTTTTGTTGAATCTGTTTCACTGTGATTATTATTGCACGTTTGTTGTTGTTGTTGTTGCTGTTGTTTTTGTGACAGCAACTTATTGGAATACTCTTTAAGCAAATTACTATAAGCATTATTATTCTTATTCTGTGTATTCATGTCATTCTCATTTTGTTGTTGTTGATGACGAACAATGGCTGGCTGTTGTTGTTGTTGTTGTTGTTGTTGTTGTTGTTGTTGTTGTGGCTGTGCTAATTTGTGCCTTTGATTTTGAATGTGCAATATATCTTCTGCATCAGCGAGCATTGGTGGCGGTGGTGGTGGCGGCGGCGGTAATGCAAAGTTGCCAAGACTCAAGGCGCTACTGTTGCTGCCACTGCTGCCATTACCGACATCCAATGATGTTGACGATGCCGATGCCTGACGGGAATGCATTGGTGAATTGGCATATCGATCCAAGGACATGGTCGATGATGTCGATGGGCTATTTTTATTATTATTATGCGTGAATGCAACATCAATGGCACCCGCGCCACAACCGCCAACGCCCGATGAAGATGTATTCGAGCCACTGGATACCGTGGATAGACTACTGTTTGTGCGTGTGTGCTCATCCAGGTAGGGTGACTGCTGGTGTACTTGTTGTAGTTGTTGTGTTGAGCTTGGGTCTTGCAGTTCGTATTCAGTTTGAAATTGCAAAAGTTGCGTAGGCGAGGGTGGCGGCGGCAGTGAATAATCTGTCTGACTGTTGTTATTGTTGTTGCTCATGGGCTCAGGCTAATTTGTTAATACATAAAATTATAGCAGCAAAGCAGCGTTGAAAGCGGATCGGGCAACAAAAAAATTTTAAAAATAACAAACAATAAAATAAAATTAGTAAGAAAAAACAAAAACAAAATGTAAGGTTATATTTAACGAAATGTTCAAAGTGTACGTAATATTTGTGCTATACGTAATATTGACTAAAGGTTCTAGGTCAAGGTTAAATGTTGTCAAATTAAATTATTAAATCTTGTTTTTTGGCAATATAAGTGACTTTAAGTGACGTAGTTGGATTGATTTGGTTTTTATTCATTTATTTATTTTTTGTTTTGTTGCTCAAGTATTCCAAAAATTTGCTGGTTTTTGTTTCGGCCGATTATGTAATGTCTAACTCAGTAAAAGCAACTTTGCTATATATAAATATATATTTCTTTATTCTTTTTTCTATGTAAATTTTTCGTGCAACACAACTTGAATGCATTCACTTGTGCACAATTTTGTAAATTTAATGTCTCTCAAAAATTAAATTAAAAAAACAACGAAAAAATGTATCTATCGTTGGCCAAAAGGATTATTCTTTTTTTATATGTATTTTTGTTATTCCTTTGTGGCTTCTTTGTCGATTTTTTAATCGCTAAAGTGTCCGCGTTTTGCACGTTCGTTTGCGGACACCATTCGAACACGGCGAGTTAACGAAAACTAAAATAAAAGTCTGCCTCAAATTGTTGAGTGCTCAAGTTGAAATCGTATGCAGATAAAAAATAAGTAAGGCGTATTCTTTTTACAATCAACCATACTAAGCACTTTTTGTTGCTGTTGCTGTTGTTTTTGTTATTGTATTTTTAAATTTATTTTTTTGTTTCTCTTTATTTAGTTTCTAGTTTTTTTTTTTATTTTGCATTTGTTGAGTAAAAGGGTTGCAATGCACAGCTGTAAGTTTTTTATAGCATTTAATGCTATACAAAAAAAACTTAACACAAAAAATCAACCGTTAAAAAGTGCACTTAAAAATGTAATTTTAGTACAGCGTCAGCAAAATTTTACTGCAGTTCGAACAAAAATACATTTTCAAAACAAAACCAGAAAGAGAGCTGTTTTTGGCTTTGTCGAAACTTACATACTCTTGCACACGTTTTCACAATTATTCTGGTTGGAAAATTCTTTTTAGCGATTTGTCAATAAGAATCATATATTTTCAAAGTTTGGTTTGGTTAAGAACAAAAATGTTTTTCTAACATAAACCTTATTTTAAGCCGATCGTTCCTATGGGAGCTATATGATATAGTAGCCCGATCTTGATCATTTTTGCGCTATATGTTTGTTTATGTTAAAGAAGTTTTTGCACAGAATATTGATTCGATCACTCCAAAAATACACCATGTTTTAAGCAATAAGCTCATTTTTGACCGATCTTTTCTATGGCAGCTGTAGCTATACTAATCCGATCAAGCTGGCTTACACTGCCATCAAAGGATAAGAACATTTTCTGCATTTCATTTGTTTTGTTAACTTTAAAACTTTGGCACGAGTTCGCATTGAAACAGACATACGGACAGACGGAAATGACTACATGAACTCGTCTCGTCAACCTGTTCAAGAATATATATATACTTTATATAGTAGGAGATGTCTCTTTCTCTGCGTTGCAAACTTCATGACGAAGTTAATATACTCTTCCAAGAATATAAAAAAGTAGTTCGAAAAAGACAAATTTCGAAAAAGATACAAAAATAACCAGTAAGGGAGCTATTTTCGGCTATGCCGAAACTTATATACTCTTGCAAACGTTTTCCCAATTATTCTTATTAGAAAATCCTTTCTTAATTTTCCAATAAGAATCATATACGTAGCCATGCCCATTTTCTAATTTGTCTTTAAGAAGGCAATTTAGTCAAACTTCACTACATTTTTCAATCTTGTGTCTCGTCTGTTCACAGAGAAGTCCCATTTTTAAGTTTTTAGTTGTATGGGCGGTACCACGCCCTTATGTCCAATTTTTATAAAATTCTGGATTTTAGTCAGGCATTAATAAAAACACGTAATAGCAAAGTTTGGTTTGCTTATATTCAAGAACAAAAAAGTTGTTCTAACAAAAACATAATTTTTGACCGAACCTTCCTATGGCAGCTATATGCTATAGTAGCCCGATCTTGACCATTTTTGCACGGTATCTTTGTTGATGTCAAAAAAGTTTTTGTGCAAAATATTAAGTCGATAACTTCTAAAATAAGTGGTTTTTTAAGCAAAAACATCATTTTTGAACGATCGTTCCTATGGGAGCTATATGCTATAGTCATCCGATCAAACTGAATTTTACATACCAAATACCTGCAAGGAGAAGAAAATTTTCTGCGTTTAAATTTTTTTGCTAACTTTAAAACTCTGGCCGGAAATCGCATTGAAACAGACAGACGGACAGACGGACAGACGGACATCGTTATTTGAACTCGTCTCGTCGTGCTGATCAAGAATATATATACTTTATATAGTCGGAAATGTCTCCTTCACTGCGTTGCAAACTTCATGACAAAGTTAATATACTCTTTTTGCAAGAGTATAAAAATAAAAGGAAATCAGCGCAAAAAATGCGCTCTAGATTTTATAAAACTATTCAAGCTGCAAATATTCGCACTGTTTTAACGCAAATGTGTTTCGATTTTGATTCTATTTATTTTTATACTCTTCACGAAGTGAAAAGTATTATAGTTTTGTCACGAAGTTTGTAACACCCAGAAGGAGGCGTGGCCGACTATCCAAAGTATCTATATTCTTGATGAGGATGACAAGACGAGTTGATATAGCCATGTCAGTCTGTCCATTTGAATGTCTGTCCGTCAGTCTGTTTCAATCGTTGTATGAAAAACTTTTTTGTTTGCCAAGATAGAGCGCTAAAATTATGCAAGTGGTGATAGCCAGGCTAAATGCCTGAAAGTTTAATTGAGATCGGAATACTGGAACTGGTACCTGCTATACAAAATGAAGAGGAGGAAGAGTAGCAAAATTTAAGTCGTTGTACGGAAAAATTTTTTATTTCTTAACTAATCGACTTGAACCTACATACTTATGTTCATAATGTGGCTTAAAAACTATTTTTAAATCAAAATGGGCGTGGCATCGCCCACATATGACCTAAGCCAATAATTTCCATGTATCTGGCACCCAATGAGGTGTAGCAACGAAAATTGGTCTGTAGACTATGTGGACAAAAAGAAATAAGATTCCAAAAATAAAATGGGTGTACCACAAAAGGTGTCGTTAAAAGTATACATCTTCGGCAAGGCCGAAGATAACGTCCTTACTGGTTATAATATTAATTTTGTAATTATTATTAAAGTTAAATAAAAAAAAAAGTTATTTTTGTTATTTTTTATAATATTTAATTCTACTAATTAATACGTATTGCCGCACATAAGAGAATAGAAGTACATTTTGAACATAAAACACAAATATTTTATTAACACAACAAATAAAATGTATGCAATGAAAAAAAAAAACATTTACAACAATATAAAAACAAAAAACACGCACGCACCCGCATAGATACACGTACCCGAAAACGCAAAAAAAAAATTAGAAAATATATACTTTAAAAAAGAAAAAAACAAATGCATTAACTTTTTGGCAGACAAAGCGCATGTTATGATTGTTCTTATTTTCTTGTCCTTTGCATGCTGTCTGCATTTTAAACTGTCATTAATGCACAGCATTAACACATCCAGTTCTACTTCTTATGTCGTGTTGGCGTTACCGTGATTATTGTCTTGTGTTTTACGTGATTTTTATACTCTTGCAAGAGTATATATGTATGTAGCTCCCATAGAGCTACATTCACTTGCATTTTTCCGCAGTCTTACTTTGCTTTTGCATTTGTTAAAGTTTTTTAATTTTTTTTTCCTCGCCATTTCAATGCGTATCGGTGTTTGAGTGTAGTTTTGTAGATGCGTGTGTATTTGTATGGGCACGAATTTTGAACAAACGAACTTTGACAAACGATCATTGGTAAACTTACCGGTGCCGGTGTTGGCGTTGAATTGCCATTGGACACGCCATTGTTGTAACCATGAGCATTCAAGGCCGACGAAATAGTGGTGGCGCTCAGCTTGGTGTTCCTAGAACAATAAAGGAAAAAACAATTAAAAACAGTTTATTTGTTAAAAAACAGAAATAAAACCATAATATTGAGAACTAAATGCACAAATGCATCTATCAGACTCAGAAATTAAAATGGAATTAAAACCAAAAAAAAGTCTAACAGAAAAGTAATATAGCACAGTTTAATAGTTGAAAAATGCTTGCCAAGCTTGAATAAATTCAAAAGGATACGGAAGTTCACAACAAGTAGAAGCACAAATTGTCAACATGTGTTGAGATTTATATAAATAATTTAATTTCTTTTTGTTTTCATGGCTTAATGCATTGCACGTTTCGTTTATATCGCTTCCAATATTGCCCTTTAACTTGACTTTTTTTTAAACTTGGTCACCATGTTTTTGTGCGCCGGTGCTGACATGCATAATTGGAAGTGACAAATGGCCGAAATAGTTTGCATGCTGAATGTCCATGTCCATGTGCATGCCCGTGATGCTGTTCGAACACGTCGTTGCCGGCAAATGAAAATGTCGGCAATCAGGGCTTTATTGCAATTTCAGCAGAAAAATGTTTGTCTTTTATTTATGTTGTTATTTCGTAAATCGAGCAAATTGATATGCTCAACTGGGTACAGCCAACGGCTTGTTGTTGTTGTTGTCGTTGTCGCGACATGTTGTCCTCTATACAAACGTTGGCCAATATGTCAACCATATTTTCGAATTTTTGCGCTGACAAATTGAATATGCCATGCGATCAGAACAATGCAAAAATAATTAAAAAATAAATAAACATATGAAAAACATACACGAAATACACATGCATAATAAAAACGCATATTTAAAAATATGCCTCATGATGCCGCATTGACTTAACACAATTTTTCGATATGACAATATTTATACATGTATTTCCATTTATTTATTTTACTTTTATATATTTTTTTAATTATTTTTTTTTTTTTTTTTGTTATTATTAATTCTCTTGTTAACTGTATGATACTCACGGCCTAATTGGAACGGGCACAAAGCCATCAGTGCCTGCGGGCGGATTCTGCTGTGCAGCCAGTTTGGCATGTATGTCGCAGTACAGCTTGTTGTTGAAGTTGTAGTAGCCCTGGTTCTTCAGCGAAGTGCCACAGGTAGCACACTTGAAGCACTCAACGTGCAAGTTCTTGTCCTTGATGCGTACAAAGACACCGCTTTAATATGCAATTAATAAAATAATTATTAGTTTTCTTAAAAAAAAAAAAAGAAATAAAATTGCATCTTTATTGTTGTTGTTGCTGTTGTTTTTAAAACTCCCATGTGTATGTACATAATGTGCAAATGCTCCGACATGCTTAGGAAATTTCAATGAAAGCAATAGAATTGTTAGTGTTGCTTTTCGTATACAATCGTTGTGAAAATACAAACAAATCACAAACTATCTTATAACTCGCATTTTAGTTTTTTATTCTATTCTCATTAATAGAATATTAGCATCGCCAGACATTTGAAACGCACAAGTAATAAATCAATTAAGCTTTGAAAATGAAATTCTACTTTGCACGAAATATGTAAATGGTAAATTTAATAATTGACATTTTAGCATATAAATTATAGTCGGAATTTAAGCCACTGAAGTTATACAAGTTATATAACTAATTAATTTGAAATTCAGTTTAAGAAGAAGAGAGGTACGATTTGTCAGAAAAAGAAAAATTACAACTAACTTAAGAGTCCAATTGACTGAAATGTCCGGTTTAACAAGTACCTGTATTATTGATATAAATAAATATAAATATGCAAAAAAAATTTACTATTCTGGCAAAGTATTGGAATTTTAATTTAAACAATAATGAAATACCACAATTTGTTGAAACTTTTTTTTTTTTTTTATATTTGCTTTTGCATAAAAATTCATAAATCGAAATAATTGACTCTGTGCATGAATACGCTTGCATAAAACATACGTGTAGCTGTAGTTGTTTTTGGTTTGAAGGTGTCGTCACTTAATTTTTGCTTTTCAATACAAAAAATTTGGATAAAAAATGCGTGTAATAACTCAGATATTTACAGGGTATATGTAAACACAAACACACAGAAAATAAAAAAATAAAAAAATGAAATAAAAGGAACGAACGAACGAAAGTAGAAACAATCATCGAAACAAATCCTTACACAATGCTCACACCGCACAACTGACATGCCGGATGTCCACTGGCTGATAATGGACGTGCACCGTGTTCATCGCTCGCCAATGCAGCAGCAGCCGCATCCATTTCCGCCTTGTATTCAGGCCCTTGCAGTGCCGGACAAATGGGCAGAACAATAACGCGCGGATCGGTCTGTCCGGCTGATGAAGCATCACCTTCTCCTGCTGCTGTACTGCCACCTGCCGTTACTGGCAGACTGGGTCGATGTGGTGCCGCCGGCGCGAGAGAGTTCTGTTGCAATGCGCTGCCGACACGTTCGTCCGTACGTTGTTGTTGTTGCTGTTGTTGGAATTGTGGCTGTAAAGGCGTACGTCGCTCATTGCCACCAATTGCATGACTCTGCGTCCAATAGAAGTTCGCCGGACTATGCGGTTCTGTATCCAATGGTTTTATATTCAATTTTGACATTCCATAAACAGACGTTGCGTCCATCAATTAATCAAACAGATAATAATGCAATTTAAAGTTAGCAAATTTAACTAAAGTGTATCATATTCATAACTCATAACTATGCATGAATGTGTGTGCCTAAAGTCCTGTCAACTGCAACCTAACATACAGACGGCCTAACGAACTAAAGTGTTCATATTGTTTCGGCTTTTTATTTTTTTCTTCCTCCCTTTTTGTGGGAATTTTCAATTACAGTTATAAGTTACTAATATGCAGGATTGTTATTTGCAATTTATGTACATACACATACTCATACACACACATATACATTTAAATACAATGTTGTTAATAAATAATTTCATCAATCAATTAATCAATTAATTTATGCGAAAATTTTCAATATGCAATAAACATACGTACATACATACATATACTTATGTATGTATGTACATGTCACTTACGTAATGAGACGTTCACACTCTTGGCAAATATTCTGGCCAGTTGGGAGTCCACCAGTGCTTGGGGGTTTTGGTGAATTGATAGGCGCGCTAACGTGTCTGGTAGCGGATTGTTGCTGTTGCTGATATTGGTGCTGTTGCTGTTGATGTTGTTGTTGCTGATGCGAGTGTTGATGAGGATGTTGATGAGCGTGTTGGTGTTGTTGGTGTTGTTGTTGATATTGTTGTTGTTTTTCTTGTGGGGACTCTTGGTATTGATTATGATTGTCATACACTGTTTTGTTGTTTTTTTTATTCATTGGTCGCCATTCGATAACATTTGATTTTTGCAAAATTAATTTTTGTTTTTTTTTTATGATGTTTGGCAATGAAAATTTCGCATAGCACAGGTTGGAAAAAAACATAGAAACATGATTAACACATAGATTAAAGAAACAATAAAATTAGAGTTTGTTCGTTTTAAGCTTTTGTCTAATTCCTTTGTTGTCACTGAATTCAAGTTATTTTCTTTAGCATTAAACAAGCATGCATACTTTAATGACTAATTGGATTAGAAACAACATTTTATGAAATTTAAAACTGTAAGGAATTCCTGAATTCATATTAAATTTAAGATATGACAGAAAATAAGGGAAGTTTCAACTGGAATACTTTTGTTTTCTTATGAGTGTAAAAATATTGCAAAAGTTTTTAAAAATTTGTTTTCATTTGTAGAAACCGAAAGTCAATATTTCTTTGCTGTGAATCTAATTAAAAAGAAAAAGTATGTTAAAAACTAATAAAAACAAAAAAATCTAAATATGTTTTCTTGTATATTTACAACTTCCCGCCTGTCCTATGAAACGCCACAATTGTATATACATATATTTTATTTACAATACAGACAAATTCTACAATTTTAAATGTTTTCAAGGTCTTTGATATAATTTTTTAAAAAAAGCTTCTAAATCTGTTGTTTCTCTATAAGATTTGCACAGTTGGCACAGTTTCAAGTAAACACATGTATTGGTATTAAATATACTTCTAGTGCTGTTGTGTAACGACACGTAATTTCTTTAAATGCATTTAAAAATAAACTATATTTCGAATTCAATAAAATCAATCGTTAATGCAATCTCCAACAAATGGATTTTGACCATCATTGAGTATTAAAAGTAACTGCGCTAATGCAAAGTAGCATTCGCTTTTACCTGGAGTCGAGGGACCAGTTTCCTCTTCGCGCAGGAACTTCAACACTTCCGACTTGTCGGCTTGGTATTCCTTTTCGTTCTTCTTGAAATTAACACTGTGAATTAAAAACAAGAGTTTTTTTTTCTTAGAATGCAGTTTATCATAATAACATATATCATGAATTCCGTCAAACTCACTTAAAATTGATAAATATGTAACAAAAGTTTCTTCGTTTTTTTTTCATTGCAATATTCAAGAATCGAAATAACAAAAATAAATTTTATTTTAATTATTCAATTTTTCCAAATTTTGTTTTGAGCCAAAATTACGCCTTTTTGTTTCAATAAAATTCAATAATATTTATAAAATGAAAATGTCTACAAACAAAAACTTATAACTTATTGTTTAGTTTCAGCGTGGCAATTATATAAATTTCTGTAGCATGCTTCTGTCTACTTATTTTAAAAGAACAGGTAAAAGCGTGCTATACTTTTTTAAACTAATTAATTTCGTTATGTTTCAAACAATATTAAAATGTCATGTAAAAGAACACATAAGCAAAGAAATTTTAAAAATTCCAAATCGAATTTTTCTGTATGTGAAACCAATCGATTATCATTTCAAAATTGTTTAGCACTAGTAAATTAATTTGAATAACAGTTAATTAGAATACTATTGTTTTTATATTAATTTGTTTTTGTTTATTAAATGGCAGATGTATATAAAACAAATACCGAAAACAGGCGTTCTGTACATTCGTATGCCGCACTAATAGAAAGCAGAAGTAACCGTTTACATTGTTTTGGCTATGTTAATGTATTATCGTAAGAGTAAAAGAGTGAAAGAGAGAGAGAGAAAAAGTCAAAATGTGTAGACTCTACACTGTAGAGCGAACAGAACGTCCCAGAAGAAATTAAGCACGAAAACGCTCGAGTGGGATTCGCGTGTAACTTGTAAAACATTCAGACTAAGCGACATCAGCTTGCTAAGGCATGCGGTTGCCGCTGCAAACGGAAACACGACGAACGCCGCTATCATTTACGAAATGGCACACACACAGTGCGATGGACGGAAAAACTGCACTTAGCACAAAATAACAATAAACCAGAAAGGCAGTTATTTTCAGCTTTACCGAATCTTATATACTCTTTCCTAATTATTATTACTGAATAATCCTTTTTATCGATTAATTTTATTTTACAATAAAAATCATACACGTTTTTGAAGATTTAGAGGCGTGGCCACGCCCATTTTCCAATTTGTTTTAAAGAAACCAATGCAGCTTACTTCACTACATTTTTCAGTCTAATAAAAACACGTAATTGCAAAATTTGGTTTGTTTATATTCAAGAACAAAAAAATTTTCTAACAAAAACCTAGTTTTTGACCGACCATTTCTATGGGAGCTATGTGCTACAGTGGTCCGATCAAAAGAATTCTGGGATATGCAATGCATAAACATGTCTAAAAAATTTCTGCTCTTAAATTTTTTCGATGTAATTAAAACTCTAGATGGAAATTGCACTGAATCAAACAGACAGACGGACAGACAGGCATGGTTATTTGAATATATTTACATTATATAGTCGGAGATGTCTCCTTCTCTGCGTTGCAAACTTCATGACAAAGTAAATATCCCCTTTTTTGAAAGAGTATAAAAAAGACAACAACAACAGTTGCAAAATGAATAAGTATAAGAAGCTACGATGTAGAATAAAACTTTTTGAGCCTTCGCATTGCTTGGAACTTTTTGTATGAATGAAAAACCAACATTTGATGGCGCAACTGAAAACATTTCAATTGTATTGCGTGTCTTTACTTTTTACTTCTCTTTTTCCTCTTTTACAACGCAATTTGATGCTGTCAGCTGTCGTTTTATTTGTTTCTTTTGTTCCTTTTTTTTTTTGTATTGGGCTTACCGACAGATCGGCTCAGTTCTGTGTTTAGTCTGTTTCTGTAACTTACCCAAGGACACCGCCAGCCAAAACCTCCGCCTGGGCCGAGAGAGTTTCCGCAATAGATTCGTCGCTGTAAATGCCAACCGGGGTGTTGTATTGTTTATTGACGATGCTCTTCACGCTGCCATCGCCGCCGTTGGCCTATAAACACACACAAACAAACCAACAAAATAAGAAAACAATTCAAGTGAAAGAGGGAAACAGCAGGCTGCACAAAAAAAATGTTCACTTTTTTCCTTGTCGTAAAAATACTAAAAACAAAAACAAACACACAAAAAATAAAAAAAATAAAAAAAAACATAACAAAGACACTGCGCTCATAAACTGCTTACACAAATAGGTCACAAGTGACTGTGAAGCAGTTTAATCGCAAATATTTTCATTTAATTTAATTCCACTTATTTTCTTTTTGGTTTTTTTTTTTTCATAAATGCCTTTTTTATGCACGGCAATAACGTGCTTTCCTTTTGCCCTTAAAGTGTCAGCGGTAACAACTTTTCGAACACATTTGCTGTCCTTATTCAAATAAAATATTATTTTTGGGTTTGATTCTTTTTTGCATGAAAAAGCAACATTACATATTATACAATATTATTATTCATGGCATAAAATAACCCGAACAACGCACTTACAAGTTTGTCTATGTGTGTGTGACCCATTTCAGACTTAATTCATTATACTTTTCTACTATGGCTTCTATACAAAAATTATGCTCCTTCATATTCATTACTCATGCTGACACTTTTCAAACTATAAATGCAAATGTTGTCAAACAAAATGTTTGTATATGTAAAATCCAACAGACAATAAACGCAAATGTGCCATGGACAGAAAGCCATGGACTATACATGAGTATAGAGCATCATTGGTCATCATTATAGTCATCATCATCAACAGCAACAACAGCAACAAGGGTGTCAGCTGCAACATCGCCTTAGTTGAAATGGCACACATAAGACTAGACATTATTTAAGGGTCTGGTCTGACATTAAAACTTTACACATTCAAAGTTTGAGCATTGGAAGACTGAAACGGACAGACACACAACGATACGGACATACAGACGGAGAATAAAATAGACAGCAAATAATCTGAATATTATAAATGATGTTGTATAAAATGAGTTCTCCAAGAGGCAGCACGATATTTTGAATATGTGAAAATGTTTGTGTGTGTGTGTGTGTGTGTGTATGTGGGTTGCTTTGTATGAAAGAAGTAAATTAGACACTTGTTTCCTAAAATCCCAAAATGATGTGGTCTCTTCTGCGTACAACTTGCTAAGTTTGCGTCGTCATCATCATCATCATCGTCATCAACAGCACTGTCGGTAAGCAAGCCAAATGACTTCTCTGTTTTTGTATGTGCGTGCGTATGTATGTACATATGTATGTGCTTGGGTGAGCGTGTATATGTGGTGTGTGGTTGTTGTATGGAATTACTTACAAATGGACGCGCCGAGTTGTTGTATCCACAGCCAATATGTTGGCTCTCTTGTTGTTTGTGAGCTAGAGAAGTTTTCGTCACTGTCTGCAAATACGGTGAATTGGGTTGGGGTAAATTGCCGGTGGGCGTAACATGTGGACGCCAGGTGGAACCACCGCTATTGGAACGACAGAAACAATATTGAAATGAGAACAATCATTAGTAAGTACTTGCAACATTGAACAGCATATTTTGAGACTAACCGCTGCACGGTAATGACAAAATTATTGCCAGAGCGGACAACAATATCCTGTGCGTCCTTGTGACGCAAATTAAAGACATCAACATCGTTGATCTTAAGCACAGCATCGCCAGGCTGTAGACCAGCCTGTTCGGACAAGCTGCCAGCATTGACCTGAAAAGTAAATGAAAAAAAAAAAACACAAAACAAAAATTAAGTATACGAACATTGTTAAAGTTTATAAATCAGTTAAATGTTGTTGTTCTATGTTTTTGTTTGTAAGCTTAAATATTATACAGAGATAGTAATAAAGTTGCTACCAGACACCAGACGATGACGCCGTGGCGCTTCAAACAACTCAATTGCATTTGCCATAAATCATGACATTCGCTGAAATTGCCTTCGCCGCATTGCATGGACCCAACTGCCGCTATCAACAACAGCCCAGGAGCCCAACAACAACAACAGCCTCACACACGCATACATATAACAGACCCCAAATGTCTGGCCAGAAAAGACAAGCAAGCGCGCCCACAGACAACAAAGTAAAAATAATACAACAGAAAAAACAAATCGAGTTGAGTTGAGCCCAATCCCCATGCCCATCTACACACAGCGACCTATCCGACAATGGCAACACCAAATGAATTTATTATATGCACTGCAGAAAATATGAATCAGTTTCATTGTTACTGACCACATGCGAATTTGCGCCAAGCTGCCGCGACAAATTTCCATTTTAGCAATTTTTCACTGCACTTTTGAGGTAACGCATTTTTTATTTATGTAATTTTTTTTAACAAAACTTTTTTTCCTCTCTTACTTGTTTTGTTACTTTTTGGTTACATTGACAAAGCATATAAAATACGAACTGCATACCCTGCACTTATGGTACAAGGGTATATTAGTTTTGTGCACGTCGAAACCCTTTAAAGTATACATATATACTCTTGATCAGTAGAGTCTCTTTATTAAAAATTGAAATTGGTAGGGGCAACGCCATATTACAGTCGTTTCAAATAGAAAGTATAGGGTATGTGGAAGTTGAGCTCTCTTGACTACAATTCTTTTTTTTGCGCCAGTAACTCTTGTTAGGATTTTTTTTTGTTTTTTCATTATTCCAGCGTGTGCGCGAAAACCCAAGAGTAATTGTGCAGAAGCAAATAAATTTTCACGATTAAAATCGTTAAAGTCAAAGCCAACATGACCATTTTATGTTGTTGACAACAACAACAACAACAAGTTGGCTAACAAAGCACAACACTAATAAAAAAAAAACAAAATGGCTTCAATGCGATTGAATTAGTTAATAGATAAATAGATCAATAAAAAAGAAACAAACCCTTTTTTTTAAGTTTACAATGTTCATTTTATGTGAAAACAATTCTATTTTTGATTTTTTTTTTTTTGTAATCAAAATCAAGTTCCATATTTTCTAGAACGCAAATACCCATTTGACACAACCAAAATCCGACCAGAACCCAAGCCCAAATCCAAGCCAAAGCTCAGGTGTACAAAACCGAATTTACTGCACGTAACCACTTTGGCAAATTGTCTGTTTATCAGACTGTGGATATATTTTCAAAACTGTGTACACACACACATGTACATTTCTAATCCATGCATACAGACATGTGTGTACTTACATATATAGTTGATATTGAGTCACCGACGATACACATTCATGCAAGTTTTTTTGTGTATGCCTAAATATTTCATTGGTGCCCTGGCATGGTAGACAGAAGTATTGTTATGGTTGCAAAGTTTTCCACAAAGCAGACAAACTCACGTCCAGTAGAGTTCACTCGCTCGTTCGTTCAATCGTTGGTTCATTCATGGCGTGTGCTGTTGACATGTTCACTTTGTTCGCTCATACAAATTGAAATGGCTTTGAGGTGTCCCAGCGACAAATAATGTCACACGATAAAATCAAAACCTGTCATAGGTAGGCACTCATACACACATTCATACAATTGCGGTCAAAATGATAGTGCTATATTATCCTCAATTTTTCGCGAATAACTTTAATGAACTAAATTGTCCAAAATTTTACTAGTGATGTTCAAGAATCTTATTAATACTTTATAAGACTGCTCAATAACAATTCTGGTGTGAAACTTCCGGCAAGGAATCTGTAATCACAATTTGAACGTCAGTTGTGAGCAAGAATCATGTAGAAAGTAGAGGTTTACAGAGACTACATTGAATTCGAACTCCACAGTACTCTGTGCAATAGACTGCGGTACGCAAACTTAGTGTACTCTTCTGTCGCTGTACAATGTACTCATACAAACCAAAAGGAGAAAGTACAAACTATTAGTGTTCTAATATTAAGTAAATGCTATGCCTCATGCTTGGTGCATTAACTTTCAATTGAATTTCTCTTTCACTGTCATATTATTTAAATTTATTATCAAAAGTGGATGAATGTTCGTTTTCATATATGTAAGATTTCGTTCGGAGCACTACTATTATTTGACCGCAGCTGTATACACAAACACTCAAGTTTTGGTTTTTCTTTTTTGCCGAAAACTTCTTATACCATTTTGAAAATTTTGCCTTATTGAACTTTAAACATTTTAATACAAACTTTTTCTTTTTGAGTTTTTGTATACCTTTGAAGTGCGTAATTTCCACGCTACGGGCGAGTTCGCTCCGCTTTGCTTTCCTTTGGCAATAAACATTATTGACATTATGACAATTTTATGAGCGTTGTCAACCCGACTCGCTTTATACACATCACACACACACACAATCACAGCATGTTTGCATGTAGAACACAAAAACAACAACGATGAAAAAAACAAAAAAATAAAGACAAGCCATGCAAACAACAAGTGACATGTAGTTTTGTTAGACTTTGGCGATTTGTGTGACGATTGACAACAAATTTGTTTCTGAATGAATTATTTGTGACTGTCAATTGAGCGTTTGATTGATAAATTGCAAAATATAAAAAAAATAAGGCAATAAAAACATAGGACTTTGGAGAAAACATTGCAATATGACAAAGTCATGCGTGATTTTCTCGTTTGTGTTGTAGAGATAAATGTACATATATATGTATGTATATACAAGGTTAATTTGAGTTGCGTGAAAATTGTTTTCAATATGAATCACCTTCATTAACATAAGCAAGCAAACAATATTGAAAACCTTTGCTTGCATATTCTTTTAAAAAAGGAAAACTGCACAATCACATGTACACATACGCACTCAAAGCGCTGTCGAACCTAAAAACAATATTCACATGGCCAAGCTAAAAGCCTGCCAAGACAAAAGGGTACAACAAAGCGCACACATTCATGTATATGTTTGTATGTACATGTATGTATATATAGAAAGCCACTGTAAGTCTATTGTGCCGGTCATTGCGGTGGTAATTGAGACCACGGTCGTCGTACACACACTCAACTCTTGTGCATATCAGAGCTGCTCTGAATGTATGTGTGCGTGTTGAATTGTATATTTCGCGTGTGTTATTTTCGTCGCTACACATGTACGCTACGCACAACGCCAACCAACAACAATTCGCGCCATGTTTGTTCTATTTCGCCGACATTTACAATGTTAATACGACTTTTGTGTATTGTTTCTCTGCTACCATGTTTATATGTATGCGTGTATATGTGTAGGTGTGCGCAACTACAGGACCATTATGTCCGCTCATAAAGGCAAAATATGATTTACTTTATATGAAAATAATGCCACAATGTGTCTGTGTTTGCGACTTGTCTTATCTATGCAGTGCAGAGGTTGTACATATACGTATAAATCATAAAATTTGATCCAAAACGCAACCAACTCGTCATCCCTATATAATGCAAAACATCTTAGATACACAAAAAACTCAAGCGAAAAGTGTATAAATTTGATTGCTTAATTGAAATGTTTTTTAATTTAATAATTTTAAAGCTGAAAATTTTAATTAAAAATGATTAATAGATGTGTTGAAAAGCATTTTAAGCCTTTCAATTTAAACATGACTTTAAAAAACGATATATTTTTTTTTTGTTGTTTTAAACGAGCACCAGACTATTTTATAAGTAAATGCATATTTCTAATCCAATTGAACAAGTCTTTGCAATGAATTTACATTGTGTGTGTGTTGGCAAATTCAAATTCAAATTCACAAACACACACAAACACATGAACACACAAAATGTATGAGGAAAGCATTTGTCGATGCCTTAAATTCTTGACGCATCTTAGAAAATATGTATGCATTTTGATAAATTGGATTTGTATATTTTTTGGATGTTGTTGCTGTTGAACAAACAAATGACTTCAAAATTGCTTATCGGTTTTTAATAGGCCGTGTGTGATTTTAAGTCAATTTGCATGAAGTTATGAAGAGCTTATATTGAAAATAAATCAAATAAGCAATAACAACATTTCAGACATTGTTAAATTCAACTGAATGATGCATGTATGAAAAGTAGGCAATTTTCGACATAGAACTTTAAAAAAATATTGTAAACAGTACAAACAACAAAAACAAAGTACTTAACTTGGCTTGTAAGTGCTTCTTCTACGAGTGTCTTCTTTGCTCTTATTTTAAAACGATACGCTACAAAAATCACATTTAAGCCAAAAATCTATTAGTCAAATGTGTATGTGTATTTGTGCCTTTTATCTGCATGTGAATGCAAACATTTTATAAGCTCTTGGCTTAGCTTTGACTCCGCGTTTTTATTTGTTTTGAAGCAAATAGTCGAACGGGCATGCAAAACAATACTACGGTGGAAAAAAAACTAGAAAGGGAGCTTTTTTCAGCTTTGGCGAATCTTGTATATTCTCGCAAGCGTTTTCTCAATTCCCAAATACGTTTTTGAAAATTTAAGGGTGTAGTCACGCCCATTTTGTAATTTGCTTTAATGAAATAAATGCAGTCAAACTTGGAATATAGTTAACGATTAAAAACACTTAATTGCAAAGTTTCATCTGTTTATATTTAAAAACAAAATTTTCAAACAAAATCTTTTTTTTTTTACGATCATTTCTATGGGTTGCCTATATGCTATAGTCACGCGATCTTGACCATTCTTTCACAATTTTCAAGCATACGCCAAATTTTTGACCGATTGTTCTTACAGGAACTATATGCAATAGTGGTTTGATCTTCACCAGTCTTGCAGAATATCTTTTTTTGGGTCCAAGATGATTTTGTGTATAAAAATTGAGATGATCACTTTAAAATCAAAGCATTTAACTTTGAAACTGTGGGAGGAGTTTGTATTGAAACAAACGGGCAGACGCACTGACGGATATATCAACTTTCGTCGAGCTGATGAAGAATATGCGTCCTTCTCTGCGTTGCAAACTTCATGATAAAGTTAATAGGCTCTTTTTGCAAGAGTATGAAAAACGTTAAAACACAAAAATAAGCACAGAAATAGAAAATACAGACTCAGCACTGGATTTGTATGAGCAAACAATGCCGATTGGTTAGTTGCAAAAAACCGCCAGCGAGTGGTTTCTGGTAACGGCACCAATGAACATGTATTCGAAAAACAAAATTTACTCATACGACCCCCGCATTGCGAACAAACTATGCTTAAGCCCTAACAAGGATAAGGAGAGCATTTTTGTATAAAAAAAGAAATATACAAAAAAAAATCAAACTAAAATAAAATCTTTACATGAGAAACAGACCGAGTTATTTTTTATGAGGTTAACACAAATGTCTGAAGTTTGGTTGAAATTACAATACTTTTTAAGCCATCACATTCACTTTGAATCAATTATGAGTTGTTCTCAGTGACAAAAAAAGCGATTAATTGAAAAACAATTGAAAAAAATGTTAATTTCACGTGCAAAAATGCCATGAAAAATACAAAAGTTGAAAATCAAAGTAAAATTAAAAAATCGCAACGAAACATTTTACTCATCGTTAGTGATTCAACGCGTTGAGACAAAGCAAAAAACAAAACAAAGTTTTAAAAATGTATAAATATACTTATATGTATATACATATATGTACAGTTGTGTCTCTGTAACTCGAACTGTAAGGAGAAGTTTACAAGTTAACGAATATTCGGTTTTATATTCGGGCGTGAAGAAACATTAAAACTATCAATTTCGACTTATTAAGTCATAAGCAGCGCCTCTAAAATACTCTATATAAAATTTAAGAGGTGAGGTATAGCAAAACCTCACCAAATCTCAGTAAGAAGGCGGGGTCATTATGATATGATAATTCACCTTATAAATTCGTGAGAAAATAAAAATTCAACAAATAATTTGCATTAGCGCGATTGAAGATAAAGAGATGCAACTTTATTTGTGGAAATCCAGTAGCATGAGGACACAGAAAATCAAAAGAAAAAAAGGATGTGCCAAAAGGAAACAAAACAAATGAAAAAGGCAAAAATAACTAAAAACCAACAACAAAGAGCACAACAAATGCATTGACTGTGCAACTGGAGTGGAAAAGCGATTGCGTCAGTAGGTGAGTGAGTGAGAGAATGAGAGAGTGTGTCAGGACACAAAGGACGCTGTCAGCAGCATTTAAAAATTATGATTGCAATCAACGTTGACGGCTTCGAGTCGCGTTGGTCAGCGCCGCTCCCTCTGGTACAACATGGCGCCTTTCTTATCATTGTAAAATATTTTCAAAATAACAAACGAAATGCGAAGCGATGCGAAGTGAAGTGAAGCAAAGTGCTTAAGCGCGGTTTTATGCGATTCAAGCTAAATAAATTTATAGAAATTTTGCATATTCATAAGCGTAAAACGAAATGGCAACAAATTAAAACATTCGCAAAATCAACATTAGATGCAAGTTAAACAATAATATGGAAATGTTGAAACGACTATTGATTTTGATAAAAAAAACAACAAACTTTCAGCATTGTTCTGGCATTTTGTTGGCATTGCGCTTAGTCCATTGCGAGTTGGATAGATTTTCGAAAAACTATTTCAAAATTAAAATTAAATATTAAATTTAGAAAAATTTGTTTAACATTTTGGAAGAAAAATTTCATGATTAATAAACATTCCCCTCCAACACTCTAAAATGCTTCAGATTACGCTTAATTGCAAACAAATGCATTAATAGCGCGACTGTCAATTGAGCGTATAACTTCTAGTTATAAATGATGCCACCGCCAACTGTTGTCACTCCCTATAGCGGTGGTCTTGCCTCATTATGCTGCAGCTGCACAAAGACAGACAATAATCGCGCATAAAAGACGTAGGCGTGTAGATTCGCAAATGAAGTGCAATGCAAGCACATGTGCAATTTAAGCTCACACTAAGCCAAATGCATGTGATCAGTTACTCAAGCCATTGAGAAGGATCAATGCATGGCTAAAAATGCTATTGTTGTTCTTGCATACATAAAAAATGCCAAAAAGTAACAACAACAAAAAAAACTCTGTATCTTCAATTTGTAACGACTGCTATAGGGCGCTGCCCCGTCCACTTTTTAAACGAAACATATTTCATTTTCATTCAATTTCATATGTACTTATTTCTACTCTTCTAGTCCAATTGGTTCCAGAGATATAACGTTTTTCTATTTTGATTATAAGTGGGCGTGGCACGACCATTTATGATTGGCCTTATTATACTCTGAATGAACTTTTGTATTATAAATATTAGAAGCTAGAAAAAATAACATAAATTCTAACAAAATTTCGATCAGCACTAAAATATCAAATAAATCGAAATTATTTTATTGGAATTTTTGGCTTAAATGAAAATATATTTGTTTTTGCTTTTCACAAGCAAAAGCGCCAAAAATAATATAAATACATATATGTGAACTATTTTCCAAGCCCTTTAATATCATCTTCAAGCTTTCGAACTAATTAAACAATATAAAGTCAAGTAGATTTGTGTGCCACGCATCGTTCCTATTAATAAAAGTGAAGTGCGTGCTAAAGGATTCATTAGGCGTCAAACTGATGCCTCTGATAAAGTCACTGGTATCTTAGTATATATATGTGTGTATATATACTTGTGCGTGTGTAACAGGATGTGTGTTAATAAGACACAGAGCAGCGTAACAATGTGCCAACAGGATACGTTGACAGGCGTTCAAGTGTCATTCCGTTGAATATCATTAGTATGATTTTTGCCTTTAGGGGCAACAACAACAACAAATAAACATGGTATAAATATAGAGAAGATACAATTTTAGAAATTTTAGTAAGTTCATTTTGTCGCTTTGCACGGCACAAGTAATTTTCCTTACTGGATTTGCGATGAACATGCTCACGGTAAATAATTTTTATTTAGCATCCTCTACACACACACACATACACAAACACACACACACGCACAGAGCAGAAAGTTCAAATCCATGGCTTCTCTGCAGACAGTGCTGTTGATGCTGCCGCAACGCAAACAAGATTAATTAAGGAATGTAAATTTTGTGAAATTACGCTTCATTGTTTGTTTGCGCGCAACGGGCGTTCAAATAAGGGTTGTAACGGCAAACTGGCGCGGGCGGTCTTAGCAATCCGCGGGTATATATTTCGCCTTAATAACCAAAAACTCTCAAAAAGGGTGATGAGATTTTTTCCATTAACAATATCATCACAACAATAACAAAAACAGCACAGCACAGCACAGCAGTTAGTGTGCGGGCGGGGCAGAGGGTTTGAATGGCATTGTTCAGCGTGCGTGATGCGATGTGATGGTATTTGTGGGTTAAAGGTGTTGTTTGTTGTTGTTGTCAACATTGTTTTTCTGTTCTCTTTTTGCTGTTGTTGTTGTGTATTTTGTGATGCTTGCATTTGCTGCGTGGCTTGTCTGGCAAGCGTTAGGGAGGGGGCGTAGAGCGCGCTTCAGCCGCCTCTGTCAAACTGTGATTGCTGACTGACTTTGTCTGCGTGCGAAGTGTTTTGCGGTGTTGGCTTGGGATTTGTTGTTGTTGTCTTTTTTGAGATTTCATTTATTCTTTTTTTTTTTGCTTAAACCTAATTTTTTGCCTTTAAACGAATTTTTGGTAGCTTAGCGCACTCGTTTACCCATATTTTTGTGTATTTTGCTTTTCATTATTCGTTGTTCGTCGTATTGTTTGTCTGTCTGTCTGTCAGTGGCCATTTAAGAACGGCAAAGGTTCAGCGTAAATGTTTAATTAGCGGTGTCTCAACTGAATTACACGGTACGCTTTCCCCCCTCTCACACTTCTCATTTCACTTTCACACCGCACAATGTCCAATTCATAAACATTTTTGTATGATATATAAAAAAATAAATTCAAATGAAGTTGAAATCATTTACGCTGTCAAGTATGTCAGCAACAGTGATTTTGATTTAGACAGTTTTCTATGTTATTTTGATTTTTTTTCTTCTCTTGTCAATTACCTCCCAAGCAAAGTGTATGCAAAAAGGGTGAAAATTGAGTAATGAACAGAAAAAAAAATTCTGATATTTTTTTCTGCTAAATTCTCTGACCCTGACGACGTTGGTGGATATTTTTCGATTTCGGATTTTCCAGAAAAAAAAGACAAAACCTTCAACCTGTGTGACATTCAAACGACCAAGCAACACACACATATTAACTGTCTCGCTGCACCGCTCACACATTCCTCTCATGATTTTCCCATAATTATGCAGCATGCTGTAAAGGTAAATAATTACACGCATACCAACACACACTCGCACGTTTGTTGCCCTTTGTCTTATTTCATCTTCATTTATGTACCCTGTATCTTAAGGGTATATTAGTTGTGTATACGTCAAAAAAGTGTGCAACACCCAGAAGGAGACATCTCCGTCTATACAAAGTATACATATTCTTGATCAGTAACAAAGGAGAAGTCGATTTAACCATGTCCGTCTGTCTGAACCAAAATTCTTTTCAGATAAGAACATAATTTTTCACTCGAACCCCAACAAGATAGAATAGCAAAATGGGCGTAGCTACGCCCCCATATAGTAAAAAATTTTAATTGGTTATGACTCTGGAACCATTTATTCTACAATATTGAAAATGCATGTATGCTATTGGGATTGAGAGTAATAAGTTTCAATCGTAAAATGGGCCACTTATAGATCAAATAAAAAAAAGTAGTGCCTCTGGAACCAATTTAGCTAGAAGACTAAAAACTGGTATGTCTGATATTGAATGGAAATAAATCTGTTTCGATTGAAAAGTAGGCGGGATAATGCCCTCAAACAGTCGTCAAAAATTTAAGATGCAGAGTATGACGAAGTCGGGGAATCTCGACTACAATTTCTTACTCGTTTTCTTTTTGTTGTTTTTGTTTTTTTTTGGATTTTAGTAAAATTTGTATTTTCATATGCGGCAACATGAGCACAGCAATCGTTGCACGTGTTGCATGCCACTTGGCTTAGCATAATATAAAAGCGGAATTTACGTGCTCATTTTACTGCAATCAGTTCGCTCTCAGACTACCTGTGTGCGTGAGTGTGTGTTTTTCCTCACACCATGTTGTCTGTTTTTAGTTTTTAGTGCATGAGTATATTATTTTGAGTGTAGGTTTAAAATACATTGCCAACTCGCTCATGTTTATTTTAAGTTTTCCAAACCCCTACAAAGCTATTCAACTAACAAAAAGCCAATCTGGCACTTGTTTGTGCGGTTCAGAAATGTTTTCCCATTTTTGTTTATTGAATAGTCAAATGCTAAAATAAACATTTATTTCAATTTTGTATGTTTATTTCGTTTTTTCTAACATTTTTAATTTTTTTTTTTTTTGTATGCACTTTTTTCAGCTATTATTGATTACTTATCGTATAATTTGATAAAAAAAAAAAAAAATTATAAAAATGTTAGCTTCACATTAAGAGATGAGTAAAATTCTTTTAAAATCAATAGAACCATCAATCATTGTAAATACTTTTACGAAGTGCTTTGAAATCGAAACATGAAAATCTCAGCGTGCCAGACACAAAACACCAAAAAAGCAACAGACACAACAATAAATAAAAAGAAAAACGAAGGTAAAGTAGAGAAAATTCATTAACGTGCGAGACAAAACATTTCGATGGCCCATGTTGCAATGAGTGAGGGTGTCAATCTTCTTCTACTGTTTCTTGTGGTTGTTCTTCTTTTGGTAAAGAATAACGACACTCAAATTTCATTACATTAACTTGCCAAGCCATTCCATTTGAACAAAAGATAATTTTAATCAAACAACCAGTAAGGACGCTATATTCGCCCTTGCCAAGATGTATTTCTCTTTATCCACATACAGTACATACCAATTTTCATTGTTATGCCTCATTGGGTGCCAGAAATTTGAAAATGATTCCTCCGATTCCGGTCCCACGCCCATTTCGACATCAAAATAGTTTTTACTCCACCCTATGAACATAAATATGAAGTTTCAAGTCAATTGGTTAAGGAACAAAAAAGTTTCCCATACAATGACTTAAACTTGCTTCTCTTCCTCTTCTTCAATTTGTATGGCACGTACCAGTTCCAATAGTCCGATCTTAATAAAACTTTCAGGCATAACGTCTCGTTACGCAACGGCTGCTTGTGAATTCCAGCGCTCTGTCTTGGTAAAGAAACAAGTTTTGCATACAACGATTGAAATTTTGTTTTCTTCTTCTTTTCGTATGGGGGCTACCAGTTCCAGTGGTCCGATCTTGCTCCTTCTGGGTGTTATAAGCTTCGTGACATAATAATAATAATTAAATTAATGGCATATACTTGTACCCTATTATAACGAAGACGACTGGAACAGAACAGGACAGGGCAGAAGAGGAAAGAAGAGCAAGCATTTAATGAATGAAGTATAAACTATTATAAGCTTATTCCAAATAAAAGATTCAATACTTTTCTACTGTAGTAACAGCAGACTTGCTATTTATGAATTGTTCACTCGTTGTCTTGTCGCAATTACAAAAGGACAAAACAAACCGCTATCAATACAAGAACAACAAAAGCATCAAACAAACTAACAAATAAAAGTAACAGCCAACCTTGGGAAATGACATAGCGTATTTCTTCAACTTTGACCGAACAATCAAATAAATTGCAATAAGGAAAGCGACAAGTTTGTGTCTTGTATTGAAAAAATCGGCACAAACAAATACGAAGCACAAATAAAACCAAAAAGGGAGCTATTTTTGGCTTCGCCGAAACTTATATACCTTTGCAAACGATTTCCCAATTATTCTTACTTGAAAATTCCTTTTACCATCTTCCCAATAAGAATCATACACGTTTTTGATGATTTAGAGGCGTAGCTACACCCATTTTAAAATTTGACTCAAAGAAAGCTGACTTTCACATAAAAAATGCCTGCAACGATAAAAACATTTTCTGCATTTAAATTTATTTGCTTACTTTAAAACTATGGGAGGAGTTCGCATTCAAACAGATAGACGGACAGGCGGACATATATGATCTCGTCTCAGCAAGCTGATTGAGAATATATATACTTTACATAGTCGGAGATGTCTCCTTCTCTGCGTTGCAAACTTCATGATAAAGTTCGGATTTCTATAGCATATAGTTTCCTTAGGAACGATCGCTTAAAAATAAAATTGGACAAACTTTTAATTCAATTTAATTTTCAAATAAACCAAGTGACTAATGAAAAATTTAAGAAAAAGTGGAAAAATACAATTTATTTTCCTTTTTTTTATGAAGATTATTACAAAATATTTAAAAGTGCTAATCTTGATCGTTTATTTATTTTTCGATTTTAAACAAACTGGACAGAAAAATCTGTGAATCGAACGATGTTAAAATTTTCATGATTATTGGAAGTTTTTAGCAATTCTTTGTGGCTGCTGAGATATCGAAGGTTCGATTTCGGGTTTATGGTTTTTTAGAGAAGTCAAGAGCTATAAAATCTTTTAAGTTTTTCGATACGACCATTTTTACACATGTACATAGTTACAACCCGTGAAAAGTCGACGCAAACTAAAATTTTGTGTTTTTACCTTAATTGTTTAGAATAGTGTAATTCGTATTCGATAGATTAAAATTGTTATTTTGTTGATCAAATTTATAATAAACGAATTGATTTCCGTTTGGTTATCAATAAGTCTTTAACACTGTAGAAGAACTTTAACATGAGTTTAGTCGTCAATTGAGTTTAAAAGCAACAAGCCAACTCATCATACATATAAAGAGACAAACATTAGATGCATTTGTCGCACAATAAATAAGTAAACCACTAAACTACTTGAGCTACGTAAATTGATAGCCAAGACAATGAACAAATGCGCTTAAAAATATTTATAAGTATGAGTACGAGTAACGTTGGCACCATGAAAATCTTCTCAAAATTTAATTGGCGACGAAACTCACATAAAGCACATTAAAACGAATCTTCCGATACACGAACACACGGGGCGGTAACTTAGCAACGAAATATGCTGCAACCATTTTTGAGGCTTCCTCGTGCTGGCTGAGCATAAATCGATGAATGACACATCACAAAGCAGTGAAAAATTTCAACTGAAAAATGAAATTCGATTAAAGTTGGCAATGTAGTTGTGACGAGAGTGCAACGAGTGCAAAGAACTGAAGAACAAATTTGGCTCAGCCTTTGTGCGTTCCATGCTTGAAAAGGAGACAAATTGCTCGTAGCAAGATTAATGTTCGAAGCGTTTCCTAAGCGTTCATGAATGTCGCTTTTCGGATTGACTGTTTGTCAATTGATGCATTTGGGTCAATTTTTTTTCTATGGCTATGGTTTTTTGTTAACTTTTTTAAGGTTTCCAGTCTACGTTGCTAAGCCACTTTTATCGCTTTTTCTATGTGTATTTTCTTCCATTTTTTCTGATTTTATTTGAAGCCTGCTGCTCAGTCTGCAATTAAGTATTTAAAGAATGTTTTTTTGTACCTTTTCATGACTTATATATAATTTCTTATTTCAATTAGCCTTCTTCTGTTCAAGGATAATAATTGAAGTGGCACGGTACAATGTAATTCGCTTCAATTGTGTTTGTTCTTTTCTCTCTTTATCTACCTGATGACAAAGCAATTTAATTGGGTTTTCCAAGAGCGAAAAGTGTTGCTTGCATATTTCTACAAAATGGAATTTTACCTATAAAACAAAAAGAATGCTCTTATAAAGAAATATGCTGAATGCACAGTGCAAGAATTTAATACATACATTTCTTTCTCATTTTTTTGTACAAAATGCGCTAGTTTCAGCAAAACCTTTTTTTTGTCTTCTGTGCGATTGTATGCGTGGGCCAAAAATGTAATAATTTCACATTCCATATAAAAACAACAAGAGCAAAAATACCAAGCCCCGCAAAACTCTGAAACTGCAAAATTTTGAGAGAGAGAGAGATGTGATGCAGATGTGATATAAAAAAAAAAATTGTACAACGGCTAAAAAATTAAAGGTATGTTGAATATGGCAGGAAAGTATACCTGTAGTCTGGCCACCTAATCTTCTCCTTACACTCAACTGTAACGAAATTTAACCACGCATCCTTTTGTATTGTCCATGTTGGTTTTGCTGACGACGGACTCACAACACAAACATGTATAGTCTAGCGAAGTAATATGGGAGAAAAGCGAAAGCAAAGTAAAACAAAAACGACGCTCACACCTGAGCCGATTTCACGCAACATGTGCGCTCTCTATTAACGCATGTCCATCTGCGTCAATTGGCGAGTTTTTTTTTATTCCCGTTTATTTGCTGAGCTTCACATTCTAAACTTTTGAAGAAAAGTGTGCCTAAGGGCGCTGATAAAATGTTGAAAACGCGTATTTTCTTTTTCTTTTATTTTTATATTAAGCAAAAAGGAGAGCTGAAAAATCCGTTTATCCGCTTTAGGCACAGCACAATTCATTCAATTTGGATTAAGTCGTTTGTTTTCATTACTAAAGTTGACTTATATACCCTGTACACACTGTGAGAAAACCTCTTCAAAACTGCATACCACAAAATACCATATTCAACGAATTGTTGCCCCGAAAATACCAACAAATATAAAATGCATTTTGAGCACTACTTTTTTCTTACAGCTACTGCTATTTCATACAACAGCAGTAATGCTTTGTGACTAATGCAGAACTTTGTAAGCATTGCCTTTTATTTATGCCGACAGCAGTTTTAGATATTAGTAACAACAGCACTGTAAGCCCCGCCATACCAACGATTTTGACTCGATTATACGTCCCTTACTAATTTTTTTCGTTTCGCAAATGAGTATAATTGCTTGGAATACTGTGATAATTATTATGGAATTATTTTATTTTATTAAAATGAAGAATTTATTACACATGAATGCATAAAAAATTATGTCATTTGTAGTTATTTAAGTTAAGCATTAAATCAAACAAATGTCTCAATTTCAAATAATAAAAGTTCCATAAAAAAAATGAGAAATTGTAAGAAAGTAAGTTTCGTTAAGCAAAAATACAAAAATGCACGCAATAAATAAGCATATAATAAAATATTTGGATCGTTAAGAACAGGTCCTGGCAGGTTGTGCCAAATGTCCCATATGTGTGACCGTTTGTGAAAAAACAAACAAAAACCCTGCAAATCAATGACATATCCTTCAAACTAATGCGTGAGTCTTGACATGTTGTAATAGCAACAGAAAATGGAAAAGAAAACGAAAAAAAGGAAATGAAGAGGGAAGAATAGAAAATAAAAGAAAATGCCTTGAGGACGAAAAACAATGACTGACATTGATAGCATATGTACACATGCGTGGGTGTAACAGTGAGTAATGTGTATGTGCTTGAATGTTCGAATAAAAGATAGTCACGCACACAGACTGATAGGCTGAATGAATATCATCATTTCAAGTAAATTTATCACAGTTGTACGAAATATCTTAACAACGAGCAGCAAAATGCCGTAATAGCAATAATAATAAATAATATCGTATAAATGTTTTCTTTATTCAAAGCCAAGAGGATATTGCCGTTTATTTGCTAAACACATGCGTCATTTTAAGGCTATGCTATGATATGTCATACATATCACGCATAGAACGCATTACAACTCAAACATATCGACCATGGCAATGGCAATTGTGCTAATAGAGCGAATAAAAGCTTAAAATTACTTTACTAATTGGCTTACAATGCTAATGCAAAAATCTCTATGCGCAAAAACAATTAATGCACAAGTGAGGCTTGTCGAGTCAATTAATGCATAAACAAAACTAACACATCACAACTCACCATCGGTAGATTTGACTAGAGTAGAGTAGAGAAAAGTAGAGAAGTTAATCTCTCCTTTTACGTTCATTTAAACCAGGCAAAAAAATTAAGAAATGCGCGTACCAAACACCAACATCCATCACCAGTGAAAACAATAACGGGCCCTAAGCACTGAAAGTCCAGACATGACATCGTTGTTGTTGTCGTTGTTGTGATTCATACATACACAGAGAGGGCTTATGTGCAAGCAAACCAATACACATACACGTGTCCAATTATCACAAAGCACTAAAGCTCAAGATGATGATGTGCGATATTCTTACAATGCTTGCAACGCTTGTTTGCTTATTTGTTAGAGCATCGGTATGCCATTGAAGCGCAACCGAGATAGGATAAAGTCGAATAGATCCGGTGTAGCCCAAAATTTATTTCATTTACGCTCGCACACGCAATTTGTGCAAAAATATCCTGGCTAGGCGAAGCTCACCGTTTTGCAAGGCCCTGAGCATGAGTTCCATTTCTTTTCGTCTGTCTAATTGTATGTCTGTCGCTCTGTCTGCCTTATTGTTGGTGTGCATGCAAGCAAAAGTGTTGATGTTGGTGTTGGTTTTGGGTGTTGGTACGTTTGTTTTTTACCTTATTTGTTTGTTTATTTGTTGGCCTCAAAAATTCTATTGAAACACTTTGGGTAGAAAAGCACGTTTTGGTTACTCAACTTGACGTTATACATAACTTATATACACAAAGGAAAGGTAAATTCACTTTTACAGCAAGCTTAGAAGTTTTCAACATCTAAGAAACAATTAAGTTGTCACTGAAGAAGTATGAAATGGTGTGTGTGTGTGTGCGTTTGTGTGTGTTGGTGTGTTTATCGTGTGTTAAAGCTGTTAGCATGTTTATATATATAACAAACCGGTATTTGCGTATAAATATTTTCAAAATGATTCATTTATACTTCAAAGCCATTCGGCGAAATCAAAGTAAGACAATAACGATAAATAAGAAATGCTACTGAAGGCTTGCGAAAATTCATTGTAACCATTAACGCCAATATTAAAGAGTATTATCTCAAGACTGCAATATTCAAATTTGTATCAATTTTTATTAAGTAATGGGTTTTACATACGTCGTTTCGCAAATACGTTTTTGAAGATTAAATAAAAACAACAACAAAATACAACAATAAAATACATTGTCTAATACATCTAGTCATCTAATAACCAGAAACAGGGGTCGTGGTTGGTTAGAACTAATGAAATTTTTCAAATGTAGTTTGCCGTTGGAAAAGAAAAACATTTTTTTATTTTTTCAGTCGTTTCATCTACTGATGAAACCCTAAGAAGTAAATAAAAAATAGGAGCTAATATAACCTAGTCATAAGATGTCTCGTTTCACCGTAAAAACATTTTTAAAGTGGCGATTAAAGCCGTGTTAAATAAGTTCGGATAACCGTATATTCGGATTAACGATGTTCGGACAATCCTGATTCTACTGTACTAATTTTAAGATGCTTACTTTTGTTACATTTCGTACAAAATTATGCAAAGTTTTGAACAAATATTTATTATTTTCACGAGACATTTCATCCATTTATCATACACAAAAAGAGTAAGAGAGAGACAGAGAGAGAGACTGAGAAGCACAAATAGTCTATTATATTTTGTCGATAGCAGAAAAAAATGAATAATAATACAAAAACAAGAACTGCTTGAATTTATGACTGCTAACAGATCGCTTTGCCAGTGCAGGCAGTCGAATGAGTGCGTGTGTGTATGTCCGAGCATCTTTACTGCACTTTTTGCAGTGTGCATTGAAATGAGAATTTTGTGTATTGAAGGATTTATACTTAGTTACTGCACCACCCATGCAGCCAAAGCAAACAACAAAATAAGATTACGTTAAAAAATTAGAAACGCTATTTTCGGCTTTGCCGAAACATGCAATCTTCTATCTCGTCGAAAATTCCAGTTGAGTTTTTCTCTATATGGAAGGTGGCACCACTATCTCCGATCCTTATAAAACTTTGGAATATATCGTCCCTATGGGAGCTATATGCTATAATCGATCTCGACCATGCTTGCACTATATCTTCGTTTATGTCAAAGAAGTTTTTGTACAAAATATTAAATCTATGTCTCCAAAAAAAAAATCATTTCAAAAATAAAAAACTAATTGACCGATCGTTCCTATGGTAGCTAAATGGTATAGTAATCCGATCATGCTGATTTAACACACAAACAGCTTGCCAAGGTAACAGTTTCTACGCTTAAATTTTAGTGGTATTGTTAAAACTGAGCGAACATTTCACATTGAAACAGGCACACAGACAACTCGTTTCATCGTGCTGATCAAGAATATATATACTGTATGAAGTCGGAGATGTCTCCTTCTCTGCATTGCAAACTTCATATCAAAGCTAATATACTTTTTATGCAAGAGTATTAAAATAAATCCATATTTGTGTGGTTCTGTTTGTTTGTTTGTTTGTTTGTGCAGAATTACAGCTCCAACTAAACCAGCCACAATTGAGTGAAATATGCTCAACGCTTGGATTAAGGATAACTTGTGTTATTTAAACGTACGCGACAAAAGCAAGACTTCAACTTGCCGACTCAGCAGACAAGCAAACGTTGATGGTGGTCGTGTGCGGTTGGACGGAAGGCATGTAAGCTCCAAGAAACAAAAAAAAAAAAATAAAAGATATTGGTAGTCCGAATTTATTTTCGCTAGCATGTCGTCAGGATGTAGTACGACATTAGTACAATTTCCTGTTGCTGTATGTAATCGAAAAAGACTCGAAGCTATTGAGAAGATTCAATTGAGAGAAAAAAGAACAAAGCAAGCATAAAGTAGCACTTATATGCATGTGAATTCATGTGGCACGAATATCGTCTTACTGTTGTTGTTGTGTCGTATTGAGATACGAAGCATCAAGGATAAATTTAACTAAGATATGCTTATAACCGATCACACGGACTTAGGCATGAGTGCATGTGCATAGTCGTTGAGCTCATTCAAATGGAAGTGAACTTTAACGTTGGCAAAGACAAGCAAAATGCATGCTGAGGCCACGGATAATTGGCAGAAAAGCGGCAAATAGCCAAAATGTTGGTAAACAAGCACGACCAAACCAAAAAACAACGGACAGACAAAAACTGAAATGAATTGGAAATATATATAATATACTAGTCTGTGAAAGGAACGGAAACTTCTGTAAAAAAAACGACAAGATAAGAAAAAAAATGTATTCTTGAAAATGGCGTTGTCTACAGTGCCACTCAACCTTTGTCTTTGATTAGTTGATCATGTGCTTTGACGTACAGCTTCAAATAGTCTCGTCATTTGGTAGCTTTGCTTGGAAAGTTTTTCGAAAGTTTGAAAATAAGTATTTCTATGTATTTCGGGGTGCTCTTTCCGAGTTTTGTGCCGATCATTATACCGGTAAGTATGACGGTTGATTTGTTGTAAAATAGAATGTATTCCCACTTTGCGACGAATTATGGTCATCCTCAGAGACAAAGGAGCTTGAACGATTTTTCTTGATGCACGATTTTGGCAGGCTTGAAGTTTTTTTATCTTCGAGTTAGAGATAGTACCCCAAACAAGGCTCCAGATTTAACCTTAAATTGTGCACAATCAACCGCAATGCGCACTCCTGTGCTTAATTAGATACGTTAGATTCATAATCAATCAAATGTACCATTGACACTCGTAGACATCCGACATGCAGATGGTACTTAATCACTGTCGCCTGGGCACCCACAACTTTGCTTCCATTTTGTTTTTGTTTTTATTTTTTGTTCATTGTTCCTTTTCGCCATTGTCAATTTAATCGTTGTGAAGATGAATCAAAAGCAAGTGCAAACTAATTTAATTAAATAAATTAAAATTAAAATTAATGCATTAGTTGGCATCATTGACTAATGTTTATCATGACACTAAGGCAATCAGATTAAACATATAAACATTCAAACAAAAGGCAAAATATGTTTTAGTTTTTTTTTAATTAGAAGCATTTCGATTGATTGCCCATTATAAGCATTGATACATAAATGATTTACTCAACATCCATAAATGTGCACATATCAATATGCATGCGAGTGAACACATGTCAAATCATACTTTTTAACAACAACAACAGCATCATCGTCATCAACATGCACATCAAAGCGGCGTCAATTTGCTCATATTAAACTAAATGCAAGAGACAGCAACTTGTTCTCGCACTCAAGTGTAACTTTGTGCAAATATGTTTGAGGTTTTTAGTATCGTTGTTTTTTTTTTTTATTTTAACATTTGATTACACAACAACAATGACATTGAATCGTATTACGCAATTAATAAAATACCTCACTAAATTGAGACCAACCGCAATCAATGACATTGTCAACAAGAACAATACATCGATTACGACACAAAATGCAAACAATAAAGATATTCATCAAAAGATCTTAACGCATTCTGACTTGTCATTAAGCACAGCCAGTGGCATGTAAGACCGCAGCATTTTAAATTAACTTGCGGTTTACAAATACAAATGTAATTTTTAAGTTGATGTTATTTCTTTGATATAACAAGACACGCGCCTTGAACTTTCAGTTAAGGTTATAAATGCAAATCGTATTACATACATAAAAACACATTGTAGATATGTATGCATGTATCGTACATGTATTTAAAGGATGCAAATTAAATTATGATCACATACTCAGACATAAATGAAGACAAAATTCAAAAAGTATACAAAAAAAAAATAATAAATTTCCATAGTCAGCAAAATATAATTAATGATGGCGCCAGTTTCTAGTATTAAACAAAAACTAGTAAGGGAGCTATTTTCGGCTTTGCCGAAACTTATATACTCTTGCAAACGTTTGCCCAATTATTCTTATTAGAAAATCTAATTTTTATAAATTTTCCAATAAGCATCATATACGTAGCCACCCCCATTTTGAAATTTGCAATCTTTTATTTTTCTCTACATTGGCGGGGCCACCCTCCAATGTACGATTCTTCGACTAAAACAACCCCAAGATATACAATGCGGAGTTTGCACTGAAATAGACAGACAGCAGACGGATATAGCTATTTGAACTCATGTCGTCGTGCTGATCAAGAATATATACACTTTATATAGATGTCGCTTTCTCTGCATTGCAAACTTCATGACTCTTTTTATACAAGAGTAAAAAAATAAATAAAGAGGACACAAGACACAATCTTAAAAAAGAAGAAGTGAATTCAGCACAACACGCAGAAAGTCCAACATTAAAAACAGTTTTACATTAATGCACGAATGAAAGGATGATGACGATGAAGGCGATGACAATAACAGGAGCCAGAACGGCAAACGAGGCTTAATCCGAGCACTTCAACCGTTGCCCAGGCTACGATAGACACTGCTACTCATTGGTTGGCTGCTGCTGTTGCTGTTCTACATAAAGTCTAGACTTAAGCTGGCTAATGAGTGCCAGATTTGATATTCCTGTTACCTTCAGTTGACTTTTGGCTCGTTTTATGTTTACTTGGACGATTTTTTATACTCTTGCAAAACAGAGTATATTAACTTTGTGGTGAAGTTTGCAAAGCAGAGAAGGAGACATCTCCGACTATACAAAATATATATATTTTTACCAGCACGACGAGACGAGTTCAAATATCGATGTCCGTCTGTCTGTTTCAGTGCAAACTCCTCCTTGAGTTTTAAACATATCGAAAAAATGTAAGCGCAGAACTTCTTCAGATATGTCCAGGCATTGCATATCTCAGAAATTTTTCGATCCAACGAGTATAGCATAAAGCTCCCATAGGAATGATCGGTTAAAAATAAGGTGTTTGCTTGACATATGGTGTGATTTTAAAGTTATCAACCCAAAATTTTGCACATGGTTTTCTTTATCATGAGCAAAGGTATGGTGCAAAAGTGGTTAAGATCAGGATACCATAGCATATAGCTTCCAAAGGAACGATCGGCCAAAAAGAAGGTTTTTGTTCGAAAAACTTTTTTGTTCTTGAATATAAACAGACCAAATTTTGGAATTACGTGTTTTTATTAATGCCTGGCTATAATCCAATGTTTTATAAGAATCGGTCATAAGGGCGTGGTACCCCCATACAGCGAAAAACTTAAAAATAGGACTTCTCTGTAAGCAGACGAGATACAAGATTGCAAAATGTAGTGAAGTTCGACTATATTGCCTTCTTTAAAACAAATTAAATTAAATTAAGGCCTTGACTACCTACATGATTCTTTTTGGAAAATTAAAAAAAGGATTTTCTAATAAGAACAATTGGGGAAACGGTTGCAAACGTATATAAGTTTCGTCAAAGCCGAAAATAGCTCCCTTACTGGTATTATTTTCTTTTTGCTAAAACCAAATTTACGCTTTTGTGTCATTTGTACCATTATTTATACGTGTTTTCCTCCAACTAATTCACTCAATGTTGTTGTTGCGTATTCGAGCTTTCGACCCTGCACTTGATAATGAAATACAATGTGTATGTGTATGTGTATGTGTATAAGTACAATTGTATGTATTTGTCCATATATCCTTTCAGTCATCACAAAAAAAGAATACAATAACAAATCACTTATGCAGTCAGCACAATCAATAGCAACAGCAGTAAAGGACTCTATACAACAAAAAAAAAGGTAAAGAACAACAAGACCCAAACAAAAATAGACCGAAGGAGTACAATAAAAAAACAGTAAGGATTGCAGTCGAGAGTCACCGACTTCGAAATACCCTGTGCACCAATTTGTAACGGCTTTTACCCGAGGTAGCTTCAGTTTTATGCCCCTCACCCATAAACTAAGCTCCGGAGAGGAACCAAAAAATAAACTTGATTTGTATTGAATAGCAGAATCGACATGAAAAGGGATTTTGGTTTTATATATTATAGTTTTCAAAATCGACGCGTTCACACAGAATGACAGACGGACGGACGGACAGGTCTAAATCGACTTCTGTTTCGTTACTGATCAAGAATATACATATATGTATTATAGGGTCTGCGACGCTTCCTTTTAGGTGTTACTTTTCCTACGTGCACAAAACTAATATAGCCTTGTACCAAAAGGTAAATAACACTCAACTCAACAGAGAAATCAGAAATTAATCCGATTTAAGGGGAGAGTAGCTTATTTTTATAAATAAAACTGTCGACAAAGCTGTTCATTTGAGTCCAAGCCGACTTAAGCAAGAAAAGGTGTGAGTGTACAAACTTTCATTATCATAATAAAGACTTAAAAGTAGGTATGAAAACAGAATAACTGCAAATTTCATAAAAGTTACAAATTAACAGTAATGAAGCAGTCTGTACTAGAGGTGGGCGCGGGCCGTGCTTTTTTTCGTGGCCCGCGGGCTTACACAGGCCCGTAAAAGCCCGAAAACAATTTTGATTTGTTCGCGCTATTTTTCTTTATGCTCTAATTAGAACCGCCATTTATCGCATTTTAATTGTTTATCGATACTACTATCGATTTGGTTATACATATTTTACTTGTTCTCTTTTACTTAAAAAAGATGAGCTACAGCGAATAAGTAATTTAGATTTTTCATTACTTGAAAACATTTTATGCTTCTTAAAACCTTTTAAGGACTGCTCTGAAGCACTTAGCTCTGACAAGGAACCAACAATGCAAATATTTGCATTGTGGTCAGAAAAATTATGTAAACTTTGCAGAACTAGCACACTTGATTCCCAAATAATAACTGAGTTTAAAACAATGACCCCAAACGCATTAGAAAAAAGGTTTCTTCCGGCAATCGCTCATTTGGTTGGTCTTTTCTTGAACCCTCCTTATAGAGAGATGAATTTCCACTCAGAGGAAAAAAGAGATAATGTGTTAGCTACGCTAAAAGCAATGCTCTCCGAATTTATAGGGGATCATGAATATAGTAGCTTTGATGACATAACTAATAACATTAGCCCAAATAATTCCGAAAATGGAATGTTTGCTGAATTTTTAGACTTATTAGACTTAATATTTGGCCTATCCAGCAGCTCCTGGCACACATATTATAGAATTCTGGAAAAATTCAAGGGACTTAAAATGCCTTCCCAAATTAGCCCGGACAATTCTGGCTATTCCCACATCGGGCCATGTTTTAAATGAAAAACGCACTAGGCTAAAAAGCACAAATTTAGAAAAAATTTTATTTTTAAATAAAAATATGACATAGTTGGTTTTTTATGAAATACATAACAATATTCATGTATGTATACCTTAATAAATATGCACTTATATATAAAATGTGTAAATAAATTTCGTGCCGGGCCCGGGCCTTGGTAAAAAAGTTTCGTGTTGAGCCGGGCCGGGCCTCTCAAAAAAGAGTTCGTTTTCGTGCGGGCCCGGGCCTCAAAATACAGGCCCGCGCCCACCTCTAGTCTGTACCTTATGGTACAAGGGTTTTGTGCACATCGAAAATGTATGAAAAACCTAAAAGCAGTTGTGCCAGACCCTGTAATGTATATATATTCTTGATCAGTATCGAAGCCGTGTCCGTCTGTCCATCTGCCCAACCGTTTGTCTGTCTGAGCAGAACTATAATATGTCGAACGAAAATTCCTTCACATCTCGATTCTGTTATGCATTGCGCAGATCAAGTTTTATTCCATACCTTTTATAAAAAACCAACTATGCTGAATGCAAATGCGATTTCTGTCAACAACCAACGTAAATTTTTACTTTTCTCTGAAAATTGATTACCTTTAAAAATCGTTGCATAATTTTATGTGTTCAATTTGAACAATAATTTAATTTTGCATGAAAACTAAAATTAAATGCGCTTCATAGCCATACTTACTTATTTGAATAACAAGTAAAATCGCGAAACCAAAATATTACGCATTTAAATGCCAACTAAGCAGAGAAAAATATTAACTAAAAAAATAAAAACATACCTATAAGCTTGAATTTTAGTGCTGTATTACAAGAAGCCGAGCGTAACAAAGTTGCCAGTTGCTGTCTGATAATTGTTCGACTAATGTGACACTAATGCAATTTTGTTGTTGTGGCTGCAAACATTGTCTCGTTGAATGTAATAAAATGTTGCTATTTGCTACGACAGCAGCAGTTTCCACTGTTGTTTCTGTTGCTGTTGTTGGCAATTACTGCAACATTGTTCGATTGTCTGGTAGACTAATTGGCGGCAACATTTGCGGTTCGTGTGCTACCGTTTAGAGCACGGCTTTTAGCGCGTACGAATACTAATTGGTTTTGAAATATTTTAACAATTTATGCCGAAAATTGATAGCGTAATTTAATTGAATTTTTTTATTCAGTTTTTTTCGGTTATACTTGCAATACATTATACTTTGCCATACATAACGTTTACATAGCAAACAAGGAGACAAACAAATACACCTAATATTATTTAAGACTATGAAAAGCTTTATACCAAAGAAATCTAAGTTGGTCTTAATTTGCTTGTGTATAGCCACGCCCTTTTTCTAATTTGTCGTAAAGAAGTCAATGTAGTAAAACTCCACTACATTTTGCAATCTTATATCTCATCAGCTTATATTTCAAGCAAAAACCTCATTTTTGACCGATCATTCCTATGGGAGTTATATGCTATAGTGGTCTGATCGAAATAATTCTAAGATATATAATGCCTGGATATATCTGAAGAGTTTCTGCGTTTAAATTTTTTCGGGTTTTTCTTACTTCTGACTATTTTTTTCATCGTATCTCTGAATCATACACCAACTTGTTCTTCAGTCTATGAACTATAGAGCCAACACTTAACAGATGTTTTTGAAAGACCACGAAGGCGCTGGCCTTAAAATTCGTACTTCCAATGTTTGTTTTAGGTAAAAATATTCATATATTTTGGGCATAAAGAGTATTCAAACGTTGGTATGGCCAACAATCTATTTAATCAATAAGTCATTGTATCATATATTATGGTATTTTTCATTAAGATTAATTTGAATACAGTTCACACATAATAATTTGACTACTGTTTTATATTTTTTTTTTAGAATTTAGACATTTTATCAAATTGTTTGTTGTTTATTAACATAAAAATTAAATAAAAGCGGCTTTCTATAAAGACCTTTTATAATCATATATTTATACATACGTTTTATACTCTTGCAAAACAGAGTATATAAACTTTGTCGTGAAGTTTGCAACGCAGAGAATGAGACATCTCTGGCTATACAAAATATATGTATTCTTGATCAGCTCTATGAGACGAGTTCAAATAACCATATGCGTCTGTCTGTCTGTCTTTTTCAGTGCAAACTTCTCCTAGAGTTTTGAACATATCGAAATAATTTGAACGCAGAACTTCTTCAGATATGTCCAGGCATTGCATATCTTAGAATTATTTCGATCAGACCACTATAGCATATAGCTCCCATAGGAATGATCGGTCAAAAATCAGGTCTTTGCTTGAAATATGGTGTGTTTGGAGTAGAGGTGGGCGCGGGCCGGGCTTTTTTTCGTGGCACGCGGGCTTACACAGGCCCTGAGCGGGCCCGGGCCTTAAAATCAAGATTCGTGCAGGCTTCGTGCGGGCCCGGGCCTTAGCAAAAAAGCCCGGCCCGTAAAAGCCCGTAAAAGCCCGAAATAAGCCCGTAAAAGCCCGAAAACAATTTTGATTTGTTCGCGCTATTTTTCTATATGCTCGAATTAGAACCACCATTTATAGCATTTTAATTGTTTATCAATACTACTATCGATTTGGTTATACATATTTTACTTGTTTGCACACCACTAATCTAAAATTGGCTTCCTATTGTGAAATTGATAAAACCTTGAAATATAAAATATGTCGCGACTTAACAGTAAGCTCTCAAAAACACTGAAACAGCAAGGTAAAACACGCTGGAACTCTACATTTTTTATGCTTTTGAGTGTATTTGATGTAAAAGAGGAAATAAAAACTCTTTTACTTAAAAGAGATACAGCGAATTAGTAATTTAGATTTTTCATTACTTGAAAACATTTTATGCTTCTTAAAACCTTTTAAGGACTGCTCTGAAGCACTTAGCTCTGACAAGGAACCAACAATGCAAATATTTGCATTGTGGTCAGAAAAATTATGTAAACTTTGCAGAACTAGCACACTTGATTCCCAAATAATAACTGAGTTTAAAACAATGACCCAAATTGCATGTCTTTTAAATTTCCTTATATATGTAAATAAATTTCGTGCGGGCCGGGCCGGGCCCGGGCCTTGGTGAAAAGTTTCGTGTTTGGACGGGCCGGGCCTCTCAAAAAAGAGTTCGTTTTCGTGCGGGCCCGGGCCTCAAAATACAGGCCCGCGCCCACCTCTAGTTTGGAGTTATCAACCAAAATATTGCACATGCTCTTCTATGACATAAACAAAGATATGGTGCAAAAATGGTCAAGATCGGGGTACTATAGCATATAGCTCACATAGGAATGATCGGCCAAAAAGAAGGTTTTTGTTCGAAAAACTTTTTTGTTCTTGAATATAAACAGACCAAATTTTGCAATTACGTGTTTTTATTAATACCTGGCTATAATCCAAAGTTTTATAAGAATTGGACATACGGGCGTGGTACCGCCCATTTAGCGAAAAACTTAAAAGTGGGTCGAAATACGTGATTGCAAAATGTAGTGAAGTATGACTGCGTCGTTTTCTTTAAGACTAATTGAGAAATGGGGGTGGCTACGTATATGATTTTTTTTGGAAAATCAAAAAAAAGATTTTCTAATAAGAATAATTGCGGAAACGTTTGCAAGAGTATAAAGTTTCGGCAAAGCCGAAAATAGCTCCCTTACTGGTTTTGATAACATAAACGAGAAAAATATTCACAACAGCAGCCACTAAGTGACATTGACATATATCAACATCAGCTGTGTAAAGAGAAATTGCTCACTCTTAATGTCAAAACGAACAAAATATTTATGCCAGCACACATACTTTTATAAACATATATGTATGTGTGTGTGTAATAAGTAAAGTAAACGCCTCGCCATTCCTTTCCTCTCTGCTAATGAATGGCTTGCCATCGCTGAATAATATTGTATTTAGCAACAGCAACAACGGCAGCGACAGCAGTCTGAACGACATTAAAAATTAATATAAATAAATTTCTAGAGTGTTTGCGTTCCTTTTAATTGAAAAAAATAATAACAATACGAATAATATGAAAAAGATTAACTATTTCTTTTGTCATAAATAACTGTGAAATGTCCAAAATCTTTCACAACAAAATTATTTAACATATTAAAGAAAAAATTATAAAATCAGTAAAGACGCCATATTCGGCCTTGTCAAAGATGTATGCTCTTCACGACACCTTTTGTGCCACGCTCCTTTTGTTTTTGAAATTTTTATTTCTCTTTATCCACATAGCCTACATACCAATTTTCATAGTTATAGCACATAGATAGCACACATACAGACAGACGGATAGATGGACATGGCTATGTCAACTCGTCTAATCTTCCTGATCAAGAACATTGTCGGCTGGGTGTTACAAACTTCGTGACAAAACTATAGTACTATTCACTTCGTGAAGAGTTTAAAAAAATGTATGATATTATGTGCCGTCATTGAAATCTGACATTGGCATTTTTATAAAATAAAAAAAAAATAACAAATAAAATATGTAAAGCATTAAGTAAGACACAGGCTCAGACTCGACTCAATCTGTATGAGTGTCTGAGTCACCATGAGGCCGATAAAAAAAGTCTCAACGCATATTTGGTCATCATAGTCGATAACACGTCGGTCACTTCATATTTATCGTATGTGTGTGTTGGTATATGTGTTTGTATTGGACTTAACTCAGCCATGTCAAACTTTAAGTGCAACTCGACGGCTTGTACGATGATGAGTCATGTTCGATACACAAGAAATCAAAAGTAAATTCATGTCAAAGCTATTTTACATGCTTATTTGTATTATTGCATATAATTTTGTTATCTGCAACTTTGTTGCGTATTTGTATCAACTCCTATATATATGTATATGAAAGTATATCACACATTTAATGGTTTTTTTTTAAGCGTATATTAATATCGCTAAAATATTCTAATATAATTTATAGACCGCAAAATTTTCATACATGGGTTAAATGATTTGCGGGTGAAATATTTTATTTTAAAGTATTAGTTTTCAGTTCGTTCGTTCTTTTTTATTCCTATACATATGTAAATGTTTAACAATTTGTTCAAAATTAACTCAAGAAGTTCAATTTTGTTTATTAATAATACGCAGTGCCAAAACGTGTACCGTGTGCAAAATGGAAAATACATATAAGTGAAAAAATATCACAAACTAAATTAAAAAAAATTAAAAAATAAATAAATTTTAACAAGTTTATTTTTAAAATCAAAATAAGTTTATGGCGCCTTGATGTGTTTGCTTGCTTGCGATTCTCTGTTGTAAGTTTTAAGATTATTTTGTTCATTTTTTTTAACATTTTTATACCAACCTTTTGCACCAATAGAGGCGCTGCAAAGTCCACGCCACCCTGCAAACGGAAACCCCAAGGTTGGGCATCGAAACGTGAGAGTTTTACTTGCAGCAATTGTGGTTGAGCCATTTCGTTGTTGTTGTTGTTCCTATATCAGTGTTGATTGCCTATTAAATAAAAAAATAGTACAAATTTTATTTAATAAAACTGAGAATTGTTGTCCCTTGTACGCTACAATTATTAATTTACATAGATTACACACATTATCTGAGCATTTGTTTAATAATTAATTCAGTTGAAATATATGCTAACACTAATAGAGCTATGAATAAACGTCGCGAGAAAACATACACATGCAATATACATACATACATATGTGTGTTAGTCGAAAACCACACAAATTCGCTCATACACAGACGAATACACAAAGTCTACCCACATAGCACACGTATCGCAGCAAAATGATCATTTAGGATTTTGGTGCCAAATAAATTCTCAGAGTTAAAAGCTCAAGCACACTTTTGTATGCAAAAATGTGCGCGCCAATTCACGAAACGGAAGCCAGCCAACAACTACAAAACCAAACCAAACCTAACCTAACGAAACTGAACTAAACCGTAAAGGACATTATTCGTTGTGAGTTGAGAACGCTGCGCTGAGTACAAGCAAGCATTTTGGCCATTGGCATGATGGTTACAGAACAAGGTTAGTTGGCATTGCACTTGTTGTTGTTGATGTTGTCGCTGATGTCGTTGTTGTTGTTGTTGTTGCCTTTGCTGCATTATATTTCTCATTTCGTAAATTTTCTTTTGCAAATGTGAAAAAGTAAAAAATAATTGACAAAAACAAAAAGTGTTCATGAAAAGTAAAGGCGACACGAAATGGCTTAACACACTCACACACGCTCTCATACATAGGCAACTAAAATAGTTTATTCGAAGCCAGCCAGGCTCTCTTTTACAGCTGACACTTTTTTGCATGTGTTGCTGACGATGACATTGGCAACTAACCGGTGCTCTGCCTTCAGTCTAATGACAACGCCAACACAAAATTCAAAGCATTTGCTTGCGTTTTTTCACATGAGCATCATAATTTGTATAATGTCTTCATATATGTGCGTCACTATGTATAGGTATGTGTGTGTGTGGGAGTGTGTGTATCTGTGTATAATAAAATTTTTATAGTTGTAGTGCTCTATGTATGTATGTAGTCGTAGTACTTAACAATTTTGCTGAGTGTTGTGTTTTTTATTAGCAAAGAAACATGTCTATGTCTATGTGTATGTGTATGTGTTTGCGCATGTATGCGGACGAGTGTCGGATTCAGGCTAAATGTATACCATGCCATCACAAACGCCATGAAAGACACTCAAAGTGGAAGTAACTACATTAAGCTATTAAAACGACAGCAACACTCATAGTCATACACATGCCCACTGAACAAGCAAGCACACACACACGCACATACACACGAACACACATATACACGTGCAAGTAGAGACATACCGGCAGGATCACATAGCGGTGTTTAATTAACGTAAAGTGCGAATGGCATTCATGTGCTGACTCTATTAGAGTCTTTAAGTGAGACAGGCAGGCAGACAGACCATTCGCAAATGTTGACCCACAGATGAACGTAGAAATAATTTAATTAAAATATTAAAATATATCATATAGAAACGGCAGACAAATGTTGCCACCCGTCATTATCTATGTGTTTATGTTTGCGAGTTGGCTTATTATTCTCTTAATAAAAACACTTGCGAACTGCATTAGATCAAAAGTAACTGGATTAGAAATCGAGTAATAGTGTCATATTAATAACAGATTGTACAATAAAAGCATGTTCTATCAACGTTAAATGACTGTTTGTCGAGTTTTTGCACACCTTCTAAAACATTTCAAGTTTCATATTTTGACTCATTGTCAAACAAGTTTCACGTCATGTGTTTACCAAAATCAATAAACTCATTTAACCCAGAAACACGTCATACATGCACACTCAGGCACACACATGCACAAACATTGACAACCTCTACCTTCCTATATGAGTAATTTCCCAACAGTCGCCAATCGAAACCAAAATGCATTTCCTGATTCGATAGCATAAATTCATTGTATGCTAAATAACAAAAACAATAACAAAAACAAAACACAAGTTTTCGCCTCAAAAGATACAATAAATAATTGTGCAAAAAATATTTTATTTGCGCCTGACTGAATATTATCGCTAATAAGTCTTATGAACAATTGGCAAAATAAAATTTATTTATGCGCTACGAAACCGCGAACAGCACGTTCGACACGAACGACGGCAGTGCGAATGATTGTCATTCGCATTCGTTGCAGTTCGTACAGCCTTCGAACTCTTTTCAGTTGTTTTTAATTTAAATTTCATTTCAAATTCAACATAGGTAACAAATCAATATGTTTCCTTTTTCTTTTTTTCTTTTGCCGATTTATGGCATTTATGGTAAAGGCAGCGTATACGATCCTGATGATTCTGGCAGGCAGATTCAGGGCAAAAGAGATGTCCGCCTGCAGGGAAAAGTCTGAACACGAGCACATTGAATAAAACTATGAAATTCATGCTATCTCCAATTTTGAAGACGAACTTCAAAAACCTGTACTCGAAAATCCGGATGTTCCACTAATACGGACACAAATATTAATTGTCTTAAATTCTCTTTCGATATAAAATCCAAAAATTTGTAAAATTTTGTTATCATTATTTAATTATTAAACTACATACATACTTACATACACATATGCTTTTCATTTATTTTCTATATATATTATAATTAACTTATACCTCATAACGGCAGAAAATTGTTGTTAAAAATTAAAATAAATAATAATTAATCCGGACATTGAGCGATCTTAAAATGTCTGGATTATATTTATACTTTGTGGAAGAATTTCATCTCTTTTCTGTACTAATTTGCTTCACGTCATAACAAACAATGACACTGCTATTCTTTGCAACTGTGAACATAAACTTTGCTTACGCACATGTCATTCACACATGCGTAATCCATGTTGACCGTAATTGAGTGGTTAATATGATTTTTCACTGGCGCTGTGGCACCAAAGAAAAAATCTCATTAAATTGCTATTATTATGGGTACCCTTTGTGCTGTGCAGCAGAGCTTTGTTACAAAATCAATAGGTAAAAGTAACATTTAATCGAACACTTCGAAACCTCACAAAAATAACATGTACTCTTATACAAAATGGCACAAGTTCGGCAAAAAAAAAAACAAAAAAAGCCAAAAGCTGAAATTGATTTTTCCGAACATTGTCATTAACAGTTATTTTTTATCACTAGCAACGACCAACGACCTAAAGCGATCGACCGACCGACAAACCAAGCGAACCGTCATCATCATTCTAAGAGCAAAGAACCCAGCCACAGAACATCAAGCAAAGTCAACGCGCGTTGAGTTCAATCCACAAACACACAAACACACACACACTTGCAAACTTTCGTCTGGCGTGATGATGTCATGTTTGCTCAATTTTTTCCATTTAAGCCATATTTTTGGCTTCGCACGCACAACAATGAGCTCAATTTTGTGCTTATTCTATAGAAATAATATTTTTATACATACTTTTTCTTTATTGTGCGATAATTCAATGGTATATTTTATGTAGCAATTTTTTTCCAATTTGGTTTTGCCCCCCTCTATTTGTTTTTTTTTTCTACTTTATTGAATTTATAAGTTATTGAAAATAAAATAAAGAAAATAAATTGTGTCTCCTTATTGAAGTAAAGTGAAATTTTTAAAATTGAACTTCACATAGTTTGCTGCTGCTGCTATTCAACAGATTTAATACAGAGCAACAAAAAAATATTGTTGGTACTTAACATTTGCATTTCTTATATTCTTTTTATTTTTTTAATTATGCCAAAATTACCACGCAGCCATTGCAGTCGCAGACGATAATAGCACTGCTCAAATATTTCACATGCCACTTTGGTATTTCAACGTCAAATAAGTAAACTGCATATGCAACAGCTCATTAAAAACCACTTGAGCCTGTGGCAACATGGAAACAACTCAAGGAACATCAGCAAAAAAAAAAAAAAAAAACACACAACCCAACGAGCAGTCAGCACGCGAGTGAACCGACTCAAACAGCATTAAAAAAACTTTTTAAACTGCTTGAGATTTTTTTTGTCTTTCTTTTTACTTTTACATTTTTTTTTGGGTCAAACAAAAGTGAAGTTGAAGCGCGCCATCGAGCGAGCGTCAAGCAGGCGACATCCGCCCACAAGCGCTTTCTGTAAGAAAAAGCAAAAGAAGCTAGGGGAGTGGCATCATGGATGGTATGGAGATAGGAACATGTGTAGTAATCATAATCGTAGAAGGTGATGTCTACGATTGAATCGCGCGTTGATTACATATTTATACAAATTTTTCATACTCACACAAATACAAAAACACACACACATAAAGGAACATACAAATGTACGTGTATAGAGACAAACTCTTCTAACTTTGTGCCAACTTTACTTCACATGGTAGTTGCAGTCGCCTAGACAAGACTGAACTTGTTGTCAGCATAATGATTCACTATAACGCAGCGCTGACTTAACTTTAAGTGATGTGACGTGCCTCCATGACGTGTTACCATGTCGTGACGTCATGTGTGCGCGTGCGTGGCTTGAATCTTGAACAGAGTATTTTTGTATTTTTGGAGTTAGCGAATCAATATTTTGCACAAAAACTTCTTTAACATAAATGGCAAAATGGTCAAAATTGGACTACTATAGCATATAGCTCCCATAGGAACGATCGGTTAAAAAAAAGGTTTATGTTAGAAAAATTTTTTGTTCTTTGCAAATACGTCTTTTAATGAATGCTTGGCTATATTTCAAAGTTTCATATAAATCCAACATAAGGGCGTGCCACCGCCCATACAAAGAAAAAATTTCAAATGTGCTTTCTCTGTAAACAGACGAGATACAAAACTGCAAAATAAAGTGAAGTATGACTACATTGCTTTCTTTAAGACGAATTACAAAAAGGGCGTGGCTACATATATGATTCTTGTTGGAAAATCGGTAAAAAAAAAGAATATTCCAAAAGGAATAATTGGGAAAACTTTTGCAAGAGTAAATAAGTATCGGCAAAGCCGAAAATAGCTCCCTTTCTGTTTTTTTATTGTTGTTTCGGATGTTTTGTTGGTTGCTCTAAATGTCGGCTGCCTCATGCTTATATTTGGTTTGTTACATCAGTCATATCGCTCATTTTTAATGCTATTACTAATAATACTATAATACTATTTTTTCTTATCTTCGACTTGTGTTGAAATGCGCGCGTAACTAAATTCCAATTCTATAACTCACTTGAGCTTTTAGAGAAACTTCGCCGCATCTTGTTTGCTTACTTGTCATTAAAGCTTTGAGTAAAAACCATACAGAATCTTTTTTATTGTATTCACTTTTTGAAAAATACTAATGACACTTGTCAGCACTTTTTAAATAAGTTATAATTTTACTTTTGCCTTTGCTTTAAGTGTTTGTCAGCTAATGTCATCGAAATGCTGCCCACAAGAATTTTTGAACTTTAGCCAATTTAATGCCTTGAAGCTTGTAAACCAGCGAGTCTGCCAAAGTGGCAGTGCAGTTGTGTTCATTTCACGTGTGTGTGTGTGTGTGTGTATCTGCGTCGCAGTATCCCAGTTATCGCTCCAAGTGCAACACAGACTGTCAGATAGCGTGCTAAAGCAGTCAGGCAGTTCGATTTGTCGTACTAGTACTTACATACATGTCTATGTATATACATATAGACGAACATACAAACATGAAAAATCTACCCAACTTGATTTCACACAATGTTTGTCTTTATATTTTGTTTTTCAATTTTTATTTTATTTTTTTTATTTTTGCTGTTTTTCTGCTTTTAACGTCAATAACTTTGAGTTCTCTTTTTGACTGTCTTACAGTCTCGTAGCAAACATACCAAAACAAAAACAAAAAAAAAATAAATAAAAAATTGTTAACTCCAATAAGAAGCAAATGCAGGCAAGCGTGCAGTAAGTTCATTACCACATCGTTTCGTGTCTGCGGGTAAGGCGGCGTTGTCAAGCAATAAAAAAACCAACAACTAAAATGAAAAAATATGCAACAAGCACGCAAAAATAAAAAAAAAAGATTAAAAAGAAAATAACTTTGTTCTTTTACAAGCTTCAGTCATGTTCAACAATAAATAGTGAAGTGATTAAGTCAAAGGAGATTTTCTGTTTCCACTGTATGTACTTCACTCAACTAAATTAGTAAAAGCGCACAAAAATATTGTACGTTACTTAAACAAAGCGTGGAATAGAAATTCAAGATGGAATTAAGTTGCATCTCAAATTAAACTAGCCTCAAAGTTTTTAAAACACACCAAATTTAACTAATTGCTAGTTTATTTAAACCGAATACATCTGAAGGATTACATTAATTTTCTAAACAAAATAAGTCTCCATTTCGCTAATCTACCATGCCCACTTTTCAATCGAAACAGATTTCTTTTCCATTTAATATTAAACATAACAATTTCTACTCTTCTAGATCAATTAGTTCCAGAGATATATCGTTTTTCTATTTCAGTTTCATTTTTATTCAAATTTGTGCTGAATGAGGGTATGGTCACGCCTACTTTTCGATTCTATGTTTCTGGAGTTCGATTTAGCTATATACACTCCAAATTTGATGTTCCTATCTCAATAGACATCCAAGGAAATACGACTTTTGTAATGTTTTTACCCTAGGTAGCTTCAGTTATTTGCCCTCGCCCTTAAACTAAGTCAGACAAAAACCATGAAGAATGCTATCTTCGGGCTTACCGAAAACGACCGTTCTAATGTCACGCCCATTTGTTTTCTTAGAATTTTATTCCTCCTTATCCACCTAGCCTACTTACCAATTTTTATTGCTGTCAGAGATATGGAAATGATTGATTTTGGTTACCAGTACCAGTGAAATTTAAGCCCTTTATCTTACAATACAAAAAAGTTGTTCATACAACGATTGCAATTTTCTTTCACTTTTCTTCTTCTTTTCGTATGGGGTATGGGGGCTACCATTTCCAGCGGTCCGATCTTGCTGGGTCCAAACAATGATTTATTGCAATGAAATACGGGTCTGTGCAAAATTCTAGGTCGATAACTTCAATAATGAGAGAGAGGAGGTAGCCTGCAAACAGACAAACGGACAGACGTACATATATCAACTCGTCTTATCATCCTGATCAAGAATATATAGCTTCCTTCTGGGTGTTACAAACTTCGTGACAAAACTATAATACTTTTCACTTCGTGAAGAGTATAAAAAAAACAATATGAGCATTAAATATGCCCAATTGAGAGATAAAGTTTAAAAAAGTAAATAATGTTGAAAATCGTATTTTTTCTTTATTCATTTGTGGTTAACAAATCACAAACAAAAACAAAGTAATAAAGTTTATAAATCAATATTTAATATAAATAATTTTTTTTCGTATCTATGAACAAAATTTAATGTATGTATATACATACATTAACACACAAAAAAATACATAAATCAGAAACAAAAAGGCGTTACTATAAATGAAAAATACAATAGCAAAATCCACTCGCATAACAAACTAATTATTTGTTTTGGATTCATTTCAATGAAGCTGAATGAATGATTATGAATCTCCTTTTTTTAATCCAGACTTATGACCATATAAAGCGACCGCAATGTGTATTTTTCTATTTGTTATATTTATTGAGTATTATTGTGTGTTTGATGTAGTTGATATCTCTTGTTAGTCGCATTTTTGTGGTCAATTTATTTTGCATTCATCATTTATTAAAAAATTTTTTACTGTACTAAATAATTAACAGAATCTACTAAAAAAATGTTGTTCATTAAACCAACTAAAAACGAGTAAGGGAGCTATTTTCGGCTATGCCGAAACTTATATACTCTTGCAAACGTTTTCACAATTATTCTTATTAGGAAATCCTTTTATAATTTTCCAATAAGAATCATATACGTAGCCACGCCCATTTTCTTATTTGTCTTAAAGAAGGCAATGTAGTCAAACTTCACAACATTTTTCAATCTTGTGTCTCGTCTGTTCACAAAGAAGTCCCATTTTTAAGTTTTTAGTTGTATGGGCGGTACCACGCCCTTATGTCCGATTTTTATAAAATTCTGGATTTTTGTGAGGCATTAATAAAGACACGTAATAGCAAAGTTTGGTTTTCTGATATTCAAGAACAAAAAAGTTTTTCTAACAAAAACTGTATTTTTAACCGATCGTTCCTATAGGAGCTATATGCTATAGTAGCCTGATCTTGACCATTTTTACACAGTATCTTTGTTGATGTCAAAAAAGTTTTTGTGCAAATTATTGAGTCGATAACTTCAAAAACACGCGGTTTTTTAAGCAAAAACCTCATTTTTTAACGATCGTTCCTATGGGAGCTATATGCTATAATCATCCGATCAAACTGAATTTTACATACCAAATACCTGCAAAGAGAAGAAAATTTTCTGCGTTTAAATTTTTTTGCTAACTTTAAAACTCTGGCCTGAAATCGCATTGAAACAGACAGACGGACATCGTTATTTGATATACTTTATATAGTCGGAGATGTCTCCTTCTCTGCGTTGCAAACTTCATGACAAAGTTAATATATTCTTTTTGCAAGAGTATAACAATCGCACACATGCAAGTATTGTTCTAGTTTATCAGAAGGGAAATTTCACTCTTATATGATAAACTTTCAATACAGAACTCATGTTGATTATGTAAGTCTTGCCCCCCCCAAAAAAAAGCGTTTCTTGTAGCCGAAAATATTCAATATTTCCTACTTTATAAAGTTTACGATTTCTCCGTCGGTTTCTCAACATGAAGAGTTTTCTAATTTGATTTCTTAAAATTTGAAACTAAATCAATTTTGTTTACTTTTAGTAAATGCTCACTCAAAATATCAATATTTGACTATTAATGTATGAGTCATAAATGACTAACTTAGATTTACCGTTTTGGTTCGTATTTTGCAAGCAAGCAATGCTTTTAAAAAGTATTATGAGTTATAAACAGAACCATTCTTCAGTTGTCAGATTTGAAAGTGAACATGATACTGAACTTAGCTCGACTCAACCTCAAACTTAATAGGAAATACTTGTTGCGTATTCAAGTACCCCGCACATTAAATGTGCTTATAAATTGTATGCTGTCTGAAGATAACAAAAGGAACATTACAAGTGGCAAAGGCAATAGCAACATCAGCGGCAGAGCCAGAGCAACGACTGTGGCGGCAACAACTGTAAGTTGAAGTTCCCATATGCTGCTGAGGAAAACAGTATTTTTGTGACATTTTACAAAGTGCAGCAATTAAGTTGACAAAGTGCTGGCTTTTGCTTACAATTGCTTGATGGTAAAACACAATGGCAAAGGCTCTAAATCAAATTTATAACATTTTCATTGTTCGAGCGTACTTAAATAGATGAAAATTTCATTTTCAAAGATTTTATCAACATTTTAAATACTTTGGAAGTTTTCTTGTTTCTGTATTTGATTGTTTGTTTGTCTGCATAAGCATAAAAGTTTCATTCAATTATTAGGTATAAGAAACAAAATGAAAAATTTAATTTTGAATTTCGTTGTTGAAAAAGAATATTTGAAATTGTTAGTACGATTTTCATCCAACGGCGGCGGCTGTTATAATCTGTCATTTGAGTAACACACAGTGGCAAGTGTCTGCCAGGAAGGCTGATGTTGCAACAACAACTGCAACAGACGACAGCCAACAAACATGGGACGCATAATACATCAACATTTCAAAATATATGTATATACTAAAAACATTGAAATTTTCTGTGTACAAATTTGGTCTACCAACAACAACATGTACGCAAAAATAATAAAAAATTAAATATATGAAACAAAATATCAAAACTATTTATAAATGCTTAAGATGACTACAACAACAGTAACAAACACAACACAACAAAAACAACAAACATACAGCGATGATTTTAAAAAATACAAATGACATGTGTCAAAAGCTGCTGGTGTTGACTTGTCGTATTAGAAACATGTATAAATGACTTAAATGGAATGAAACCGAAACCGAAGACGACAACACAAGTCAGTTAACACCCCAAAATCCCCCCAACGCTTACGTTTATACTTATGTACACTGTAAAGAGTTGAACTGCGACATTTTATTGTATTTTAATTGCATAAAAAAAAAATTTCTTATTGAATATTAAAAAAGCCAAAAAATGTATTTTATATATTCCACATAGATCCTTAAAAATACAAACATTTTTAATACAAAATTTTCGTCATAAACGTATTTTTATTTAGTTTGAATTTTTTTTTTCGTAGTACCCCGTGTGTGTGGGTTTTTTCAGAATTAAACTTTGCTCAAATTATATATTTTTTTTTTGCTCAAATTATATATAAATAAAACTAAGGAAAGGCCATTGCTTGGCAACTGCTATGAATAAATGTATAAAACCATTTTTAAATATTCTTGTTAATTAAAACCATGAATATCTTTTAAGCAGTTTTCATACAAAAAATATACTGTAAAACACATGGTCTTTTTTTTTGTACATTTTCTTTGCGTACGAATATAAAAAAATGCGCACGATTTACGGCCCAAGGCAATGTTTTCTAGTTATTTGGCAATCAACTATAATGTTGTTTTGTCTAGATATGAAATTTTCGTATCTTTATGTACTTAAGAAGGCACTGTTGACCTTCACCTACGTTCAAATTACTTCTTTGGCGTAAAGCAAACGTGTATTTCAATTATTTTCGTGTTTGTTTGATATATGCTCAGATGCACATGTACATTGTAGTAAGTTTATTAATTTCCAGCGAATAAGTTGCTCAATCACATGTTATGCGGTAAGATTGCTTGGCTTTGAAAGCTGAGCAGCAGCAGGTTTCTTTTAGCTTGGATCTAAATTTGCTACAACAAAGATAAAATATCTTTTGAAGCGCGAAATATGTAATGAAATATCATGCGACCATGATGAAATGTTAAATATTTCGATCTGTTTCATGTGTTTTAATGAGCGATCATTCCTATGGGAGCAAAATACTATAGTGGTCCGATTGAAATATTTCTAAGATATACAATGCCTGATATGCCGGTTAAAATTATTCGATATACTCTAGGAGAATTTTGCACTGAACTATTTCAGACAAATGGATATGGCTATATGAACTCGTCTCGTTGTGGTGATCAAGAAAATATATTCTTTATAAAATCGGAGATGTCTCCTCCTCTGCGTTATTGCAAAGTATAATAAATATAACCAAAACATTATTTCAAAAGAAATTATCGTTTGTATGATACATGCGGACAAATGTTTCTAACTAAAAATATTAACCAAAGAAAGTATACACATAACGCAATTTAGCTAAATCGAAAAAACAAACAAAACAACAACAACAACAACAACAGCAACAAAAAGAAACCACATCACTAACGATCTTTACAATCAGATACTTGAAGTTTGGCTGATTGAATTGGTTTTTTTGTATGTCTCTCCGTCTGTCGGTTAATGGCATTGCTGATTTTGTCAGGTCATGGTAATTTCTCAATACATTAAAGTGTCTCAGCGCTGATTTCATATGTTGTTTTAAGTCATGGCTGCGATGCAAATCTTTTTTATTTTTTCTACAATTTGCAACCTTAAACAATAAACGGAATTTTTTTTTGGCGTCTGTAGGCGAATTTTTTCCCACTTTATTTGTTTTCTCACTCAGTTTTTGTTGACAACGAAAGTTTAAGTATCTGTTTTGTCATTGTGCGAGACGTATTTACTTTTAGTTAAAATCATTGCGTAAGAGTTATTATTTGAGGTTTTTTTTTAAGTTTTTTCAGCAATGAAAGTTGTTTCTGTACAAAAAGTGAATAAAAGTGAAACTTGCAGAAAAAGAAACAATCGCAAAGAATGTGTAGACAAGGTCATAATTGTAATTGAACTGCACATTTAGAAAAATTTCTTCCTGAAAATTAACAGTTTAGAGTAACATGATTTTTATGTTGCTTCCAAAATTCACGTTAATTTTTATTTTCGCATAATAAAAGTTCATCGTCTAAACGAGAACATGTGCGTGTCTGCTTATGAATTGTTTAGGCAGTAAAGAAAGGAATCACTCCAAACGTTCTGTTTGTATGTATTTATTTGTATGCTTAAGAACATAAAATGTATACAAATGCAATAAAAGCTGACTGCAGCTGTTAAATGTAAAAAAGAAGGATTGAAAAAAATAGAAAAAAAAATGTAAAAAAATAAGAAAGAAAAGAAAATTGAAATGAGGTCATGCACAAATCTCATGCCAAAATGAAATGAACGACAGAGTAAAAGCGCCGATAAAACGAATGAGTATCTTATAATGACCACTGGGGATATTTATCCGCTGTGAAGTAGTGTGCAACGTAGCGACAAATACTGTTACTAAAATAGGATATAACAAAATAAACCAAACAAATTATGGAGATCTTAAATGTAGATACTATAGAAATGAAATACATACTATAGTGGAAAGTCTGTCTTTATGCGGGTGTATCTTGCACAAAATGATCTGACAAAAAGTTGTTGCAATTTATGCTAAAGCAACATTTAATGACAAAATCCATGAATGTGCATATGTTTATGTGTCCGCGTCTTGGTTTTGAGATGCAATACGATGTCTTGGTTAGCGTCAGTGTGCTTGGAAATCAATGAATAAATGAACGAACGGACGTTTAAATTTGATTTGGGATTTCTTCGGCTGCTGACTGTGAACATTAGAAACGAAGGAACGAAGAAACCAACGATTTGTTTGCAAAACGATTTATGTTGATTGTGAACTCATTTTGGCGCAGACAGCGGTATTTGGCGCAAGAAAAACTGTATGGCGGGCGAAGTCGTTTCAAGAGAGAAACGTTGTGAAAGATACTTAATTACAGCATACAATAGTATGCCTTGCGAAGACCACACATACACAGTCGCGCAACTTTCTGTGATGCTGAGTTCTATTTATGTGTATGTGAGTTTAATTATTGGTTGTCGTTTGTTTCAACAAAATGTGCCATCACTTCTGCGAAAAACCACGAACAATGACATTTAAAGCATGATTTTTATCATGATAAAACGAGATAAGATAACACAAAAGCAATAAAATCAAATGCCGAATCATATGGTAAAGTTGACTCATGAGTAGCATTCAACCATGACAGCTCTTGAAGGTTAAACTCGTTAAATACGCAAAATATTTTTGCATCATACTTTCAGCCATAAAAATATATTTTTTTATATACTTTTATAAAACAAAAACCAAAAACAATGTAATGCATTTTACATATGTATGTACTGCAATTTATTTATTTTTTTTTGAATTTTTTATTTTTTTTTTTGTTTATTAATTTATTTGGTTGTTTGTTTGCTGCCTAAGACTTTTTAGAGCATGTAATATTTTTTGCGGAACGCAACGATTGCAACATAGTCATCTTTATTTTATTTCTGCTTACTTAATGCAGAAACACTCACGGAACAAAGATTAATGCGCAAAATTCTAATGAGCTGTACGCTGATCGCTTTAACTTTCCCGCTCATTTAACGATACTCACACGATCGACAAACATAGAGACAAACAGACAGACCAATTACAATGCCTTGGCTTGTTTTGCCTACTTTGAGCTCAGCACAAGTCTGCAAAAGTGGCTATCTTTCAACTGCTAGTCTGGCTTATATGTATGAATGTATCTATGTAGCTACTTTTCTGCATGTCTGTCAAAGTATGTAGATAAGTGTTGCGATTGTATATGCGATTTGTTGGCGTTTATTTCCGCTCGACTGCTGTGTTTGACACTTGGCACTCGCAGTTTTATTTATTGCCCCAATTTAAATTTACATTTTTTTTATTTCTCTTCTTTTTTATTTTGCGCATAAATTAATCCAAACTTTCTTGTCGCTGATGTTATTAGCACAAACTTAAGATTCTTTTGCGCAAAACAGCAGCATAATTGTTCATAGTTTCGAATTCGTTGAAAATAACAGAAATGTTCAAACAGACAAATCAACAAATAATAGTTAAGTCGCAATTTATTAACAATTGAAACATTTATTTGTACAAAAAAAAACAAAAAAAAAAGTAAAGGCTTCTTATCATTTACAAAGTTAAGAAGTATAAGAATTAAAAATAAAAAAAAGAAACATTTTTCTAATTAATTGTAAGGTCTTAATACACGATATTAGTTTTGTATTTTCTTCTTTTTTTATAATATCAACAATTATTCGTCGTATGTGCACTGATAAGCGTTGAACGTCGAAATGACGTGTTGGCCTTTTATCAATGAACCTATATGAGTCAATTGCCGGAGCGAATCACTCGTTTTCTTTTATATAAATGTTTTTTATATCGACTCACTATCTTTCGTACTCGTTTTCTTTTATATATATTTTTATACTCTTCACGAAGTGAAAAGTATTATAGTTTTGTCACGAAGTTTGTAACACCCAGGAAGAGAGGCTTGGCCGACTATACAAAATATATATATTCTTGATCAGGATGACAAGACGAGTTGATATAGTCATGTCCGTCTGTCCATTTGGATGTCTGTCCGTCTGTCTGTATGTATGCAAACTCCTCCCTCAGTTTTAAAGCTATCGACCTGAAACTTTGCACAGACCCTTGTATTTTATTACGATGACACATTGGTCGGAACCAGCGAGATCGGACCACTGGAACTGGTAGCCACCATACGAAAAGAAGAAGAAAAAAAAAATTTCAATCGTTGTATGAAAAACTTTTTTGTTTTCCAAGATAGAGCGCTGAAATTATCAGGTTGTAGTAAACCGTAGCCAGACTAAATAGCTGAAAGTTTCATTGTGATCGGACTACTGGAACTGGTACCTGCTATACAAAATGATGAAGAGGAAGAGTAGCAAAATTTAAGTCGTTCTACGGAAAACTTTTTTGTTTCTTACTTATGTTGATAATGTGGCTTAAAAATTATTTTGATATCAAAATGGGCGTGGCACCGCCCACATATGACCAAAACCAATAGTGGCACCCAAGGGCTATGTGGACAAAAAAAAAAGATTCCAAAAATAAAATGGGCGTACCACAAAAGGTGGCGTGAAGAGTATACACCTTCGGCAAGGCCGAAGATAACGTCTTTACTGGTTTATATATTGATTGATTTTCATTCGATGTTATTTATGTGTTCACTAATTGACCATTTGCGTGTGCGTGTATATGAAAATTGAGAACTAGTATTGACATTAGAAAACAGTCATATTACTGAAGAAACAGCAATCTATCTTATCTGATTTTTTGAGCAGTTATTTATATTTTTTTGTTTTTAATTTAAACAAAAAATAATAACCAAAATATTTTTTCATGTTCAATTTAATGACGCAAAATTTTGCGTTTAGAATAAAAATAATATTGCTTAAAAGTAGTTGTCGATCGTTGCGTGAGCGTGTTGTTGCGTTATGTGCAAAGCTTCTGTAGAATATAGGTACATATGTATATTACATCACTGTTGGCCACATCAAAGCACAAGCAGTAAAATTTACAAACAAGAAAATAATGAATCAATTCATTGAGCATTGTGAATATTCTTGTATGCTGCTTAGATGAGCCAGGGAGCCAACACAGAAAAAAGGCTTAAAATAGATCAAGCTGAAAAGTATCTACAAAACGATGTTGTTGCTATTGTTGTAGTTGCAAAGGAAAAATTATACATCTCTCAATGAAAAAGCAAACAAGTAAATAAAAAACAACAACAACAATAATAAATACGCTGAAGCTCAAGTACTATAATAATAGCGTATGAATTTGAAAATTAAAAATATTTTCATATAAACAAATTTTTTCTTTTTGTTTTTTTTCAATAATTTTTATTGTTTTTGTAAATCTCTGATATATGTATGAACCAAAAGCATTGGTGATGCCAAATAAGAAAACGCGAACAAATTCTTTTGCAATTTGTCAACCATTAAGTCATTTGCAGCATGTATCCAACAAACCAAATGTATATTGTATCTTTGTTTCTATGTGTCTGAGCGTTTCTCAATTTTTTCGCAAAAGTAAGGCGCAAAATACAACGCCGTAAAAAAGAAATAAAAAAGAAAAAATTAGACAGAAAAAGAATGAAAAAATTCGGAAACAAATCGGCGCAGCCATTTCGAAATTCTAAAAATATACTCACCTTGAAAAGTTTTAAAATTTATATATATAAATATAAATGTATATATGTATATTTCGCTACTTGACGATTTTAACAAATATCTTTGTAGATTTACAGTTCTCGCCGAGCTATTCCGCTCTGTTCTGTTCTGACAATCGTACAAAATGTTCTATATCGATCGGTCCAGAACGAGTATAATATTCTGACGTTTTGGCTTGTTTGTTTGTATCCACAGTTTGCGTGCCAAAAAATTATTTCCCTTCTATTATTTAAAAATGATTTTATTTGGTTTTGTTTTTTTTTATTTTAAATATGTTTTAAGTTTGTTATTTTTTTGTTTCGTTATTTAATTTATATTATAATTTCGACTTAACACGATTTCGTTTCGTAAGGAATTGCGCTTAACCTTCAAATTGGATATCCAACACAATTTGCACAACAAATATTTACAAAACACAAGCACTAGGATTTGGCTAAAAAGAAAGAAAGTAAACTTGAGTATTTTTATTTTTTTTTATATATTATTTAATTTTATCAAGGATTCAAAGAAATTATATGCAAATTTAATTCAAAAGTTCACACAACAAAATGTCGTTTTTATTTTAAAGTTTGTTTAAAATATTTATATGTATATGAACAATAAAATGTTAAAATTTACAAATTACACACTTTTTCTACTCATTAAAATACTCCTGCGTTATTTTTTTTTTTTTTTTTTGGATTCTTGTATTTTCTTATTCGATTCGATTAAGTAGTCTAGTTCTTTGCGACGTTAACTAAGCGACGATGTTCTCTCAACTAAAGAAAATTCCGAAAAATTTAACGTGAAAAATTCGAAAATTTAGAACATTACGACGCGGCAGATACTTTCGTGTTTTGCGTTACCCCACCGCCATCCGACGACCGACGATCAATATTGACCGCAAGATTTTTAGTTTTTTTTACTCTGCCGACGAAAGAAAAGATACAAAGCTACACCACAGACAGATACAGACACACACATACAAAGCGATATTATTTTCGCTCTTTTCTTAAAGTGCGCGCTCAGCGAATTTCAAGTGGCCTTTTCAGTGACATGACAGAACAGGGCCGGCAGAGTGCGAACAATGCCACGAAATCCTGGCTCAATAAGGGCCCTCGACTTAAGAGGAAACGGGAAAGAATTAAGAATCGAGCTAACTTTAAGCCCAAAAACAAATTTCACCATAGAAACCACAAAAGCAAGTGATCCTTATCAGCGTGCCTGGAAACGGAGGAACATACAACAAATCAATCCTTATGGCGAAAAAAAATTAATAGTTTAATAAATTTTGTGTCGTGAACGCCTATGTAACCTAGCCCTCAACATATAAGACACATTAATACTGATAAAAAGTAACGGTGAATCAAGTCAAATTCTAAAGAGGGTGTCCTTAGACGAATTTTAATGAAGTGAATGTTGGCCAATAATTGACATTGTACAATGATATTTGAATCTCTGCAGATCAAATTAAAAGATATTTTCATTTTTATTGTATAAATGAAGTAAATAATTTTAGCATGCCAGTACCGCGATACAGTATTTTTACGGTCACATTTCTGTCCCTTTTTTAACTCGTTGCACTCAAGCCACGAATTTCTTCGATAATGTGTCTATTTTTACACTTCGATATATATTTTTTGATTTGATTATCTTAATTCAATACAATATATTTATGCTTTTACCGAAAAAATATATTAAATATATATGAGAGAAGTTTTTGGATCTCTTAATTTTAGTCAGTAAATTATAAGGGAAAATTTAATGCTGTATTCCTCTCACTCTCTCTTCTTTACAAATATAAATAAGTATATTTTACAAATAACATGAAAATTTAAAAAAGCCCCCGAAAACTCCCCCAGAATGATCACCGCCAAATTCCCCCCACTTCCTCATTTTCAAAAATTCGCAAATTTTTCGGCGCATGTCGCTGAGTATCGCCTGGGACATGCGGCACTACAATATGGAAGCGTATGTATTTCATTTCAAAATGAGTTTCTCTCTTGGTTTCACAAGCCCCGCCCACTTCTCTCAACATTGAAGTGCCGCATGTGCCGTATAAAGTCGCGGAAATTTGAGCAAATATAGTTTCGAGAACCAGTCGACGGACGACCTCAGTTGTGAAACGTTGTGAGCATGGATGTACGGTGTCCGTCCTTGCGTCTGGTCTTTCACATGGCAAATTTCACAAATTTGATCAGAATTTGTTAAAACTATCTACTAAGCCGCCCGCGAAGTGACGATCTTTTTGGGTTGTTTTTAAATTTGAATTTTTAAGTTTATAGAACAAAATACTTAAAGACTGCAAATTTTGCAAAAACAAATATAAAAAATTAATAGAACTCGAATAGTTGACGGCTTCCGTCCATCCCTTCAATGCTCCATTTTGCGTAAAAAGTCAACTAGAAATAATATAATTCAACAAATTTGATCAGTCAAAAGTGAGGAATTTTCGAAAAATTCGAGTTTGTTGATCTCTAAGGGTGAAGCCATGAAATAAAGGGGTGTTTTTCGGTATGCAGTTTAAATACAATACAAAATTTTAGACATGTATATTTCATAGTTGTGGAGATATACATATTTTAATAAAAATAAACTGGAATTTACCCAAAATTTAAGTTTGCCGACCTCTAATGGGTAGTTCAAATACAAAATGGTATTTTCTGGTATGCAGTCTTAAGAAGTTATATATACTTTGTCTACGAACAAAATTTCAGGTCCGTACCTTCAACAATTTCGGAGATGTAGGCTTTGACATGCAAACACTATTTGAGGGGTTATTAAGGGTAGGGGGGAAAAACTTGGTATGTAGTTTTAAAGATATACATCTATGAAGTCTGCATACAAAGTTTCAATTTCGTATCTGATATAGTTGTGGAGATATACAAATTTTTGTAAAAAAAAAGTAAAATTTACAAAAAATGTAAGTTTGGCGGTCTTTGAGGGGTAGTCAAAAATACAAATGGGTATTTTCTGGTATGCAGTTTTAAGGACATGTATTTACTGAGTCTACATACAAAATTTCAGGTCCGTATCTTTTATAGTTTTGAAGATACAGTAATTTACAAAAAAACACTTTTTGAGGGGTAATGAAGGGTTGGGGGGAAAATTGGGGTATGCAGTTTTATAGGTCTTTACATACTTAGTCGACATACCAACTTTCATAGTTCTAGCGTTTCTGGTGTTCAAGTTATAGCCTTTTCAAAAAGTGGACGTAGCTGGTTGGGCGGGAAGGAGTGGGCGTGGCTCAAAACCGTTCAAACTTGATCTGCTGCCGAGCATCACGAGTCTATCCTCCAAATTTCAAGTCTCTATCTTTTATAGTTTCCGAGAACCATTGGTGAGGACGGACGGACGGACGGACAGACGGACGGACATGGCTTAATCAATTTGTCTTGTCGTCCTGATCAAGAATATATATACTTTATAGGGTCCCCCTCCCCTCCTTCTCTGCGTTACATACATTTCGGCCAAATAAACACAATATACCCTGGTACAGTATGTACAGGGTATAAAAATTTGACTCATTGATCAGAATTTGCTCATTTGGTTCTTTATCTTTCTTAAAGGAACCGCAAAATTATATTTTAATTCTTTTTTAAGTTCTCTTAACATGTTTGGCAGAAATTTATTGCATAGAGATTCATTATATGATTTTATTTCATCCAGTTTTATTGCATTGTCTTGTTGTTGTTGTGTTTTTTTTTTTAGTTTTCCTTTTTTTATGTCGGCTGGCTGGTTTTTGTACTTGGTTCGCTATGTTTCAGCAATTTCCCGTTGTCTGTCTGTTTTCTATCATTAAATTGGAACTAAAATAACGAAAAAAATTATCGTTTCTTCTTTTTCTTTACAGTTTGTTTTTCTTTTGACTTCTTGTTTAAGATAATATAATATAATAGAAAACAAAACTCACTCAAGACAATTCCAATTTTTATAGAAACTCAACTAAACATGTATGATATATTTAACTACTTATTTGCGTTTGAAAATTACTACTTATAAATACGTATTTTAAAAGATACTTTAATTATAACTTCAATAAATCAATAAAAAGTAAAAGAGAAATATTTGAAAAAACAATTGAATGTTACTCAAAAACTAAAAACAAATGCAGCTTTACATATCTTTTGTGTAAATATTTGCGAATTTGAATAATTTTTATCTTCACAACAAAGATAAAAAACAGCGATAATAAAGTTTTAACTGATAGCTCATGAACATTATTATGCAAAAACGCTTTTTTTTTTTTGTCATAATTAAATAATAACTGAACTTCATTACTGTTGACACACGTTTACGCTCCAAGAAAAATATAAATACATTGCGTTGCTGATTCAGCATTTTGTAACGGCTTGAAACTTGACTCAAGTTTATGAATCATTGATCAAAATTCAAAGAAAAAATCGCAATAAGTCGGAATTTCAAGCTTAAAGCCGAATCAAATAATAACTCAACAAAAGAAACAATCCAACAAAATAAAAGAACACAACAGCCAAAAGTATATTTAATAGTAAACAGAACCGGCTTCATACAAAAACTTGGCTAATAACTTTTAATGACACGGTTAAAGGCGAATTAAATTCACAAACTCATTTTCACACACAAGAATTGCTTTTAATTATACTAAAATTCACACTTTCTACAACTCACAATTTAAAGCTGTTGTTGGGGTTTTAACGTCTAATAATGCACTAGATTACTGTATGAGTGCACCGAGAGAAAAATGGTTTACGAGCTAAAAAGAACCGCGCGCGAGCGTAGCAAACAAACGAATGAAGAAACTGAATTCAAAGTATAATCAAGCCGAGGCAGTACACCGTACACCGATCGGCAAATGCTCATCGTTTTCGCTAATGATCGTTCGGTTTGTATACACGATCGGTTTTGTTTTGACTGGATGCAAGGTGGGTGAGTCGCGAGTGAGACGAATGCAGTTTTACCTGTTGCAACAAAAGGTATCAACAGGTTGCGTGAGCGCGCAACAGCTAGAGAAAGAGAGAGTGTGCGAGTGTGAGTGCAAGAGTGGGGGTGCTGGTTAGCATGCTCAACTGCTCGAAATTTTTTTTATCCGTTCGCTGATAAGATAAAAAAGGAAAACAAGCCAGCAGAGCGTCCAATAAAAGTATTTTTTACGCTCACGAAAACTTCCAAACAAAAAAAAAAAATAATTTAAATATAAGTATTAATAGATTCTTGTTTTAACGTTACCTTATTATTAAAATAAGAATTTTATTTACGAATTTAAGAACTTTCCGAATTTATTATCGTTGTAATGATGGAAAAATAAAGTGAAATTTTTGGTGCTATAATTTTCCACTATTATTTAATATGTGTGTGTTTGCAGCGCGTTGAGAAATAAAAACTTAGCCACTTTTCAAAAGGTGTTCAATGTTATGGTCTACAAAGAAATTCGAGCCCATAAGTGCAACACTGAAAAAATTCTATATTTAGGTTGCCCCAAAACTGGTTCCTCCAGTTTCCTGATAATCTGGGTGACGGCTACGACGCGTTGTTGTGCTGCTTGTTGGTTGCTGATACGGCTTTTGGTTAGCCTGATTCGACTTTGCGAAATTTCAACTTTTCCTGTTTGGCAAATCGTTTTTGTTGTTATTTGTATTGTTGCTGCTGCTGCTGTTGGCGTGACTGTTTACCACATAGAGTCCATTCTGTTGTTCAAGTTTATATCCATCAGTGTCCAAAAGTACACAAAAGCGTAAACCGGTTTTTCTGGCCTTTTGGAGTGCGCTTATATTGGCCAATTCATTTGCTCGAAATTCTGTCTTTTGTTTAACGTTTTTTTTTTTATTCTACCACAAAAGTCATAGGCTGGCGAAAAGAAGTACAAGCAAACAACCACAAAATATTGTCTCACAAGCGCACTGTGCAATTTCATGAGTTTCATTCAAAATCAGATAGAAACCAAAAGTGGTTCTTGTCAGCTGCTCCTATTTTGAATTGAATCGTTCCCAGTGCAAAAATAAAACATTTGAGCTTTGCTTGCGAAGATTATGATGATGGCCAAAACGTTAACGACGCCCAACGGCGATGTCTGCGACGTTTCCTTTACGTGTACGTGATGCGCTTCATTGCGAACCGCAGGAAACTCTGCTGAAATCATTTAAGAAATGTCACGCATGCCCGGTTAGCATTCGAATAATTACGCGGCAAAGAATCGTCGCCGCCTTAGAGCACCGAGTTATAAAATATTTTGCAACAATTTATGGCATTAGTGACTCAAATGACAGTCATAAAAATGTAATTGGTTTAAAAACAACAGCTTATAAATTCAAACTTGTAAGTTGTACTTTTATAAATAAATGTAAATTAATCGAAGCACAGCTTCAAAACGTTACTTAATTACTACAATCACCTAATTCAGCTTCAACCGTTTCAAACAGTTTTTCGATGTTGTAATCGGTGTCAGTGGCTACCTTGATCAACCAATTGCCGTCTATGGTATTTTGATTGCATCTGATACAATTTGCATTGTTCGGTGACTTTGGCAGTCCACCGGGATATTCAATGAAAGTGTTTAAATTTAATCGCATGCAAACATCAACAATACGCTGCAAATAATTGTGACATGTCCATTTCTGTGTAAAAACATCAAACCGTTAAAAACAAGGTCAGAATTATTTGTTTTTTCATTCCTACACTTTACCATATCACTATCCTTATAGGTTTGCTTTACGTAGACAGCCGTTGCATATTTCAAGCATTGATAGTCCCTTAGCTAGAATGAATAAGCAATTCCATAAAGTCATTGTCGGTCGTAGCTTGTTTTATACACTTGCCGATGTTAGATTGCGCAGGACAACAAAATTCTGATGGCAGCTGTAAGCGAGCGCTAATTGAAATGCAATCATCAGCATATCTCTAACAACGTGTTCTGCATCGCGCCAAATATAAAGTTCACCTGGTTCTCCGCAGCGTGTTTGGTTCGAGCGCAGTTGTATGCAAGTGTTTATTTCAGTAAAATTTAAATCATCGAGTCCCTGTACGTGTGTGTTTTTTATAACATTAAAGGAAACTTCACATTTTATTAGAATTACCCACCACATTGGTTATATCCATGTACTTATTCAGTCGAGGTATAAAAAACCAGACCGTGTATTCTAGGCAAGTGATATATTCGAAAATAGTACGCACATACTTGAAGATCTTTAATAAGGCATGACGCTTTACGGCATTGACGAACTCTGCACCTTGCAGATAAGTTTTGGTTAATCGGCCCAGGAAATCTCTGGTCGTATAACGTTTTTTCATAAAGAGCTTAGCAAATATGTCGAACGGATTACCATCATTTCTGTGTTGGTTTAAATGCAAATACAATTCTCATTTCTTTTGGTCATTTTCGATCTTTTACTCACCCACGTGTAGTTGCGGCTAAGTTTCCCTCGATGGAGAGTAATGGCAGCCAATTGCCATAGCAAAAGTTATACAAGTGCTTAAGTTGTGGCACTACATATTCGAAAGATTTAAAGAAGAGCTCGTAGAAATAAGCCACTGTGACCTCATGGGAATCGCCATCGTTGATAGTGTATAAAATGTGCTCCGGATCGTTGTTCAAATGCCGCTCAGCACGTACGGTGCACAACTGTTGATTCAGAGCGTTCTTGCGTTGACGTCGACGCTCTTCACGTTGTATGGCTTCACGTGATGTGCAAGGCAAATCCTCGTTGACGTCGTCCGAATCAACGTTCTTCTTGTTTAATATTTCATTTTTTACAAAGAAAATGATTCGCACACAAGCTTTGAGGCCAAAGCTAGACTTAAGTCTGAAAGTGACACTCGTCCTGTTGCCATATCGCTCTTGACTTATTCGGGACCAATGTTACAACTCACCTGAATAAAGTGTTTGCGGTATCGTATTTTGTTGTGCACATCAGTTCAAGTGCTATAGGCACGGGTGTAGCACCATCTTTGTCGCTCTGCAGGATTGTCACCATTTTGTTTGCATCCATTTGCAAATGCGTAACGGAGCAACCCAAAATGTCAATCAACTCAATCTGCATTTGGCAAAGATTGTAAACATACATTAAACGCGAATTGAAACACAAAGTTGATTGATTGATTCATAAATATCCTACCTCGGAAATTTGTATTCGACGCATTTTGAAGTTTAAAAAGTTCTGATTGACGCGCTGTCTAGAGGTGGATAATCAACGAGCTCACGTCGTGTCAACAATGCAAATATTTTTTAAAGATATATGTCGACTAAAAAACCAAGTCGCTTAGGAAATTGGACTAATGATAATTAATAATTAATGGAACTCTAATTACAATATTCGCGATTCGCAAAAATCCACGAAAAAAATGGACTTACCCAGAAACGGAGGAACAAGAAAAATGCCCAGCGAATGCAGCGCGACATGGAACAAGCGAATATGCGCTTGTCGTAAATCAAATGTGTTCGATCGGGTCTACAGTAACTAAGGAATTAACTAAAATTACAACGAATTTTTAAAATTTTATGAAATGGCGCCAAAAATGGCTTAATCACAATCTGAATGAAATCCAAATTCCGAATGAAATGAAATGATTGGAATGGAATAGAAACGACAATGCAGTATTGACTTGTTGTATGTCACGGTGTATTCCAAGGGCATATGTCCTGTTCCTTTATTCTTATGTAAATAATTTGCGCTCGCCACATCAAAACAGAATTGTAAAAATGACGAGCATTCTCAGAATGTAACATTCACGGCTTTTTCCGCTTTTTTTGGGTGCCATAATTTTTAAACAGCTTCTTTTTCACCTATTTTTTGTTTTTATAAAAACAGCCATTTATACTTATAATCTGGCTGATTCAGTACTTTTGCCATTCAGAATAGTTGGCAGCACTGACAAGCAACTGTTGAACTAGTGACTAGAGGTGGAGAATCATCGATGTTTGCACAACATTTTGCTTTTGCAGGGTGGGAACGGAAACTGTTGGTTGGCTCCTCTTATCGGATTGGTGTCATCCTTTATAAGCCACATCGTAAAGCCATTCAGGATGGACTAATGACTTATAAATTTTATGTCTTATAAATGAATGAATCTTATAAATTAATAACAATACTGACTTATAAATTTTATGTCTTATAAATGAATAATAATACTTTAAGTAATAATGTTAATTGAAGGCCAAGTTCTTGTATTATGTGACTACACATTACGGATACAGAAACATCAATGTGTGCGTCCATCGGTGTTTTCGATGTTTCTGCACCTCTACTACACATACAATGCACACATAAACAAATTTGGAGTGGAAAAAATTAAGTTCGAAATTTCTTTAAAAATTTATGTTACTAGTGAATCACTGATCAATCGGTTATTTTAAAAATTCTATTCTATTCTTGTTTTGATAAAATTAACTTCGGTGAAGACGCTTTCAACAGCCGCGTTCGCCGAAAGAAGGCACAACATTGTCATTACGAAATTGGACAATAACTTAAAGGAGTTTTTTCTGAAAGAGTCTTTATAGCCAGAAACTTCCTCCTAAATCTTTACTATCGAAAATCGACAGTATTAACCCATTGCGTAGTTTATGTATTTTCCACCTAGAGTTTTAAGCATTTCGAAAAAATTTAAACGCAATAGCTATTCATACATGTCCCGGCATTGTACATCTCAGAATTATTTCGATCGGAACACTATAGTATAGAGCTCCCATAGCAACCATCTACCAAAATGAAGGTTTTTGTTAGAACAACTTTTTTGTTCTTGAATATAAAAAAACCAAACTTTGGAATTACGTGTTTTTATTAATGCCTAAATATAATCCAAAGTTTTATAAGAATCGTACATGAGGGTAGCATCCATATTGCGAAAAACTTGAAAATGGGATTTCTCAGTAAGCAGACGAGATACAAGATTAAAAAATGGTTTCTTTAAGACAAATAAGAAAATGGGCGTGGCTACGTTTATATTTCTGGAAAATTGATAAAAAAAAATATTTTCTAATAAGAATATAAAAATAGCTCTCTTTCTGATATGATATCCGATTGCTTGTTTGTTGTGCTACAGTTTTGGCTTATTCATTGCAGTGCGAAGTCGGTTCATTGAATATACTTATGTCGCGTAAATAAAAAATTCGCTATAATTTTTGAACAAACCTCGTATTGCCATGAATGAGTCAACAATCATATAGCCTACTGACAATACTTTGCACTTCCCCATTAGTCAAAAGCCTGCTCCTGTTTGAGCTTTGCATTTATTGGCTGCTATGAAACTATTTTGGCAATTATGAATTTTTTCTTCATGCTAGTCTATATACCTCTTTGAATTGAGGGGACTTTTGAATAACTTCCAACTTACCGAAAATATACAAAAGTGTAAACCAAAGGCATAGCCAAGGAATTAAAAAGACAGTTTCATAGCTGATAATATTAAGAAAAAATTAACTAAATTTTGTGCAAATTATAAATATATAAGTATGAAGGTAAAGAAAATAATGATAATTTTCTAAACAAATGACATCTACTTAATAATTTAATTTCAATGAAGTTAACATTATTTCAAAGTCTATCACAAAACAACAAAATTGAACAAATTTAAAATTCGTTTCAAAAGTAATTAATGGCCTGTTCATAAATGCACAATTGACAGACTTGCGCAAGCTAGCAATGAAATAAAAATGTATGCGCATATTGCACGTGCAAGCCGCATTTACCAGCTCTAATTCAGTCACATGACCAAAGTCAGTTTTTTTCCCAGTTCCGTTCATATCATCAACAGTGAAAAAAGTCTTGTCACAGAACAAGAGTTCGAGGGCTGTCATAAAAACACATTTAACGTTAATTCAAAATTAAATTTAATTATGAAGTCAATAATCGTCAGTTTTATTAATATTTTAAAGCAAAATATTAGTACTTTTTCAAAACTGGGTTTTTAATATGCAAACAAATTTTAAAGTATAATATAATAAAACATAAAAAAAAATTATATTAAATGTACTTCGACTGTGCCATCTTTCTTTGTTTAAGTTAATTTAATCTATAAAAGGCGTAAATAATACATCAGAGGTCTCCAGACAGATTAAATTAAAAACAAAGACTTTTTATCTTGTTTCAAATACTCAGTATGAATTCGAACGCGCTCAGAACAAGTCCTAAACAAAGCAGAGTTCAACGAAATGACGGCGACAATCAATACAGGTAACTGCTGAAATTAATTGCTGTTTAATTAAATGTGTTGTTTTTAATAAAAATTATTTAAAAAAACCAAATATTTCCCATTTGCTATTTTGTTTTTTTGCCAACAAAGAATTGCAGATGTTTCAAACATAAACAATTTTATTTATGTATTATATATTAATACAAGTGGCCAAATGACAACATGTTTAATATGTGGCGTTAGTTAAGTGGCTTCAAATGCGATATATGTTAACAAGAAATGATAATGCTTATTTGCACGCTGGCTAACGATGAAGTGTTCTTCCCTTTTAGGACCGTTGCTTGGGCAAAGGCATTTGCAAACACTACTATTGTTTCTCGTCATTGTGGTCAATTACATGGCCAGATTGAATGCTAGCGTGGCGGTGGTGGCAATGACAAATTCTAACAATGCAAATGCAAAATTCGAAGTGAGTATAAGTTGAATAATATATGTAAATTGTTATTAATTATTGTCCATTATAGACTTATAAATGGAATGAGATGGAGCGCTCTTATATACTTTCCAGCTTCTTTTGGGGTTATTTGTTGACACAATTTCTGGGCGGTTGGCTTGGCCGTCAAATTGGCTGCAAGAAAACAATGTTCATTTCGACGCTTGGTTCCGCCATACTTGCCATATTGCCGCCATTTTGTGTCTCCTGGGGTGGCTGGCAGGTGTATTGCGCGATACGCGTCGGCATGGGACTCTTTCAGGGCTTTCTGTTTCCTTGCATACATGCGCACTTGGCCAATTGGTCACCCGTGAAAGAACGCAATCGACTCGGCGCTTTGGCCAACTCGGGTCTCGATTGCGGCAATGTGGTGGCAATGTTCGTCAGCGGCACCGTTGCAGCTTCTTGTGCTGGTTGGCCGGGCATTTCGTACATTTCGTGCGCTCTTGGCATCATTTGGTGCATTCTTTGGTTGTGGTTTGGTGCAAATACGCCACGTGATTCAAAATACATAACCGAATTGGAATTGTCTTATATTGAACAATCGAGAAATGAGGAAAGACAACTGATGAGCATACATACTTCGGCAAAAATTCCGGTGCCCTGGCGTGCAATCTTTACATCGTTGCCATTCTGGGCCTTTCTTATTGTGCGTTGTTCACAGTCGTGGGGTATCTCAACGTTGCAAGCGGAAATTCCAGCTTACATGAATGGCGTCTTGATGTTAAATATGAAAAGCAATGCGGTCTACTCCTCGCTGCCCTTTTTTACCTCCTGGTTCATGTCCTATGTCTATCTGATTGTGTCCGACATATTGCTAATGCGTCAAGTGCTTTCACTAAAGGCGATAAGAAAAACCATCAATACTATTTCGTTTTTTTTGCCTGCTTTTGGTCTCATAGCCGTTGGATTTGTTGACAGCGAGCAAAAAACACTTGCCATTGTGCTGATGACCGTAAGTGTGGGCCTCAATGCAGGCACGACAATCGGCAGCGCTATAAACTCCATTGATTTGTCTCCAAATCATGCTGGCATACTGATGGGCGTTGTTAACACAGCTATGAATTCGTTGCCAATTTTAACACCTTTATTTGTGGGCTTGATTGTGAAAGATGAGGTTTGTATAGAATCCATCGACTTTAGCTTTATACAGACTTACATAAGTACATATATTATTTCTTTGTTGCAGCATTCGCGTGTCCAGTGGCAAATCGTGTTTATTGTGGCTGCCATTGTTTATTTTATTGGTAACATTATTTATCTAATTTGGGGACGTATGGACCTTCAGCCATGGGACACCGAAGACTTCTTAAGCAAAAAGCAAACTCCCAATGAAGGTTTTCGCAAGAAATCAATTGAAGACTCAAACTAACGTAAAGCACAATAAACCGCGGTGGGATTTATTAATTAATATTAGCAAATAGCAGATGTATGATAGTAAAAAATATATAATTTTTAAAAATTTTTACATATACTTTTTTACATTTCTGTGTATATTTGTTTAGGTCAATTCTCGTTATTGAAGTAAAAAGTTTGAAGTTCTCAAACCTTAATGTATAAACAACATATACAAGCTTATATTATATTGTTGTTGTTTTCAGAAAATATGAGCATTAATTTAATGCTTAATTTATTTACATATATCTCTATAAAACTCTGATCTGGTTTTAAGATCCCAGATTCTATGCTCTGATGTTTACATCTTTCTCGCAGACGGACGCCACCCATGACCAGACAAAATTTCTGGAACCTTGAGTGTCCGCGCATAAGTGCTTTTACTGTACAACAAATTTGCGCTGAAGTCGATGGCATTTACGTCATTGAGAAATAACTTTAGAAATGGTTCAACTAATTTTCGTTATTTTATCTATGAATATATTAACGCGTCTTACATGTAGCAGAGTAACTGTTAACCGAAAATTTTATCACGGCAGATATTAACTTTTATCATTCTTATCACATAAATTTCATTCAACCAAATAACAATATCTATATAAGTATACATTTACTGTGTACATGTATGTATCTATGTGTACAAATACAATGAGACTGAGTCGCGCTCACTTGATAAAGCCCCGAGTATTGTAGGCGCCCAGAAAGGTGTTACACTTGACGCAATAATGATTACCAGTGCGGCAGCTGTTCATGCAGTAGGGAACGCAACAGGCGCAACAGCACCAGCTAGAGGAAAACAGAGAATAAAGATAAGGATAAAAATGCTAACAGATAAAACTTACCCCACTAAACAGAGCATCAGTGCACAAAGATGCGTGCGTGAATTTGGCGTAAAGGTCATACGTGTTGTCTTTTGGGTACCGCAAACGGGACAAAGCACCGAACATGGATTTGGACCCAAATTGGAGGCAGCAGCAGGAGTGATTGGAAATTCTACAAGTTTAAATAAATATTGAAGTATTATTCAAAAATACAAAAACAAAATATACTCAAATGTGAAAGTAAGTAAGAGACGAAATAAAAAAAAAAAAGAAGGGGGCTTTTTCGGCTTTGCCAAAGCTTGTATACTCTTGCAAGCGTTTTTCCAATTATTCTTATTAGAAAAGTCTTTTTATTGTTTTTTCCAATAAGAATTATAAATATAATTATACACAAAAACCTAATTTTTGACAAATTGTACCTATGGAAGCTATACGCTATATTCGTCCGATCTTCACCAATCTCGGAGAGTGTCATTATTGGCGTCCAAGACCTAATTTTTGACCGATAGTTCCTTTGGCAGTATGCTATACTAATCCGATCAACCTGACAAGGATTATTTGATAGTACAAATTTATTACAAGAATGAAACTTGGTGTGCATGCTATTGGGATAGAATGAAATAAGTATGGATCACAAAATAGGCTTGGCAATGTCTACATATAAGTAGCTAAAATAGAAATTTTAAACCAATTGAATTTGATGAGTAAAAATTGGAAAGTGGCAACGCCCTTAAACAGTCTTCAAAAATTGTAGGCACAGGGTACGTCAAAGTCGGGGCCTCTTGACTGCAATTTCTTAATATTAATAGTTTTAACATACAAGTGCAGCAAAGGGTACAAGTTTAGAATATATGTCCACTATGCGATTTCACACATTGTATTGTATTGTTTATAATGAGTCCAAATTTTTAAAAACTGATTAAGTTTGTTGTGTTCAGTGTAAAGATTTAGAATTGGGTTATTAATCTTATATGCTTATATATAGTAAACAAAACATTCCCAACCCGCCCACAGGCATAAATATTCTCCATTTAATTTTGTGCATAACTAGTTTTGTCGTAGAATAAGGATATATGGTGAAAAAACTTTTGGAGGCCAGCTTTACAAAATAGCGGCTAGAGCAGTAAACACACGAGGTGGCAAAGTTGAAATTCGGAAAGAGCTCCCCGAAATACTTAAGGATGCCAAGTTTTAAAACTCTCGGAGAATTTTCTATAAAAACCTTTTCTGCATTAACATTTTTTTGCTAACTTTAAAACTCTGGGTGGAGTTCGCATTGAAACAGACAGACGAACAAACAGATGGACATGGCTATATCAACTCGTCTCGTAAAGCTGATCAGCAATGTAATTACTTTATATAGTCGGAGATATCTCCTGGGTGTTACAAACTTCATGACAAAGCTAATATACTCTGTTTGGCACTAGCATAAAAAAATCGTTCGCTCTCTCAACTGCTCAAAAGTAAAGCTTACAACATATACACACCCAAAACACGTTAATATTAATTGCACAATAGCAACAAAGTTGCGACTTGATTCTCAAAACCGTTTTCTCTCTTAATCGCTCACCTGTTGGCAATCCAAGCTGCTGTTGCTGCGCCAACTGCGACTGCATTGGTGGTGACTGTGGTTCCGGTCTAGTCGTCATTACAACCGTTGGCTGCTCCATGATAACTGGCAATGCTGGTTGGAAATGTACAGCACTCACCTCGGGCGCAGGCGAAGTTGCCGATGTCCAACCGATGGATTCACGCACGCCCGTTGAAATCGCATCGTCATAGGATGGCGGTGATTCCACGGGCAGCGGCAAGCCGATTGCAGCCGACGCTGTGTTTCGTTGCTGTGCGTGTCTTGCATCGGTCGTGTCAAATTCCGGATAGAGCATTGCGCGTTTTTGTTCCATTTTCGTTTTTGTCGGTCAATGGTCAAAAGTCGAAGGTGCTCAAAAAGTTTTCTTTTTCGTTTTTAATTTCTTGAATTAAATTCCATTGAATAATTCACTCGATCTTTCGTATTTCGTGTTACTCCGTGCTAATCCAAACGCTTTCGCTTTTGACTGACAACTGATTGAATTCTGGTTTTTGCCCTACTGAGCTTTGAGCGCGTATTTTGCTGGCAATTCATTTTTTGCTCTGGGTTTTCTTAAAATTTTTTCTCGCTCTGTGTTTGCTTAGTTAGCTGACTGTTGTTGGTGTTTTTATTATTATTATATATATATTTTTTTTTTTTGGTACTTGTTGCGTATACGAAATTGTTGAAAAGGCAACTGCAGAAGAAAACTCGGCGTGTAAGACAAAATATACAGATATATACCTATGTTTTTGTTAAGATACTTGATAAACCGTATGGTAAAAACAATTGTTTATCTGTTTTAAAGATGCTTTAAAATGCTGTGACGTTCTTGCGATATCACGAGCTGTCATCAAGATGTCCGAATGCAAAGCTAAACAATTTGTTCAAACAGTAGAGTAGTTCTAGGATGGCACATGAAATTTATCTCGTACATTAAATTATTTTCGAAAATAATCTTTTTACGGATATTAATTGAGATATAAGAAGAGATACGTGAGACGATTACGTTAAACAACAGTTTTGATAAAGATAATAAAATAAAAGTAAAACACATAAATAAATTTACATAAGTAGAATGGCAAAAAAAAAAAAATCCGAAATGTATCTATTCTATCTAATTAATTGTAAAATTTATTTTTTGTTTCAAAACAATATTTTTTGTTCATTTATTCGAAACATTTTTGATACATGGTCGAAAATAATGAAGGTTGCTTGCATGGTCTCTCTGACTTAAGGTCGTACATAAGTGCCCAGGTAGTGATCACACATGCCGCAATAATGACTTGTATTCATGCAACTGGCAATGCAGTAAGGCAGACAAACACAGCAGTAAAGTCTACAAATTAAATATAAAACAATACTTCAATAAACATAAGTATCTACACACATGGGAGTGCAAAATACTTACTGAAATAAGCATAAAATTAAAGCGATTAAATGCGTGCGTGATGTTGGTCTATAACGGAGGCGTGTGCGCGTGTAATTGTGACAGTAAGGACACTCCGTATCCTGCGGCCCGGGGCCAAATGGTTGCGTCGTCGGTGCTGTGAAAATTTGCAAACAGATATACAAACGCACACACACACGCACCTCTTTCACTGATTGTTTCTCATTATTCTCCTAAATAAATGGTGATAAATGCTACTTTCGTGTCTACTCACGTGCAACTACGACAACAGTGTGCGTCGGATTTGGTCCTGAAGTGGTCGCTGACGTGACTTTGGACAATGCCGTTGCTTGATCGTAACTGGGCGGTGCTGTCGGCAACAGATGTTGTTGTTGTTCAGCGTGAATGGGCACCTCCAGCGGTACTGCTGGATAAACGCGTTCCATTTTCTTAATAATTAATAACAAGTTACTTTTAACGTGTAACGTAAATAAAAAGATTCTTCCAAACACTGACAACAGGTGTGGTCAGCTTGTGCTGTACAGCTATGTCATATTACAAATGTATACGTTCCTCAAAAAAAAAAAATTTGTTGTCTTATCAATATACTTATGTATAATTTTTTCACATTAATGCCATTTCCAAAGCTTCACACAAACTTCTTCGAAAAGCTCATTTATTTCGCCATATATCAGTTTTCGAATAAAATGCTCGCATATCTTCTTATTTGCTTTATTGTTTTATATATTTTCTTTTTGTGTAACGTGTAATCGATAACATTTATCTTTTTTTTTTTAATTTACTATCTATTTTTATTTATTTTTTGCCCTGCTATTCACAACACTTCATTAAAAAATATTAGTAAATTTAATTTGATCTTTAAAATACTTGTACAATCCGAGAAAATATTGAAGTTACGGTTGATGTTGCCATTGAAAAAATGTTCACAGTGAGTTTTTGTAGACGCCAACAAATTTGTTGCAATTGCTGCAATAATGATTCGCATTCATGCAGCTACCGGCACAGTACGGCAAACAGACACAACACCACAAACTGTTGACCAAAATGAGTTGACAGTTTATTATACCCTGTACATACTGTACCAGGGTATATTGTGTTTGTTTGGCCGAAATGTATGTAACGCATAGAAGGAGAGGAGGGGGACCTTATAAAGTATATATTTTCTTGATCAGGACGACAAGACAAATTGATTAAGCGTTGTCCGTCTGTCCGTCCTCACCAATGGTTCTCGGAAACTATAAAAGATAGAGACTTGAGATTTGGAGGATAGACTCGAGATGCTCGGCAGCAGATCAAGTTTGAACGGTTTTGAGCCACGCTCACTCCTTCCCGCCCCACCAGCTACGCCCACTTTTTGAAAAGGCTATAACTTGAACACCAGAAACGCTAGAACTATGAAATTTGGTATGTAGACTAAGTATGTTAATTTTAATAAAACTGCACACCACAATTTCCCCCCTCCCCTTAATTACCCCTCAAAAAGTGTTTTATGGTTAATTACGATATCTTCAAAACCATGAAAGGTACGGACCTGAAATTTTGTGTGTACACTCAGTAAATACATATCTTTAAGACTGCATACCAGAAAACACCCCTCTGTATTTAGGACTACCCTTCAAAGACAATCAAACTTAAATTTTTCGTAAATTCGTAAAATTTGTATATCTCCACAACTATAACAGATACGAAATTGAAACTTTGTATGCAGATTAAGAAAATGTATGTCTTTAAAACTGCATACCAAATTTTTCCCCTCTACCCTTTATTACCCCTCAAATAGTGTTTGTATGTCAATGCCTATATCTCCCAAATTGTTAAAGGCACTGACCTGAAATTTAGTAAGTAGACGAAGTATTTATAACTTCATAAGACTGCATACCAGAAAATACCATTTTGTATTTGGACAACCCTTTAAAGGCCGGCAAACTTAAATTTTGGGTAAATTCCAGTTTATTTTTATTAAAATATGTATATCTCCACAACTATGAAATATACATGTCTAAAATTTTGTATGCAGGTTCAGTTAATATACGTTCTTTTAACTGCATACCGAAAAACACCCCTTTATTTCATGGCTTTCCCCCACAGAGATCAACAAACTCGAGTTTTTCGAAAATTCCTCACTTTTGACTGATTTTTTTGATATTTGGAACACCATTTAAATAGGTGAGGGTATTATATGGTTGAGTATACTCAACTATACCGCCCTTACTAGTTTTTTTATTGTCTTTAATAAGTTGTCAATTGAATTCATTTAAAAAAAAATAGTAAGGGTAATATTTACGGCGTTGCCGAAACTTATATACTTATTCTTGCAAGCATTGTTCCAATTATTCTTATTGGAAAAACTTTTTTAGGTTTTCTAACAAGAAACAAAGTTTTATATAAGTATGTTGTCCGAAGAAGATATACAATTTCTGGACAAATACAAAGAATTTCTACGTTTAAATGTTTTCGATAGCTTAGAACTATTTATAATTTATATGCTGTACCTTATGGAACAAGGATAAATTAGATTTGTGTACGTTAAAAATGTATGTAAAACCTAAAAAGGGCCGTGACAAACACTATAAAGTATACGATAGAGCTGGGACAAAATCGATTTTCACAGGATCGGTTTTTTCGATCTTGTAGATAAAAAAATCGATTTAAGTCGATTTAGTCGAAAAATAAATAATTTGGTTTTGAAATCATTTGATTTATCACTCCAGAACCCAATGGTTCCTGCCCGCATATAACATTTTTTTGACATTGCTAGCTTTTAAGGAGGCACGTCTGTCTGACTCCGTTGAGCATACTGGAATGCAAAAGTATTGTAAGACACACCTACCGGACTACCAACTCACTCAGATTCTACACAAATCGATGTTAGAATCGATTTTTTCCCAGCTCTAGAATACGAGGTGTGTTTAAAAAGTAAGCTGATTTCGCGGGCAACGTATTATTGACTATCGATTTTTTTGTTTTGTTATGTTGGTACACTCTTTTCGAACATCTGTACCAAATTTCAAGCGAATGGAGTTTTATTTTTTGATTGTGAGAGGCGTGAAGGTTGTAAGTGTTTTGCATGCTCGGCGATTTTTTGCTATCGAAAAATATGGATCAGAGGATTTGCATCAAATTTTGTGTAAAAATAAAATTAAGTGCTCCTTAACACTTGAAATGTTGACAGTGGTATACGGCGAAACTATTCTGAGTAAAAAAAATGTTTATAAGTGGTACAAACTCTTTTAAGATGACCGGAAAGATGCCAATGACGAGCCTCGCTCTGGACGCCCAAGCACGTCAATAACTGATGAAAACGTTCAAGCAGAGAAGAAAATTGTTTTTTAAAATCGTCGAATCATTATCAGAGAAGTTGCTGAGGATGTCGGTATATCGCTTACCTCGTGCCATGAAATTTTTTCTAACGTTTTGGGCATGAGATCTGTGTCAGCGAAGTTTGTTCCGAAATTGCTAAATTTTGACCAAAAGAAACGTCGCATGAGCATCGCTCATAAACTGTTGAATGACGTCAACGACGACCCAGACTTACTCAAAAGGGTCATACCTGGTGTCGAATCATGGGTATATGGTTATGATATCGAAACCAAATCCCAATTGTCCCAATGGAAGCGGGCAGAAGAGCCGAATCCAAAAAAAGCACGCCAAGTTCGATCAAATGTCATAGTTTTGCTCACTGTTTTCTTCGATTTCCATGGCATGCTGCATCAGGAGTTCTTGCCATATGGTCGTGCGGTCAATAAACAGTATTATCTGGACGTTATGCGCCGTTTGCGAGAAGCAATACGAAGAAAACGTCCAGATCATTCTTTTGGGAGCTATAAGTTAAAGTGGTCTTATCGAAATAATTCTTAGCTATAAAATGCTTGGATATATTTGAAGAATTTCTGCGTTTACATTTTTTCGATATGTTCAGAACTCTAGGACCTTGTACTGAAACAGACGGACATGGTTATTTAAACTCGTGTCATCATTGATTAAAAATATATATACTTTATATAGTCGAAGATGACTCCTTCTTAGCGTTACAAATTTCATGACAAAGCAAATATACTCTGTTTTTTCATTCAATATTCATTCATATCAATCTTCACTCTTCTACATCATTTGGTCCCAGAGTTTTTCTATTCAAGCTATACGTATATATATATAAGTGGGAATGGCCACACTCATTTTGTGATTGAACCATATCACACTCTATCCAAATAGCATACACAGCAAATTTCATTCCTGTAAGTCATATGGTTATACCAAGAGATATAACTATTTTAAATTTGTACTTTATGTAGACGTAGCCACGTCCATTTTCTTATTCTACCTTTTTGAGCTATATACTCTGCGAATTTGATGTTTCTATCTCAAAAGACACCAACAAATACGACTATTGAATTTTTTTACCCGAGATAGCTTCAGTTATTTGCCCCTCACACCTAAACTAAGCCTTGGAGGGAAATCAAAAATAAACTTGATTTGCTTACTGAATTGCAGAATCGACCTATGACGAAATTTTGGTTCTACATATTATAGTACCCTCACCTGCAATTTCTTTCTGGTTTTTTTATACTCTTGCAATAAAGAGTATATTAACTTCGTCATGAAGCTTGTAACGGAGGGAAGTAGACATCTCCGACTATATAAAGTATATATTCTTGATCAGCACGATGAGACGAGTTCATATTGCCTATTTCAATGGGAACTCCCCACAGAGTTTTAAAGTCAGCAAAAAAAATGCAGAAAATGTTCTTATCCTTGCAGGCAGCTTATATGTGAAAACCAGCTTGATTGGATTGCTATAGCATACAGCTAACATTAGAACGAGCGGTCCAAAATAAGGTTTTTGTATGAAAAACTATTTGTTCTTGAATATAGATAAACCAAAGCTTTCTTCAAGACAAATTAGAAAAAAACGTTTACGATTCTTATTGGGAAAACGTCAAAAAGGATTTTCTAATAAGAATAATTGAGAAAACGTTTGCAGGAGTACATAAGTTTCGGCAAAGCCGAAAACAACTCCCTTTCTGGTTTTGTATTATCTTGAATTCTTATTCCATTACCGATTCATAGTTAAAGAACAACGACCGCTTTCATCAGTATTTTTAAACATATTGTTATCACTTTGGACTATTGTTGTTGTTGAGACAAAGAGCGTTTTCTTGGCCGAACTGTGATTGGGGGTGTAAAACTGTCGACGAGAAAGAAGTTGACTTGTCTGCAGTGGGTTTCAATTGACAATAGTTTTTATTACACAATTAAATTCGTAAGTTCAGAGTACAGAGTGATCAAACGGAGCAAACAAAGCTCAATGAAATTCAAAGCGTAACTCAGAGTGCTGCCCTCGCACTCTGTTAAGCTAAATATAAATTACAACAGCATCTAACTCATTGGTCCCGCTTTGGTGCAGGTTTTAACAGTTGTTTAGTCACTCTTCTCTAAGACTCAACATAAACTTACCCCAGGACACATATAAGCGCTGCCATTAAATGCGTAGGTGAACTTGGCTCATATTCGATGCGCGTTATCTTTTGTACATGACAGAAGGGACAAGTGATGTAGGCGGACTCTGGGCCTAATGGCAAAGCTGTTTGATCTGTAAATAAAGTCAAATGCGTAATTTGATAAGCGTGTGTCATAGTAAATATTTGTGGAGCCGTCAACGTCAAATATGGTCAAACGTGCGGGGCCCAGGTCTTACAATTATCCCCTTTTTTTTTACGAGTCTGGTTGTAACGCACTTACGATGTATTATGACAACCGGCGCTTGGGTCATTGTTGTATTGTTCATTCTTGTGCCGGCATTAATCCCTCCTCCTTATCCAGAGCCCATATGCTCCTGACTCGGCATCTGATAAGTAGCACCTGTTGCTTGCGCGTATGAGGGTAGCATTTGTGCTGTGCTAACAGAGCTTTTATTCATACTTGTTTTGTGGTTTTATTATGTTGTTGTCATTATTTATTTTAAAAACGTGGACCTAATTAACGTGTGCAGAGTTCAAGCGATATTCTTCAACTTTTTTTTTTTGTGCTGCTTGCCGTGAAGACCTTTCGAAAAGTAACGCACAATTAATACCCAATTTACATGAGTGGTTTTGACGCGCGGCGTCTCGATCTTATTAGCGTAAGTTGTTAGGTGCTGTATGTAGATATAAGAAAACTCATAAAAACAGGGCATTTTTAGGAAGTTCTTGTGTCTAAATACAACACCTTTTGCATGCTCTTTTTTCATGTTTAAAATCACATAAATGTCTACATACAATACCTAACAACATACGCTAATTAGCTCGATACGCCGCGCGTCAAAATCCTTCATGTTAAGTGGAAATAAGTCATATCTAACCGACAAACTATTTCATAATTGTACTAAAAATAACTTATAATTTTTTCTTAATTTTCTGTAGGTTAAAGTATATATAATAACGTAAACTATATATAAGTAACATAAAACCAGATTGAAGTGTGATTTTATGTTATCTGCAGTGCGTAAAGTAGTAAAAAAAACTCTTCTCATTTAATGACTAAAACAGCAACATATTTTCACTGAATAAATATTGCCTGTTCGTACTAATAATGATCTAGCGCATTATTTAAATAATATTTCTACTTGTTGATTTCTTAAAAAACGAGGTGTTTTTAAGAGAATTCTTATGTCTTCATACAACACCTTACAACATACGCAACGTAACCGCCAAAGTAAATTTTCTCACAGTGTGTACAAATAATTCAAAACATAAAATGGGAGCGTTTTCCACTCTAAGACATTTTCAGAGAAAACGTTTTTCGGCGGCTAAGTATCGTTTGTTGCTAGGATATGTTTGCAGACATAAGAATTCGTCAATATATATGGTATATACCGAGCTAATTTATATATGTTATATATGAACTTTTGACAGCCTTTTAACAGTTGAGCAAGATCATATTTAATAACAAAGCAAAATATTAATAAATAATAAAGAAGTTCGCATGCAATAACTTGTGATTGTCCACTATCATATGCTTATTTAAATTTGAATTATATTTATTGTTTTATCTTTTTAAATAATATCTTAGACATCTTTTACTTTAATTCTTAGATGTTCCTAAATAAGCACCGCAATTTCCACATACATGCTCAGCGCTCTGGCACGAGTTAATGCAGTAAGGAATGCAACAGCAACCACTGAAAAAAATAAGTAATAATTTAAGTGTAAAAAAAAAAATTTTTTTTTACTTACACTAAGCACAAAATAGCCGCAATTAAATGAGTTTTGCCGCTGGCCTTGTGATTGACTCTTGTCTTGCGGCGTTCATGGCAGGAAGGACAAGTAGTCATCATTGGTTCGCTGGAGAAATTAAGATCCATGCTTAAATATTATTTCCTAATTTTTTATTCAGCGTTAAGCAGCCTACACACATCGATGCTAAAATAAAACTGTTTCTTTCGCTTCTTCGCGTTTGCTCATTCAGTCATACATGTTTTGTATTAACATATTCCATTCGGATTCGATAGCCAAACTACTACACAAACACATAAATATAGTCCGCATACAATAGGGATAGGCTAATTTGAAATTTTTGTTCTTTGTGTTTTACATTAACACAACCTTGAAATGATACATTCGAGTATACTTAACAACATAATGGTAGGAGGTGGCACACCTAAAGAAGATAAAGAAGAAAAAAAACAAAATCGGTCAAAGAATGCCGATTTAATCAAAATATTTAGTTTGATGGGTTTTGATTGGCAATAATGCGGGAAGAGGGATTTTTTGAGTGTGTCATTTGTGATGTTCTGGCAGAACTGTTATCCATACTTTTTTCTTGTTTTTATTTATGTGGTTGACTTTATATGTATTTTATATACGTACATCTATTTAAAGTCTGCTAGGTACCAATGATATTCTTCAACCGATTTTTGTTTTTTTTTTATATGCTGCTTACCGTGAAGAATATACAAAAAGTAACACACTATTAAGTCATATCTAGACGACAAACTATTTTATAAATGTACTGAAAATAGTTCGACTTTTTTTTGCGCTCATTAGGTTAAAGGTACTTATGCTGATTGTGCTTACTTATTAAGTAGTATAATACAAAGTATATTTAAAGTGTGAAAAGGGTAGGAATTTTATAATTTTGTAATTCACATGAACCAAGAAAAAAATATATTTGTACTGAATAAATATTGCCTTCTATAATAATATTTTTCGAACAATCAACTTAAGCCAACTGGCTAATTGTATTAGGAATTCGTATCTTCTGGGCACATTGGTACCGAAAAACGTTTCCATTCAAAACGTCTTAAACCAAAGAATAAGAATCATATAAAGTGCAAAAGACGTTTTGAGATAGCATTTTTTGGCGGTAATCTAGCGTAAGTTGTAACGTGTTGTATACAGACATAAGAATTCCCTCCAAAATTCTTCGCTTTTTTCAAGTTCATTATTATTATTTTTTTTTGAATGGAAGATAACGTCCTTACTGGTTTTTTTTTATACTCTTCACGAAGTGAAAAGTATTATAGTTTTGTCACGAAGTTTGTAACAGCCAGAAGGAGGCGTGGCCGACTATACAAAGTATATATATTCGTGATCAGGATGACAAGACGAGTTGATCTGTATGTATGCAAACTCCTCCCTTAGTTTTAAAGCTATCGACCTGAAACTTTGCACAGACCCTTGTATTTTATTACGATGACACATTGGTCGGAACCAGTGAGATCGGACCACTGGAACTGGTAGCCACCATACGAAAAGAAGAAAAAAAAAAATTTCAATCGTTGTATGAAAAACTTTTTTGTTTTCCAAGATAGAGTGCTGAAATTATAGAAGTGGTGATAAACCGTAGCCAGGCTAAATGTCTGAAAGTTTCATTGAGATCGGAATACTGGAACTGGTACCTGCCCTACAAAATGAAGAAGAGGAAGAGAAGCAAAGTTTAAATCGTTGTATGGGAAACTTTTTTATTTCTTAACTAATCGACTTGAAACTTCATACTTATGTTGATAAAGTGGCTTAAAAGCTATTTTGATATCAAAAAGGGGCGTGGCACCCCCACATATGACCAAAACCAATAGTTCCCATATATCTGGCACTCAATGAGGTATAACAACGAAAACTGATCTGTAGGCTATGTGGACAAAAGGAAATAAGATTCCAAAAATAAAATGGGTGTACCACAAAAGATGTCGTGAAGAGTATACATCTTCGGCAAGGCCGAAGACTACGTCCTTACTGGTTTTTATTCTTATTTGAAAATCCTATTTTAAATATTTCAATTTGAAACATTTACGTAGCCACGCCCATTTTCTAAATCGCCTTAAAGAAAGCAATACATTTTGCAATCTTGTTCTCATCTGCTTACAGAGAAGTCCCACTTTTAAGTGTTTCGCTATATGGGCGGTACCACGCCCTTATGTCCGCTTTTTATAAAATTCTAGATTTTAGTCAGGCATAAATAAAAACACGTTATCGTAAAATTTGGTAAGTTTTTACTCAAGAAAAAAAAAGTTTTTCGAACAGACGAACATGGTTATTTGAACTCGTCTCGATGTGCTGATCAAGAATATATATGTACATATATTATGTATAGTCGGAGATGTCTCCTTTTCTGCATTGCAAACTTCACGACAAAGGTAATATACTTTTTTTGCAAGAATATAATAAATAAATAATAAATACAATACCCTTAATTGCCATAATTTATATTTGTGCACTGCCCTAAATACTTTCACTTGAATTGTACTTATTAAGCTTTCTTCTTTTTTTTAACAATACGTATGTTATGCATCTTCTTTCTGTTATAATTGTGTTTAATTCTTGTGTGTTCCCAAATAAGCACCGCAGTTTCCACATACATGCTCAGCGCTCTGGCATGAGTTAATGCAGTAAGGAATGCAACAGCAACAACTGAAAAAATATAAAATAAGTAATAACTTAATTGGTTAGAAAAAAATATATATGCATTGTTTTCTACTTACGTTGTTACGCACAAAATAACCGCAATTAAATGAGTTTTGGTGCTAGGCTTGTGATTGACATTCGTCATGCGACGTTCATGGCAGGACGGACAAGTAGCCATCATTGGCTCGCTGCCTAATAAAGGCTGTTGTGGAGCTGTACAAATACAATTTACTTATTTATTTATTTTCCTTTTTAGTTGAATAGATAACACACGTTGTTGAACAACAATTACTGATGCAGCCGGCGCAGTTGGCTGTTGACCAGAGGCATCGTAGTTTGGTGGTACATCAGGGTAGACAGAGTTTTGTTTAAAATCCATGCTTTAATATTAGATCCTTATTTTTTATTCCGCGTTGAACAACCTGCACACGTCGCTGCTAAAATAAAACTGTTGCTTTCGCTTCTTCGTGTCTGACCATTAAGTCATGTTTTTTTCGTTCTGTTGACACTTCCCCCTGAGCTTTGACAACTAAACGATTGCACAAACACATACAGTTCGCGTACAATAGGGATAGGCGAGTGCGATTTTTTTTGTTCCACTTACTAATACAAAACCTTTGAATGGCTACACGGTGAATTACAGAATTGACGATGACTCATAGAATTATAACAAAACAAAATATAAATAAATAACTGACAATATTCCCAGAAATGATAATCGTTCAAGTTATCAATGATTATTGCGAACATTTTATTGCAGCTTTAAAAATGTTCCAACTGATAACATTAACCAATTGTGTATTTTTTATAATCTTAATACAGTGGATTCATAATTTTATCATTTTGTCATGAAATTTCAAACATAACTAAGGACAGACCTTCGATGTTATATAATAAATGACTATTTTGTATAAGACAAACGTTTTAGACATAATAATAACATTTTTCAGGGACTTAAAAGAAGCTTACCTTTTAAAAAAATATACTTTGAACATATCTGGGATCAGCTACTAGAATAGTTTCTTATATCTTCAATAAATGATTCGATCTCGAAAAATCTGTTACAAATTGAAGGAACAGGGTATGTCGAAGTCGGATACTCTCGACTGTAATTCTTTACTGGCTTATCGATTATTTTTGTTTATAGTTAAAAAAATTATTGCTTTGATCTTGAAAAAAAGGAAATGCATTCGCATGTTACTGAATGTGCAATTAAGTTCTTTAGAGCGTGTTTCGATCAAAATCAAACAAGCTACGAAAACAATACCACGCCAAAAAAAAAAACTAGTAAGGAATTGCAGTCAAGAGTCCGCGACTTCGACATACCCTGTACCGTCACTTTGTTACGGCTGTAATAGGGCGATGCCAAGCCAAATTTCCTTTCAATATTATACGTACCAATTTTTTACTTTTCTATACACATTGGTTCCAGAAAAATAACGTTTTTTTGTTTTGACTATATGTGGGCATGGTCACGACTATTTTATGATTGAATCTTATTACACTTCATCCTAATAGTATACACACCAAGTTTCATTCCTGTAAGTTATATGACTCAAAAAATGTAAGCATTTTAAATTTATACTATATGTGGGCGTCGCCACGGCCATTTTTTTATTTTATCTTCTTGGGCTTTAAGTCAGCTATAAACTCACTCCCTATAAAAAAAAAGTAAAAATTTTAATTGCTTAGATCTCTGGAACCATTTATTCTACAATAATGACATGTATGCTAGTCTATTAAGTGCAATTGTAAAGTGGGCATTATATCTCTGGAACCAATTGATCTAGAAAAGTTAAATTTGGTATGCATGATATAGAAGGGAAATTAAGTCTGTTTACAGGGTATGCCGAAGGCGAACACTCTCGACTACAATTCTTTAGTGGTTTTTTTTTAAAGCTAAAATGCAAAAGTGTATATTTGTTGAAATCACTAAAGCAACAAAATGAGTTAGTGAAGAAAAAATATTGTAAGGAGCGTCCTAATATTAATTTAGTTCACAAATTTTCTCTGTGGAACTCATAAATTGTAAGAGTGCGTGTGTTCATGTGGTTAGATAAGCTCATTTATTTAATATATTCGACTAATTATGTTATGTCAGGAATGTCAGATCAGAAGGAGTGTTGCCAACATATTATTGCGGTAAAAACAAAAACATTTCAAATGCTCAGTGAATGCCGCCAAAACACATAATTATGAAATCAATTCACTCTATTGTTTACTATAATATTTGTGGATTTGTAAAAATTTTGGGATACACGACAGAAACTGCAATCAATTGCTTTTTGATGAAGCTTTACAATCCTCAAACTATTGATTTAGTCAAAAGTTTTATAATTGAAGAATAATTTTAAAATATTACAATTTTCACAAATCATTATTGGGTATTTAAGACACCGATTTCCCGATAAATTGATCGCAATTACTGCAATAATGATCCAAATTTTTGCAGGTTTTTAGGCAATATGGCAAAGGCGCGAAGCATATTAAGCTGAAAGTAAATAAAATGTATCTGAGCTTAAAGCAGTCATGACGACAATGAGTTCATACCCAGTTATACAAAGAGCAAAAGCAAACAAATGAGTTCGCTTTGTAACGCGATAGTCGAGGCGTGTCAGCATTTTAGTGTTACAGTAGGGACAATTTAAGCGTTGGGACTTCTGGCCGAGCTGCTGTGGCGCAGCTGTCAGTACCAATATATACAGATACCGAATGAATTACAATTAATGCGTCAACTTACCAGTAGAATTGAACACAATTATGGGTTGAGATGTGATAGGACGTTCCTGAGTCGATTGAATTGTTTGTCTTTGTCCAATATCGTTAAATGCAAACTGTTGTTGATAGTTCGGCACTTGCAGTCGTTGTACATCCAGAGTTTGTTCATGCTCCATATGCAAATAAACTGGTGGCGCGTTCGGGATAGTATTCTCCATATTTGTTTCTAACTGAAAACTCAGCTTGCTAAAAACTATTGTACTAATTTCATTATTTTTGTTTTATACTAGTTCTGAGGCACGTGTCTGGAAATACATTTCAATGAGGTATTCAGCTACAATTATTACTCTTTTACCATTATCATAATCTATACTTTCTTTAATTGCTCTAACTACTGTATAGTGTATATGGTAATAATATTAAGGGTCATAGTCATTACTTTAACTTATTATGTTAATTTCTCTTCAAAATTTACATGCTTTTTGTTAGAAAAAGTGTTAAATTAGTTACTGTTTTCTTAAAGGTCGAACCACATTCCTGAAATGACTTTTGAATTCATAATTACGTTTCGTTTTGTACATCCAGAAAGAAGTTGCATAAAGGGCAGTAATGATTCACATCCTTTATGGACAATCAATATTTTCATAATTCATAATAAAGTTGATAATACATTGTAGAACACTGACTTAAAAGGGCACCGTGATATTAAAATAAAACCAGTTAGAATTGCAGTCGAGAGTCCTCGACTTCGAAATACCTTGTACCTTCAATTTGTAACGGCCCATACCTAGCGACTCCCTACCCCCTTTTTTTTAAAATGAAACAGATTTAATCAATCAATTAATCAATTGGTTCCAGAGATATAACGTTTTTTCTATTTTGGCTATAAGTGGGAGTGGCCACTCCCATTTCTCTATTCTATCTTCTTGCGCTTCATATCAGCCATACACTCCAAATTTGATGTTTCTATCTAAAAAAACAACCGAGAAAATACGAGTTTTGTATATTTTTGCCCGAGGTAGCTTCAGTTATTTGCCCCTTACCGTTAAAATAAGCTCCTGAAGGGAACCAAAAATAAACTTGATCTGGGTATCGAATAGTAGAATCGAACTGAAAAAGAATTTTGGTTCTATATATTATAGTTTCCGAGATCGACGCGTTCACACAGAATGTCAGACGGACGGACAGGGCTAAATCGACTTCTCTATCGTTACTGATCAAGAATATGTATACTTTATAGGGTCTGCGACGCTTCCATTTAGGTGTTACATTTTCGACTTGAACAAAACTAATAAAGCCTTGTACCATAAGGTACAGGGTATAAAAAGCGAAAATACACACAGTATGTATAAAATGTGTATCAACTATACATATACTTGAAAAATATTTCAAATAAACAAAGGGATTTCGAAAATTAACATTATTGATTGTAGCTTTTATACTTTTGCAAAAAGAGTATATTAACTTTGTCATGAAGTTTTCAACGCAGAGAAGGAGACATCTCTGACTATATAAAGTATATACATATATTCTTGATCAGGTCGACGAGACGAGTTCATATAGCCATGTCCGTCTGTCTGTCTATCTATTTCAATGCGATTTCCTCCCAGAGTTTTAAAGTTAGCAAAAAAATGTAAACGCAGAAAATTTTCTTCTTCTTGCAGGCAGTTGGTATGTAAAAATCAGTTTGATCGGATGACTATAGCATACAGCTCCCATAGAAACGATCGTTCAAAAATGATGTTTTAGCTAAAAAAAACAGCGTGTTTTTTAAGTTATCAATTCAATATTTTGCACTAAAACTTTTTCAACATATACAAAAATACTGTGCAAAAATGGTCAGGATCGGGCTACTATAGCATATAGCTAAAATAGGAAGAATTGGTTAAAAATTATGTTTTCGTTTGAAAAACAGCGTGTTTTTAGAGTTATCGTACGACGTATAACCATATAAAATAGGCTTTAAGCATATAACAAGAAAAGTCTCGAACAGATTATGCAATTATCGAAGTATGCATTACCTTTAGTATAAAATTGTTCAATTTATTTTCAGTCATTCATCAATTGTCCTATGTCAGTTTACAAAAGTAAATTAAAATAAAAAATAAAAAGTTGACATATTTTTATTCAATTGTAACAACATTGTGAAATGTAAATTACTTTACGGAAAACTTTTTTAGTCATAAATTCACAAATTGACTTACACTATCGTTAAATTTTCTTATTGTTTAATCGTTTTTTGTAATTATATTATAAACACTTTTGATAGTGCTATCTATAAAAATCGTCTCGCTCCTTGATTAATTGTCATAAGTGCCAATATATGAGCTACAGTTGGGGCAATAATGTTTGGCACTCTGGCAGGAATCCATGCAATATGGGAGGCATACGCAAGGCCAGCAACTAAAATAATGAAAAAAATAAAATAAAAATTAATTATTATTTTTGTGTATAGCTGGAGAATAGTGCGTTAGTGACAAACGACGAGATGTATGTAAAAATAAGAGATTATAATTTCAGATGTGCCAGCAAAAGTTCTCATACAAACAAATTAGCTTAATATAAAAAATTAATGAAGGTAAGACATGATTCACACATGAATGTTTTCGGTGGATATTCAAATTTAAAACAAAGTTCAAAATACTTATTTCAGCTTAATTACGCACATAAAAATAAGAGCATGTGACACTGTATGAATCATCGCCAATATTTCCAAGTGCATTCACTAAGAAAAACACAGTAGCACGGTATAAAAAAGATAAGCTGTAAAGATATTTAATAATTTTTGCTAACGCCTGTACACTTTTTTTTTCTAAGAAAGCTATAATACTATTCGTTTCTCTTGGAGATCTCAATGATTAGTTACTTAAAACATTAGTTAATATAAACACAGTGGTAGCATACAGAAATCCGTTTTATCACTTCATTAAGACATAAATATGAGTCAACATTGGTATTCAAGGACAGAAAAAATACTGATAACTGTATCAGTATAGGTAATTATATTTATAAGTAAGAAACAAGTACATATTGTTGCTTCATTTTAGTTCATTTACAACGCTTATCTTTTCTCGTTTAAAATGAGAGAGAATAATATAGCTATGTTAATAATCTGCAACAAACGATAACCGAAAAGCTTTCATAAACGAGCCACTTATTAGATGAATGTCAGCAACTGTAGTCAGTGTTGTGCTATTAAATTTTAGTACCACCTATAAGTTTCTGAGTGAGAGTGTGAGTATCTAACTATGAATAATGGTTCTCAACTGTATCTCTATTGCACGTAGACCAAAGTACCGAAACATATGTTAATTATTTTTGATGAAAATAAATAAGAAATTTCGAATTTGGAATTTGTTAGACGGAAAATGTTTTCAGATACAATAACGAAGTTGTGTACTTACATAAAAAGACAAAGTACCAACGCCCAACAGTGAGTGCGCGATGATGGCTCGTGTTTAACCGTTGTCAATATCTCCGCGTGACACGATGGGCAGCGTATACGTGTCGGACCACTGCCAATTGGCACCAAATTTGAAGTAGTCGTTGTCTGTATGATAACTGTAGATTGCTGAGGTTGCGGCATTGGAGGATACAAAGGCGGCTGAGGTGGATTGTGTTGGCCATGTGGTGGCGGTTGGTATGTCTGTGCTGGCACAAAACCGGGGCCAGGCGCTTGTTCTGAATATGCTGGCGGCTGCTTGTTGTACTCCATTTTATATATTTATTTTTGTTGATTTTTTGTTGTAGCTGTTTAATAACACCTCTTCGATATTATTCGCCAGCTTAATTTTTCAACGAACTGTTCTCGTTGATTGGCAATGTCAAACTGATCAAACTCAATGAGTCTTATTGTCGCGAGAGGGTACTTCGGTCATGATGTGGCGAGTTTTTCTAACTTTATTTTTTGTTCCCGTACATGTACTTCTTATATGTATCGGTGACCGTTATCTTATCTCTAAATATGTATGTATGTAGGCAATAAACTTATTCATTCAGTCAAAATATAGAAACAATGGGGATTTTTTAGCTTATTTTGCGATTTGCTCATCTGTTGTTATATATAAAGAATATTATTGTATATGTATTTTAATCTTTGGCCAGGAGATTTTATTTGCAGAGTGTGCACATTTTTCGATACATGAGTCATTCTTAAGACTTATCTCGTTGCTTAAGAATTTAATTCAAGACAAGATGAACAGAGAAAAAAAAATATAATCATATAAAAATTCAAAAAACGATTAAGGACGCTATTTTCAGCCATGCCGAAGATGTATACTCTTGATGACACCTTTTGTGGTACCTGGTACCCATTTCATTTTTGGAATCTTATTTCTTTTTGTCCACAAAGCCTACAAATCAATTTCCATTGTTATACCGCATTGAGTGCCAGAGATATGGAAATTATTCGTTTTGGTCATATGTGGGCGGTGCCATGCCCATTTTGTTATCAAAATAGTTTTAAAGCCACACTAAGAACATATTTATGAAGTTTCACGTCAATTAGTTAAGAAACAAACAAATTTTCCTTGCTGGTTCCGACTAATTTGTCATCGTAATAAAATATAAGGGTCGATAGCTTCAAAGCTGAGGGAGGAGTTCGCATACATACAGACGGACAGACGGACATGGCTATATCAACTCGTCTTGTCATCCTGATCAGGAATATATATACTTTGTATAGTCGGCCGCGCCTCCGTCTGGGTGTTACAAACTTCGTGACAAGACTATAACACTTTTCACTTCGTGAAGAGTATAAATATCTTAAAAGAATAGAAATATAAGATATATATTCTTGATCTGCACGACGAGACGAGTTCAAATAACGATGTCCGTCTGCGCGTCTGTCTGTCTGTGCAAACTCCTCCTAGAGTTTTAAGCATATCAAAAAAAAATAAACGCAGAAGTTCTTCAGATATGTCCAGCCATTGTATATCTCAGAATTATTTCGATCGGACCACTATAGCACATAGCTCCCATAGGAACCGTTTTTGACCGATCAAAAATGGCGTTTTTGTAAACAAAGATATGGTGCAAAAATGGTCAAGGCCGGGATGCTATAGCGTATAGCTCCCATAGGAACGATCGGCCTAAAAGAAGTTTTTTGTTTGAAAATCTTTCTTGTTCTTGAATATAAACAGACCAAATGACAAAAGACATGTAGTAAATTTTCACTACATTTTTCAATTTTGTATCTCGTCTGTTAACAGAGAAAGCCTATTTTTAAGTTTTTAGTTGTATGGGCGGTACCACGCCCTTCTGTCCGATTTTTATAAAATTCTTGATTTTAGTCAGGCATTAATAAAAACACGTAATAGCAACGTTTAGTTTGCTTATATCCAAGAACAAAAAAGTTTTTCTAACAAAAACTGTATTTTTGACCGATCGTTCCTATAGGAGCTATATCCTATAGTAGCCTGATCTTGACTATTTTTACACAATATGTTTGTTGATATGAAAAAAGTTTTTGTGCAAAATAGTCGATAACTCCAAAAACACGCTGTTTTTTAAGCAAAAACATCATTTTTGACCGATCCTTCATATGGCAGCTATATGCTATAGTAGCCTGATCTTGACCATTTTTGCACGGTATCTTTGTTGATGTTAAAAAAGTTTTTGTGCAAAATATTGAGTCGATAACTCCAAAAACACTTGGTTTTTTAACCAAAAACCTCATTTTTGAACGATCGTTCCTATGGGAGCTATATGCTATAGTCATTCGATCAAACTGATTTTTACATACCAAATACCTGCAAAGAGAAGAAAATTTTCTGCGTTTAAATTTTTTTGCTAACTATAAAACTCTGGCTGGAAATCGCATTGAAACAGACAGACAGACAAACGGACATCGTTATTTGAACTCGTCTCGTCGTGCTGATCAAGAATATATATACTTTATATAGTCGGAGATGTCTCCTTCTCTGCGTTGCAAACTTCATGACAAAGTTAATATACTCTTTTTCAAGAGTATAATAAACTGGAGCTTACCCAAAATTTGAGTTTCCTGGTCTTTGAGGGGTAGTCAAAATTCAAAATGGTATTTTCTGTTATCCAGACTTAAGAAGTTGTATATACTTAGTCTACGTATACAATTTTTGGTCCGTACCTTTAACAGTTTTGGAGATATAGGCTTTGACATGTAAATACTATTTGAGGGGTAATTAAGGGTAGGAAAAACCAGTAAGGGAGCTATTTTCGGCTTTGCCGAAACTTATATACTCTTGCAAACGTTTTCACAATTATTCTTATTAGGAAATCCTTTTATAATTTTCCAATAAGAATCATATACGTAGCCACGCCCATTTTCTAATTTGTCTTAAAGAAGGCAATGTAGTCAAACTTCACTACATTTTTCAATCTTGTATCTCGTCTGTTTACAGAGAAAGCCAATTTTTAAGTTTTTAGTTGTATGGGCGGTACCACGCCCTTATGTCCGATTTTTATAAAATTCTGGATTTGAGTCAGGCATTTATAAAAACACCTAATAGCAAAGATTAGTTTGCTTATATTCAAGAACAAAAAAGTTTTTCTAACAAAAACTGTATTTTTAACCGATCGTTCCTATGCGAGCTATATGCTATAGTAATCTGATCTTAACAATTTTTACACAGTATCTTTGTTGATGTCAAAAAAGTTTTTGTGCAAAATATTGAGTCGATAACTCCAAAAACCCTTGGTTTTTTAAGCAAAAACCTCATTTTTGAACGATCGTTCCTATGGGAGCTATATGCTATAGTCATTCGATCAAACTGATTTTTACATACCAAATACCTGCAAAGAGAAGAAAATTTTCTGCGTTTAAATTTTTGTGCTAACTATAAAACTCTGGCTGGAAATCGCATTGAAACAGACAGACAGACAAACGGACATCGTTATTTGAACTCGTCTCGTCGTGCTGATCAAGCATATATATATACTTTATATAGTCGGAGATGTCTCCTTCACTGCGTTGCAAACTTCATGACAAAGTTAATATACTCTTTTTGCAAGAGTATAAAAATGTGGTATGCAAGTTTAAAGACGTGCTGTTTTGAGTGTGTGTCTATTTTGTAATAATTACCGTTTATGAGATTTCAAGTACATTAATGCCGGCCGCAAGGTTCGCCAAGCAATCAAAGTCAATGGTTTTGCTAAATTGTCCAATGGCACCACTGGTGTTGAGCACAGCAATGGACCTGCCGGTGGCAGTGATGCTAAGCCCATTCATGCGAATGGCAGCAACAAAGCCGCATGCATGCCCGTCTTGGAGAATGACTACGATGATGTGCGTACCGCCACCAGTTATAAGAATGGCGAGGGTATGGCACAAAACCGTTTAAACGTGATCTGTTACCGAGCATCACGAGTCTATCCTCCAAATTTCAAGTCTCTATCTCTTATAGTTTCCGAGAACCAGAGGACGGACAAACGAATGGACGTAATCAGTTTGCTTAATCAATTTGTCTTGTCGTCCTGATCAAGAATATATAGAGTTTATGGGGTCCCCATCTCCCCTTCGATGCGTTACATACATTTCGACCAAACAAACACAATATACCCTGCCACAGTATGTACAGGGTTAAAAATAATATGTAAACTAAAGTAATTTTATATAAATAACCGGTGGTTTCTAAAACAGAATGACAAACAAAATGAAATTTGAATGTGTAACTGTTTTAAGCAGAGCTTGCAAATAACTGTTGACCGTTTTTCTTCTTGCGCTCTCGTTGCGAACACAACCGAAAAAGTTCATACTTTCTCGCTCTCGCTCTGAGCAAGAGACTCTTGTTGTCTCCATTTATGTTTTCTGTTGAGCGCTTTCGTTGAGGTTTTTGCATTTCGGTCTTTCAATGAGCAGTGCGTAAAGAGCGGAACGAGAAACGCTCGCACAATGAGAGTCAGCAAAAGACCGATTGACCGAAAAACTCAACGCAAACGGTCTTCACATTTACTTTCGTTGTTGTGAAAAATAAATAATATAATTTGTTTAATAGAACAATTTAAATTTATTTTCAAATATTCTTATATTTTTAATATTTTACATTATATGTTATAGCAATTAACATATTTCGTCTGCAAAACAGAAGCTTAACGATTTGCTTGCCTATGCGTGTGAATGTATACCAATACATACGCAAAAGACCTTTTGCTTCACAAAACACGACAAAACGGTCTTGGAATAACCAGAACAAAACAGAATCGAAAAAAACGGTTTCGCTCTGACCGCGAGCATGATCTTTCAAGAACGCATAAATCGGTTGGTCTCTGAGTCTTTTCGTAAAGAGTCAGGAAAAGACACTTTTTTGCAGACAACGAGAAACGGTCAACAGTTTTTTGCAAGCTCTGGTTTTAAGTGTTTCAAATATCTGATTTTTGACAATTCAACATTTTATGCATTCTTGGTATTTTTTATATATCATGAAACAGCCCAAAATAAAACAGGCTGCTTTTATTGAGCGTTGGTAACTTTCGAACGTTTCGACTGCGTTTCGTCTACAAAACAGCGGAAACCCGATGTTCTAAATGCTACTGACTTAAGTTTTGCGTGATCCAACCATCACATAAGGTAGCACGATGTTGTTAGAAACGTAGATTAATTATCGTATAGAGTGGAAAACAAACTCTTGAAATTTCACGAAATTTTGTGTGATTATCATACAAATAAATTGCATGCCTTTTTTCATATTTAAAATGACATAAATGTCTACATACAACACCTAACAACATACGATAACTAGCTCGAGTCAGCAAGCTCAAAACCCCTCATGAAAATTGGACATAAGTTATCTAGCGCACACACAACACATAAGACACTTAGGGTTTTCCCGGCCAACTCGATAACGTGTTAATTTTGCCGAGAGTATACGTGTAGTCGTTTCCATTGCTTTGGTCTATGTTAGCAAAGGATAACGAATATATAAGTCATTTGAATAATAACTTTATGCGAAAGTACAGCCGCTTTTTAATTGAAAATAAATTAAAATTGCCTTTTGGCTTTTGAAGCAAGTTAGCCATAAGCTTACCGAAATAACACGCTAACGAAAAACATGGATCGAGGTTGATTAAAACTCGATAAACTTTGCGAATGTATTTTGTTGTTGGAATTTCATCGTTTAACACGTTACCGAGTTGGCTGTGGACACCCTCACTTTTAAGTTTAAGCTTGTTAAACGCAAATTAACGTATGTGTTGGTATCGCAATGTAAATTAGGCATACCTAAGTGGCGGTGCAAATTGACATTAAGACTCTCGACGAACTTGAATTGAAATTGAATTTCATGTGGTGGTGTCAGGACGTGCTCGCATGCACATTTTTTTGTTTTGTATTGCCGTGCGGTTCATTTTCCACAATTGCTTGTCAAGCCGTGTCCATAAAGGCTTAGTTGACGTAGTCCAGCGGCCGGTCGCATCACAGAGCCAACAAGGTTTCATGCCAATTTAGCAAATTACATCCCTAACGGAACTTAGCAAGCACACAAAGCTTAATCATTACAATAGACGTCAGCCATAATTAACAATTGAAATTACTGAAAAGATTGTCAAAAATGCCCAGACGGTTGGCGGTCGGCTGTAAGTCATTTTTATTGGCTGTCGAGTCTAAAAATGCCAATTTGGCAACACTGCACTCTTTCAGATTCAGTCGTTTGTCGAGAGCGGTGTTGTAGTGTTGTACGCGTTTAACAGTTATTATTTGTTTCGCTGACGGTATTATTTTTTTTGGCGTAAGTCGGCATGCTTTTTAAAATGCAATGGAAATTAAATGAAATTGCAATACTTTGGACATATTTCGCTTAAATCTGGTGCTTGAAAGCAATATTAGTTTAAATTGTCCTTCCCATATATTTTATCGACAACGGCTGCGTCAAAGATTCGACACAAAAAAAGCAACTATTTTTATATATGAATCCGCTTCTGTGATTATAAAACACGACAATATTGCTGTGTTTTTCGTTTCATTATTTACCGTTTTAATTTAATATATTTAACAAAAACAGATACAAATGGAATCTTTGTATATTGGAAACAATATATAAAATCAAAACAAATATAATGATTGAAAAACAGCCAGTAACATTTAAAAAAATCAAGACATAAGCAGAAGTCGCGTGTTTTATTGTTGCCTCTCACGGCGTCTGTCTCTTATCTTTACGATTCAGTCATTGTCTCGTCTCTGTTTGCGTTGGTGTGCGTGCACGTGTCGCAATTGTGCGAAATCTTTCGATGAAGCAACTAAACTGAAAAACGAGAAATTTTAACAAAAAAATACTAATTGTTGATTTATAAAAATAAAAGAAAATTAAAATTAAAAATGTTGGAGCCACCAAAATTTATTGACAATAGTCATTATGACGGTGCACGTATTTTTACCTGGCTGGCTGATTTATGCGGTCTCTCTGTTGACTTGGTGAGTAATACATAAATACACTTTAGACTAAAAACAAAAGAAGCTGTAAATGTGTATGACTGTTTGTGTGACGCACGAATGTTGCGGTAATTTAATGTTGCTTCAGTTTTAAAGTATGTGCAGCACATTTCCACGGGAATATATGTAATTTAAAAATTGTGCTTGAAATATTTGTTTATATTGTAACATATTGTAACTGCAAAGAATATTGAACACAACAGAAGCAACACTTCGCTTTCTGTTTTGCTTTTCTGTTTTTTTTATTTTTTGTCTATACCATTCTACGAGTTGAATGAGCTCGAGACTCGAGTCATTTTCGATGTGAGCGTCTATGTACATATTTACATTTTTATATACGCGTCCTTAAGTTTCCTTGATTCAGACGCCTCATGTCACCCTTTATACATTCTACACTACCTTCGTCACACTTTCTCAACTCATATAAAAAACAACATGCTCTTTGCACCAGAGAGCAGTAGTTTGTGTAAAATTTTTCTGGCCGCATTTTCTTATTTACGTCTGTCATTTATATGAATGAATATTTGTGAGTAAAACGCGGGCGAGGTGTGGCAGTTGTTTACCATAATAAATGAAAACTAATAATTTTAATAATCACTTTATTTCCGAGAATCGTCTTCTGTTAAATACGTTAATTTGTGAAACTAAACAAAAACTTAGTCTTAACTCGCTTAGAATTACTTTGAGAAGCTAAAGATTGTTTTGCACTTGTAGTTCGTCTCTCATTATCGTTTCGTTTAGGCTAAGTAAACACTAACTGTTTAAGTAGACAAACACATGCTAACTGATACTCTTGATGTATAATTTTCTAAAATTATGGATTTATGTATATACAAACTTAATCGAAAAGTTTGCTTAACTACAAACTATAGGTTAAGAAAACAAACCTATTTCATATCTTTACATACGCACATTTCTATATAATATATTTTTGTAGAGTTACGAAAGTCATTATGATCTTTGTATGTAATACTGTAGGGTATACGACGATCTTTGCGTTATAAAGCATTGCATTGCCGCACTTGTTTGCTTAGGCACTCTACCCAGATAAGCTGTTTCGATCTTTGTCATGCTATAAGGCTTTTTAGTGCGTTTGCTTGGTCTTAAAAACGAGGTACTTCAGCTTACAAGCAAGATGTTTCTCTAGATAAATTTTTCTAGTATAATTATATTCTTCACGCAGCCATGAAATTTGTAAAACCCAGAAGGAGACATCTCCGACCATATAAACTATTTATATTCTTGATTAGGAAGACAAGACGAGTTGATTTAGCCATGTCCGTCCGTCTGTCAGTAAATCGCCCATTTAAATGGTGTTCCAAATATCAAAAAAATTAGTCAAAAGTGAAAAATTTATGGAAAGTACGAGTTTGCGGGTCTCTGAGGGGGGAAGCCATGAAATAAAGGGTGTTTTTCGGTATGCAGTTCAAAGGACATATATTAACTGAACCTGCATATAAAATTTCAAAATTCACACGTATATTTCATAGTTGTGAAGCTATACATATTTTAATAAAAATAAAATAAATAAAGAATTTACCCGGTCTTTGATGGGTAGTCCAAATACAAAATGGTATTTTCTGGTATGCAGTCTTAAGAAGTTATATATACTTTGTCTACGTACAAATTTCAGGTCCTTACCTTTAACAATTTCGGAGATATAAGCTTTGACATGCAAACACTATTTGAGGCGTAATATAGGAGAAGGGTAATATATGGTATGCAGTTTTAAAGACGTACATTTATTAAGTCTGCGTACAAAGTTTCAGGTTCGTATCTGTTATAGTTATGGAGATATATACATACAAAATTCGAATTTACCAAAAATTTAAGTTTAAAGGTCTTTGAGGGGTAGTCGAAAATACAGGGTATTTTCTGGTATGCAGTTTTACTGTTTGTACATTTGTTTACTGAGTGTACATACATACAGGTCCGTACCTTTCATGGTCTTGAAGATATAGTAATTAACAAAAAAATACCTTTTGAGGGGTAATGAAGGGGAGGAGATAAATTGTGGTATGCAGTTTCATAGATCTTTAGATTCTACCTACCAACTTTCAACGTTTCAAAGTTATAGTCTTTTCAAGAAGTGGGCGAGAAGGAGTGGGCGTGGCTTAAAACCGTTCAAACTTGATCTGCTGTCGAGCATCACTAGTCTTTCTTTCAAGTCTTTATCTCTTATAGTTTCCGAGAACCATTGGTGAGGACGGACGGACGGACATCCCCTAATCAATTTGTCTTGTCGTCCTGATCAAGAATATATATACTTTATGGGGTCCCCCTACCCTCTTTCTATGTGTTACATATATTTCGTCCAAACAATCACAATATACCCTGGTATAGTATGTCCAGGGTGTAATGAACAAAATTTAAATCGTATGAAATTGTAAGAAACACTTTTCTGTTCTGTAAGTAGAGGGGATTTCATAACTAGAAGTTTTACAGAACCAAATATTTGAAAGTTTCATTGAGATCAGGCCATTGGAAGTGGTACCTGCCATACAAAATGAAGAAGAGGAAGAGAATCAAATTTAAGTCGTATGATAAACTTTTTTGTTTCTTAACCAATTGACTTGAAACTATATACTTAGGGATGGCGTGGCACCGCAAATTAAAAGCCATAACCAATAATTGTTATATTTCTGTAGGTATATGCTAATGAGACATATCAATGAGATTGGGTATGTAGGTTATTAAGATAATGAGAAATTAAATTTCAACGATAAGATGGGCGTGGCACAAAAAAGGTGATAAAAGTATAATAATAAGATTACGTTCTTTCTGGATTTATATTCGTTTCATACATTGAGTCAAGCCAAGTCATGCGTCAAAGATAAAACCTCAATATATCGCAATATATATTGGAAAATATGTGTCTTATATGGACTTCGGTATGCGCTGATATAGCTAAAAGTGACAAGGCTGATAATATGCTTGTGGGCGGTTTCTATAATGTTGAATATTACTTCTAAGGCACGAAGCTATGACGCATATGCATACATATGTAGTTCCGATTTATTAATAGAGCGAAAGTAATACATTTAAAAAACTCGGAGATTTATTAAACTTGTTTAATATTACATAAAGCCATCATAAAAAGAATTTTTTTGTCTTGTATTAATGTTTATTGTCTTTTTACCTAAGCAGTTGCCTGAGTTAATCCCAAGTCACGTAAATTGAAGTTCAATGACATTACTTACTATTGCCTTCGTTCTAATTCGGTTTTGGGTTCAATACATACACATGCATATATGTATGTACCTGAATACATACATACTAATATTTTTTAATGTAAAATAAATAAAACTTAATAAATAATTCGACACATTCAAATAATTTACTTTTTCAATTTTGCTGCTACAAAAAAAGAAAAAAGAGTATTTACGCACCAAAATTCGTTATCAACTTTGTTTCTGTGATTCAGCAACTTTGATTCAATTAAATAAAATAAAATCAAACAAATGTAAGCTTATCATGTGTTATTTGCATGAAGATGAGTGACCCAAGGAAATAAATTGACATCAAAATTAAATTGGTGCAAATAATAAATAAAATACATGAAATCAAAGTTAACACTTTTTCGTTGGTATACATTCTGATCAGACTTTCAGCGCAATTGTTATTTTCGTTGTTTCCTGTTGACATTAACAGTTGGCATCGTTGTGGGGTTTTTATACCCTGTACATACTGTACCAGGGTATATTGTGTTTGTTTGGCCGAGAAGGAGGGAGGGGGACCCTATAAAGTATATATATTCTTGATCAGGACGACAAGACAAATTCATTAAGCCATGTCCGTCCGTCTGTCCGTCCGTCCGTCCT